>JBAMJR010000051.1:7187500-7722500 GCA_038501785.1 Myoxocephalus aenaeus | reverse complement strand
ACACAATGTCCATGACCAGATCAGTGGATAAAGCTAACTTTTGGTCAAGTTCTTTGATGAAAACCGAACTTGTTTAGATGACAGCAGAAAGCTATATAATATAATATACTTTGCATTTTTGCACGTTCTTTATTGTTTAATTTTTCTTAAATTTAATACGCTCTGCTGTTTTACATTGAGTATTTTTCATATCTAATATTTTTGTGTCTTCTATGTAACTTTGCTTGCATCTGCCAAAAACTAATTTCCCCTTGGGGATGAATACAGTATCTATCTATCTATCTATCTATCTATCTATCTATCTATCTATCTATCTATCTATCTATCTATCTATCTATCTATCTATCTATCTATCTATCTATCTATCTATCAAGCTGCTGTGTTTAGATTAATATCATGCATGTTTTACAGTCAGTCATTGACATTCAAGTAGTTTTTCACATGTCACATGTGCTTGATGCATTCCTTGACTGAGCTCTAATGTATGGCTCTCATCACATCAGATAAAGTATTTTCTCAGCTGCTACCAGGCAATTGCTGGGGAAATCTCTAGCTTTGAATATATTACAGGTTTTAAAGACTTCAACCAACTGGGCTAAACGCTTGATAAGATCTTATAGTCTGGTGCCTTGAGATATAAATATATCTTCAGTACAGGGCATATCAGTTCTGTATCCTGCATAGTTTCAAGCCCTGAGGCAGTTGTCCTTAATGACAAGGCTTTTCTGTCATCTCCTCCCACTCGGCTCCACTTCCCTTGCTATCCTGACCATAGGAACCACATCAGAGGCTCAAGATGGACTTTATCTAGGGGTCTATTGACCAGTGTCAGCTTACAGGCCCCACTCTGTACACACGGCACATTATGGAAGTTTTAATAGGTGATCAGAGCAGCTGTTGCCGGCACAGCGTTGATTTACTGTGGCTAAGAGAGGGCTTAATGACTATAGAGGCAGACAGCTCTTAACCCTTTGATGTGCGCTGGATAATGTAATAGGATCAGGTGGCCCCCTGGGAAAGTTGCATGCACTAACATAAGTATACAATAGCCCAAACACTTTTGGAATACAGTTACACTGTCTAAAAGCTCCTTAAAAATAAGAGTGCCAACCGCTTACTTTTGTACAGTAGAAAAAACAACATATGGGTTTGACTTGTCCCACTAGTCCTGGCTTGTGACACACTTGTAAGGTTCATGCATGAACATATAAACAAACACACGCACACACAGTTGTGTTGCTTGCTGACAGGTGGTGCATGCTCAAGGAAATACAAGCTTACCCAGCACAAACAGCCCCAGTAGGCTTAGCACATCAACGGAGAGCAATTGGAGTACTTATGTAGGAGCTAGCACTATTCAGACCATGCCACATCCATCTCAAGGGTCAAAGGGCACAAATTATGTTTGCACCTTGAAGACACCAACAGTGTGCCCGACATCACCGCTGGGCGAACGACACGGACCGATCAAGTCATGAGATGAGATGGATTAAACATCTGATGATTTGAAGGGTCGACCAAATAAGACAAGAGTCTATGGCCAAGCTAGAGGCTCGGTGAGACTGTGTATAGTGATGCTGAATGATAACTTCAGCATGATAACAAGATTACAGTGACAATGCAAACATGCTGTTCAGGTCTATTGATTACCATGACCATCATTTTAGTTTAGCGTCTTAGCATGGCAACATCTGCTAATTGGCCGTAGACATAAAGTACAGCCGAGGCTGCTGAAAATCGGATTAGTTGTGCAGGTATTTCCTAAAAATCTACTAATTGGGCAACCTGAAATGTTGACCTGATGATGGTATAATAGAAAAATAGAAGTCAGGGGATCACCAAAAATAATTACGATTCATCCCAAATGGATACGTGTACCAAATTTCATGGCAATCCTTTCACTACAGAACCACACAAGTGAACCTCTAGGCGCATGCGAGTATGCACACATGCATGGAAGAGAAATATCACACAAACATTTATGTGCAGTAATCATTGCTGTAACAACTGAAAATCTCCGCCAACCTACTGTTTTCAACCCCAACATAAACCACCAGCTCGGGCCCCATTACCCCATCTAGCAATGATAGCTAAATTGCCCGCTAGCTCTCCGAGGCCAGCCAGGATGTAATCAAAAACAGACGGAATAATCAACAAAAATGCTCTCTATTCCGGTAAGGATGTCTCCCAAACGCACATGAATTATATTGAAGCAGGCGCTGGGACTGTGAATGACGTTGGGCTACGAGCACCAGCCAAGTCACTGTCTCCCAATGCCAAGTTAGAGGATGCCAGGCACTTCCTGCTGTAAACAATCTACCCACAGACGGAGAAAGAGGGGAAGAAACCTCAGAATGAGAAACAACAGGAGACGGCGAGAAGACCCAGTTGCTCAATGAAAATTTCTCTGGTTAACAAATGTGCTCAATTTGTCTGACAAGCTACTATAGTCTGTTTGAGGGGAATGTGTGTGTGTGTGTGTGTGTGTGTGTGTGTGTGTGTGTGTGTGTGTGTGTGTGTGTGTGTGTGTGTGTGTGTGTGTGTGTGTGTGTGTGTGTGTGAGAGGGCAAATGGCATTTCTCTGTATAGATGAATACACAGCAAGTGCTCAGGGCTTATGGAGACAGACGTTGGATATAATGCTTGGCTGAGTTCACAATACATAATAAGGGCTCCCTCTCCTTCCTCCATCACTCTCTTTACTCCCTAAATTGTCCCCTCTATTCCAACTGCTGTCTAAGCTGCTGCCTTAGTTTCATTAGATATCAGCATCAATATTGACGTCACATTTTGCCATAAGTAGCCATCATATCATTGACTTTGATCCCCATTTGTAATTGCCTGTGATGATCCCTCAGGTTTTGCACTTGCACTGTTTTGGATAATTCCTCTTTTCTTACCCCCTAGCTACTGTGTTAACAATCTCACGAACAGATTTAGCTGGGATGCTAAACAAACATGCTCTTCTGACCCTCTTAAAAAGGAATCTGGGACTAACTGGAGCTTTTGAATCAGCAGGGGGAAGGGTATAGTGCATTGACTGTATCACCAGCTCACGGTATTTATGCACTTGTGTGTAAATCACTCTCTTTTACAGTCTCTGTGTGTGGGAATGCAGTAAAAAGTGAGGGATAAGAAATGCAACGCAACCTATGGCTGGCTCTTGCAGAATCGTAGAGCTTGTATATGTACCTCTGAGTGAACAGACCAACATTTGGAGACGCTGAGACACATGTGTTTGCACATAAATTACCATGTATGCATGCATACGCACGCACAGGCAACAAACAAAAACACACACAAGGACTGGCTATGCATGCAAGCTCACATCCACTTAGACATTAGCTCACACACACACACACACACACACACACACACACACACACACACACACACACACACACACACACACACACACACACACACACACACACAAGCACCGTCTCACAGACAGACACACACACCCGTCATTGCAATTCACACGATCATTCTCTTTATATGAAAGAGACAGGGAATTGTCAGAATGGCAGAAGCTGAGGCCTCATATTAGCCCTGCTGTCAGAGCCATTGAGCAAAGGATGACATTAACATGAGCGCTGCTGTCCCTTAAAGCTCACCCTGTCTGCATCGACACAAGCGCTCAGCATGGCTGTGAGCAGTGTCCACCAGACTTCTGTTTAATCAATGAGAAACTGCTTTTATTGCTTACCTGTTTACAGGCTGCTTTCGCTGAGAGTTGAGGTATCTTTGTCAATAACGTATTGCACTGACAGCAATGTAACCTCCAATTAAGTTATACAACCTTCTCCCTCTGAGTGACCAGTTCTCTGTCTCACTCCTTGGAGAATGAGGATGGGCGGGGTTTGGCTCACTCTAAAAACAAATGACAGCCCACAAAACAAATGTGGCATTACAACTGAGTATTAAAAGGCTTGACATTTACCAAGGCTCATTTATATGGCTGCCCATACTTAGCTCATTGGCAGCCCCCATTACACTGGGTAGAGCAGGAGTGCGAAGGCCGGGGCGGGGCTGGGTTGGGGCCGGGCAAACAGAGAGGGGTGAGCCGTTAACGGCCTGTGGGAGGATAGTCCTGTAGATGAATGAACACCTGGATTAATGGGTCAGTGAGCACCAAGCTGCTGAGAAAGGAGAATCCCAGCCAAGGCAGCCATTTTACGTTTTAATTTTACAGCACGTTTCATGGACCGTTTTCCTCTGCTGGTTTTAGAGGGGGCAGCAGGAGGGTCCCATGGGGTACAAGAGAGCAAAGAAAGGACATTTTTGGACCTGTGTAGTTTATATAGGACATGAGCAGTGGGGGTGCTAGTTATATAGTCATGGTTTTATGAACCCTCAGCCATTTCAAGGACACCATATGTTTATGCTGACGTACACATCTACAATTAGAAAGACAATATCAAATTATTGAATTTGTCAGGAAGTGAGCGCACCTGAATTGGCAAATGCACCTTTCTGATGTTATATAATTGTGAAGAGAGGTACAGTCTTCACATCCACATCCGTGTCTTGGGTGTCATTTTTTTTCTAATTACTTAAAACATTTACACTTCAGTCCTTTGGGAGTTAGTCGGCACTAGACAACCTTGACTCCTCTCTGAAAGGGATTTCCAATGTAAGCTAAACAGGGACGGTGCTGGCCCTTTAAACTGAGCTCTGAGTGCTTGGCAGGCTAATAGATGCAGTCTAAAAGGTGCTAGTGGATGGCAACCTGAAAAATGGTCTTATCTGAAAAGGTCCAGGACAGTTATAAATGAAATAATCGCGCTGGGCACATTAATCCGTGTTCATGCCCTAGGGGCACCATTTGATCTGTGTGTGAGTGCATGTATACAGTATATGCGTATACGTGCACATCTCTTAAAGGGATTGGTTATACACTCTCATTGTTTTTCCACTCCTTCATTCATTTTCTTTTAGAGCTAACAGTGTTTCATTATACTTTTTGATTTGCTTTTAACCAGAAACTTGAGCACGGGATATGGTGAGGAGAGGGAGGAGTGAGAAATAGTGGAAAGAGAAAGACAGATACAAAGACAGGAGAACAACCAAGAAAGATAGAGAGGGAGAGAAATTAAAGACATTTAAGTCACAATATGAAATTTGGCATAGCCACTGGACCACTCCAGTCTAAATGATGTACGGTTATTGCTCATATGGTTCTTGGAGTGCCATGCAACCAAGACTTGCAAGGGAGACGCAGCCTCTGGAGGACGGGATAAAGACCGTCCTTATTTGTTGAATAATATTTGCATCACAAAAGATTGCGTGAAAGTCCATTGTTACGTTTTTTTGGATCTTCTATGTTAGATTACATCGGCTGTAGACATTACACTTTCTTTCTGTCATATTTTTGACTTATACAGCGGACACTAATGACAATCTAAACTCTAATATGTTTTACAGCTTATTGTTGCTTGTCATCTGTTTTTTGTTACCATGTGACACTCCTTTATCTCAAATTTAAATGCAAACAGTCATTTGTAGAATGTTACAATACTACCAATCATCTATTTCCCCCTGTTCTACTAGTCTACCATTTATTAATAAAGTAATACAATTGCTTAGGTGACTTCAGAATGATGAATACGTGAATGGATTGTTTGACTGAGACTCTGTCCCATCTAAGAGAAAAGCAAGAAATAGTCTGTACACTTTCAGAAATGACTGTCATGAATAACTAAGGCTTTTGCTTTGTTTTCAAATCGACAAATGACTCCTTGCCATTTGGAAGCTTGAGAAAATGAGACATTATTCTCATGAAATGATTCTCATTTTACAACATGACCTAGTGAACACAGAAATCCATATTAGTGATTTGAGAAAACAAACTAGTTTACATTTAAAGTCAACACTGCCATCTAATGGAGACTGAAGAATTTTACCAACAACAGTGCTTCTGTGTGTAAGTTAATTGAAGGTTGGGCCTTGTCCCAAAATAAATAATTGGGTATATTCGCCAGCCAAAAACAAATATAATTCATATTGGGACTTAAAGTGTCATAATGTGTCGATACAAATTCATTCCAGCATTGATTGTGGTCTCACTTGTGAATTGTATTATTCATATATTCTGGTATTAAAATAATGCAACATCTCTAAACCTTTCCAAGATTGTGATGCCATTTATCCTAACATTGTCATAGTTGGCAAATAAACGGGTTGAGAAGATATCCTGACTTGTATTTCCTACTGTGAAGTTTCAAAGCAATGGATTCTTAACCCCTGTTAAGTAACGTACGTGTTTCCTTTAGACTCTGCTTGCCACAGCTTTCAAATTCCAAATTAATTTCTGCTAACATTTTTCCAAGACTTGAGAAAGCAAAATGTCAGAGAATACATTATCTGTTTTCACAGATTGTGTAATATTCCTCTTAGCATTTACCAAGTAAATTGACTTAGACATGTAACATTGGTAGAGTGGCCCTTTAAGAAAGTCTGCTCTTGCTTTCCCTATGAAACAACTAGCTCAGCCAGTATTTGCAAATATTCTAATAGGAATGGACTGCATAAGCATGTGTTACAAAGTTATACATCATTATGTGACACAACTAGCAATACCTCTATTCTCACTAACTGGGTAATAAGTAAATACATGTTTAAATGGATGAATTTAGGATCCTATAGCCTGAAATTGTGATACAAATTAACACCAGTAATATGACATTGTAATTTAGACCTATAGTAATGATAACTCTGCATCTACCTATAAAAGTAAACCGCTATTGTGTACTTGTACAAGGCAATGCCGCCCCCCAATGATCACAGGGTGAAAACACATGATAAATAATATACACTGCATTTGGGAACGATGGGTTGGTGTTAATGTGGAGATGTTTTAATCACAATTCAAGGCGAAAAGTATTTGGTCAACTTTTATTAGTTTAAAATTCAACAATGGTCACACAGCGAGCTGGAAGGAAATATGAGCCTACTACATTTCATAATGGCGAGAGTGACACTCTGATGTCCATTTACACTCCTCTCAAGCTCCCTTTTTTTAATTCTTCACAAAATTACTTTCATAAGTACACATGAAAAGTATATATTATATATGATGTATGCATGTGTGTGTGTGTATATATATATATATATATATATATATATATATATATATATATATACACACACACACACACACACACACACACACACACACACACACACACATACACACACACACACACACACACACACACACACACACACACACACACACATACTGTACGTCACTGAGGAAAGGAGTTGCAAGATATTTGACCATCTGACAAGCAGTTCTGGTGAAGCATACTAGCATCTTTAAATAATTAACTGGCTTATGCAGTAGTTAGCTTTGGGCTTTTGCCAACCTCTGTCCTTAGATTACCTTTTAAACATCATCCTCTAACGGTGGTCTGGGATCACAATGCTAATCACTCCAATCTGTCAAGTCAATCAATAAGAACCTTTATAGATTATCAAGTATAATACCCTAATGATTTAGCTTTGTGCTATAGTGTTTAAAACACACACTTGTGGTTTTGGTATTTCCCATTTGTTCTCCTTGGCATTACCTACAACATTTCCAGGAACCTCAGTGAAAGAGGGTGGTAATGCTCTTACAAAAGGTTGACCTTGGTGTGCACTGAAACAAAGGTCATGGAGTTGTGCCATCTATTATCAATTGACTGAGAGAAAAACAGAGTTAGTGGTTAAAGAGTTTGTAATAGGAAAGTTGAGAATAAACTAATGTGAAAATGGAGCAAAGGCAAATGGGCAATGCGTGTACATTCAAATATGTGATATTCAAATCCCTCTAAGCTGAGCTCTCTACAAATTTAAATATCTGCAAAGAAGTGAAGCAAATATAATGTTGCTATGAAGCTCCTCTGTACCTGCATGTGGCAAACTGAGGAAAGAAAGAAACCTTTGTACCACTTTGGGAGTTAAGACTGCCTCTTAATCAGCCATGTACATTAACCTTGGTCCAATGCAATGGGACAGAGGCTCTTTGTGAATATGGTTTTAATCTTTAAATCAAGTCAACAAGAAGGAGGTTTATTCATGCATAGGAAATGTCAATAAAAATGTGCATATATTTACACAAAATGACCCATGAACAACTTGAAAGGACTTGAAAGAGAAGTAGAAGCAGTGGGGAGCAACCAAAAGCACCTCTCTGGACATGTTCCAATTAGGTTGTGGCTCGCCAGCAGATCAAAGCCAGGATAATCCTAGGCCTGGGTGGCCTGGCTACTAGTAAATTAACCTAAATATGAATGTATCAAACAATAGGGAGTCAGGTATCATAAAAGAGTGTGCCAGTGTGAGTTACAGTGAAGGAAGACAAGAGTGGAGGAAAAAAGAGAGACGCGAGCGTAAGGGGAAGAAATGGAAGAGATAGAGAAGGAGTCAGAGTGTGAACTGGAGTAGGTGAAGGAGGAGGGGATGTTCGCGGTTGGTGCACTGAGATGTGACGTCAGCGGCTTGTTGGATTGAGGTGCTTTGTCCTGCTGAATTTAATCCTAACTCATTAAGGAACAGATAGCAAGCGCCTGTGCAAGCCCTCTGGGGAAAGAGGGAAAGTGACGGGAGAAGGAACGAACTCTAAACATTCCACCAAGGGAGTAATTTACAGCTTCAGAAACGGAAAAGAGGAGAAAGCAAGCATTTTATTTTTGCTTTTCAGATTCATGCCTGCTTTGCGGGTGGCCTGTTCAAGCATGCCCACCAACGGAATAAATAGGGCCCTGAAACTGCAGTTTGGTCTCATCAACTATGAGAGCCGCTACCTGACGGCTGAGGCTTTCGGCTTCAAGGTGAATGCCTCAGGCGTCAGCATGAAGAAGAAGCAGATCTGGACCCTTGAGCAGGACGAGCAAGATGGCCAAGTTGTGTTTCTCCGCAGCCACCTGGGACGCTATCTCGCCTCCGACAAAGACGGAAAGATCACATGTGGGGCAGAGAAGCCTGACCCTGACTGCCGTTTCCTTATTGTGCCTCAATCTGATGGTCGCTGGGCACTGCAATCAGAGCCTTACCTGCGTTACTTCGGCGGCTCGGCTGACTACCTGTCCTGCTTTGCCCAAGCCATTGGGGAACAAGAGCTCTGGGCCGTCCATTTGGCTTTACACCCGCAGGCCAGCCTGCTCAGTGTGGCCCGTAAGCGCTATGCCCATCTGTCTGCTTCAGATGGAGAGATCTCAGTGGATAGCAACATTCCCTGGGGGGTGGACTCTCTGGTCACCTTGGTATACCTCGATGGCAAGTACAGCCTGAAGACCTGCGACAGCCGTTTCCTCAGAAATGATGGCAAACTGGTGAAAGAGAACACCAATACTACTAGCTTCACACTGGAGCTGAAATCTGGCAAGCTGGCCTTTAAGGACTGTGATGGAAAATATCTGACCCCAGTGGGTCCCACAGGGACGCTGCGGTCCGGCCGATGCTCCAAGCCGGGAAAAGATGAGCTGTTTGATCTCGAGGAGAGTCATCCACAAGTAGTTTTTCAAGCCGCCAATAAAAGATTTGTCTCGGTCAAGCAAGGTAATCAGTGTTGCAGTTTTAAGAGAAAACAAATGATATATACAAATGACCTAAAATGTATAGTTTTATACAGAAAATGGATTGGAATGCTACACTTACAGTATTACGTTCCCAATCCATCAAAAAGGAACTTTAAAGTAGAAATTATTTTAATTGTTGACAATCATCAAGAGTAGGGGATGATATTTGGTTGTTTGCATGTAAAGGACCTCAAATATATTCAAAAGGAGGCAAAGTAAAAGTGTTTATATGGTAAAAAATTGGAATAAAATCAATATGGCCATCGTGTGAGCTAAATATAGCTAGAACTCCTCTCAGAGGATCCATGCTGAGTTCACACATGGGAAAAGAACAAATTTAGAAAATCTTGACAGACAGCACAGTAATTGCCACCACTGTGATTTTGCAATCACTTTGCAGCTAGCGTCCTTGTGCACTTTACCTTTGTTTTACCATTTATTTTTCAGTAATCGGTTCCCCTGCATTTCTCAGTTTAATCTCTACAAGAATATCAGAACAAGGAGAACACATATGTTATATCTTGCAGGTTTAGGTATTGATGTTAGCTACGAGTTTAGCCCTCGCTCGATAACAGTTAAACACATAGCACAGTAGACAGTAGTGGGCCTGTTGACAAATAAAAATACAGTAAATTTGTTTGATTAAATGTTTACATTTTCAAAAACTCTGCAACATTAACCAGCTAATGAGGGAAAGTGCTACCTTTCTTGTCTACTTGCTGGATCCAGAATTGTTGACAGCCATACTGTAGTGGTAATTGTGGTAATGGGCTTTGTCATTTCCACTGTGTGTCCATTGAAGATTAAGCAGCGTGCAAATAACTTAAGGGCAGACCTGTGCCCAACGGGTGTCAATTACCATCAATGGACTTTAAGGCTTGACTACTCACTCTTTACCGTCAACCATCGAGGGAAGTTCTCCAAATTCTGTGGCTTCATGGTCAGCCAGTGTGGCAGTGAGGTGGCAGCCAAATGGGGCCACTGCCAGGCCTTACCAGATGAGTTACAAAGTCTTCTGTCAGCCTGCACGATGTCATTTTCTATGTCCTGTATAATTATTTAAGCAAACAATGTGGGAGGACAGGGGAGCAAATTATGTTCTGTTGCAGGTTTTTAAAGCTTTAAAATGTAATTAAAACAACTAACAGCCTTGTCTAGCTGCACAATGCTCGTGCAATACTAGAGCATATCTTAGGAACGAGGTTCTCAAACTAACTTCAGACTGCACTCACCATGCTTACTAGAATGCTGCATTTTAAATAAAGTCACCATCAAGGCAATATTTCAACAACCTAGCACTATATTCTCATAATATAGGGCAAATAATTACACTTTTAACTGTAGTGTGTGGCCTTGTGGCAGTTCCATGTGTTTTAAGGAACAAGGCACTGAAAGCTGCTTAGTAGGTCCTGCAGTGCAGATTTGCATTTCACCACTCAGGGAATTACAGCGTGCAAATGAACAGGAAGGGTGGAGGGGTGACTATGGGGGATTAGAGTTGTAACAAGCTTAAGAGAAAGGTTGAAGGACATTTGTGGCATCTAATTTGAACTACAGCAGACAGTTCAGTTATAGGCTATATGTCTGAGTATTCTCCATCACCTGACACGCCCCACCAGTTAGAGTTAATACACGTGGATTAAGTGTATAACACGAGATGGGATGGTTGTGATTGAAGTTCAGAGCACTAATTGACTAAGAGAAAAGATGGGCACACTTTTATGCAAATTCTGGATGATATTCTGTGTTCAGTTGAACTTTACTTACACACTTGCTTTTGTATGCAATGAGTTGATAACATGATATTTGTTGATGAGCAACAAGTTCACAAGGTGGCACATGGGACCATCCAAAGCTCCCAGATGCCCAGAAAGCAGGTTAACAGTTTAAAGTGAACTTCTGCAAAAAACTCTATGAAACACTCCTGCAAACTTGAAAGGTGAATATATTCTGATATGGACATGCTGCAGTATAATCCACTGTTGCAATACAAAAGACCAAAGACAGCTTTATGATGAAGCAAACCACTTCATTGTTTAAATCATACCCTTTAAAGTCTAGCAGGAGTTAATGTTTTATAGGCTACTTAAGTGATGGATTTGGGGAAAACATATTTTTATTAAATGATTAATATCGAAAGATTAAAAGTTAGCAAACATTGCAATCTCCAAATGTTCTTGAAACTCAGTAAAGCATGATGTAGTTAGTCTGATTAAATGCCATAAATACATGAAGGTCATTGGAAATCTGGTCAATGTGTCATCCAATATGTTGACATTTGCTATTGCACTTGGACACACCCTTATATTATGAGAGGCTACCATGGCTCAGGACCTCTAGTTAGTGACGAACTAGCTGGCTAACGAGCAAACAAGTCACAGCTAGCTAGCTGTGACTTGTGCCATAAAACTATGAAACACTCGTGCCACTGAAGGGCATGGCCCCCCAGCACCATCATATTAATGTTCGTTATCACTTTGTGTTGTGTCTATTTCCCTTTTCTGTTGAGAAGATAACTTTTGTTGGCTTTGAGGCACTGCTGGCCTTTCAATGTCATTTATAAATACGTTGTAAGGCATAGATAGTCCTCACTTTAGATGAGGTCACAGAAGATACTTAACTAATACTTACCGACTAGTAACTACCTGAATTAATCGCAGTATGAATTGCAGTATTAAAACACATGTTAACCATTAGTGCATCATATATAAGTCCTTAATATAAATTGTTTGCAATATATATTACTTAATTGGTTTGCAATATGTATTACTTAATTTACAAATGTATCCATCATTTATAAAGTATGAAAACCCAATCATGAAATGCATAATAGTCAAGTTTATTAATCAAGAATAAAACATGTATAACTGTGTTTATGAATTGCATACTAATGAGTTACTAATGAGCATTCATGTTGGAACAATGCTTTATAAATGATGAATTAAGTGTTTACTCATGCTTTACTAATGCTAAATAGTGTGTAGTTATTATAAAGTGCTACCCAACATTGTAATCCATTATTTATATTGAACAAAGGCAGAATAATTATTGCTGTCTTTTCTTCCCTTATCACCAGGAGTGAGTATTTCAGCCAATCAGGACGTGGAGACAGACATGGAGACCTTCCAGATGGAGATTGATAAGGAAAGCAAAAGGTCCATGTTCAGGACCAATGGTGGATCCTACTGGACTCTTGTGACTCACGGAGAGATCCAATCCACTGCCACAGAAGTGTAAGTAGCTCATAGCTTTCAAAGAGGAGCTTTCATCTGTTTTTAATTTATCTCTCCTAACCTCTCCATGATTTGGTTCCCAGCGAGGTCAACACAATGTTTGACATTGAGTGGCGAGGACAGAGGGTGGCACTCAAAGCAAGCAATGGAAAGTATGTTTGTACAAAGAAGAACGGGCAGCTCTCAGCAGTCAGCGATACAGTGGGTAAGAGATTTCGGACCAGACACCTGAGATTCAATGCTGAGCCACAGGTGCAGCTACTTTGACCCATGCAAAAGAGAAAAGAAGAACAGTATTTGTCCCCTCATTGCAGGTGATAATGAATTATTCCTGATGAAACTCATCAACCGCCCTATGCTGATCCTTTGTGGAGAGAATGGCTTTGTGTGTCACCACAAGAACTCCAACACTCTGAATGCAAATCGATCCGTCTATGATATTTTCTCATTGATCTTCAATGATGGCGCCTACAATATTAAAAGTCAGTGTTTTCATGTATGCACGTCACAACACAGTCAATATATATATATATATATATATATATATATATATATATATATATATATATATATATACATATATATATATATATATACACACACACACACATATCCCATTTTAATAGATCTATTTAGCATCTACTAAATCAATTCAAACAAATATCTAACATAAAATCCACTCATATCCTTCTGCAGGTGTGAATGGAAAGTTCTGGTATGTCTCAAGCAGTGGCTTCGTGTGCTCAGATGGAGAAAAGCCAGAGGACTTTTTCCTTGAGTTCCTGGAGCATGGACGCGTCGCCATCAAAGGTTCTGATGGCAAGTACCTTCGTGGAGACCAGGGAGGCACGCTTATGGGTGGCGGTACAGCTGTTGATGTATCTTCTCTGTGGGAGTATTGATCAGGGTCCTCGAAGAAGAAGAAAGAAAGTGCAGGACCCGCTTCTATCAGCTCAAATGAAGAGGACTGAACGGGTAACATTTTCCTGACTTTTTATACTAGCTGCCAGGTGCCCAATCCCATGTTGTTGTTTTTGTGTTTCTTATTGGGAAGAAGTGAACACATTAGGAAGACATGTGTGGTTTTTACTGTAAATGTTTAAATGTTTTGTCTTTAAAATGACAATGCCAACATCAAACAACACTTACTCTGTGAAAACGTATCATTTCACAAATACAGAATAAAACCGGGGCTGTCCCAATTCCATCGGACCCACTTTGTTCAATATAGGTGCAGTGACAACCAAATATATTTGAGGGCAGCCACATCAGTCCATGCACAAAGAGAAATTTAATCACATCAGCTGCAATGTGAATTACGGCCTGGGGCATAAATTGGGGAGGCACATCCATATTCAACTCAGCCTCCATTTCGATCTCAGCTACACACATGTGAAGTTGCATTATTGCATCTTGTACGGTTTCTGTGCTATTACGGTCACAAGACCTGTATACAGAAATATAAACACCTGGCAAATACTCAAAACCACTTCTCCGGTAGTTCCCGCTGCAGCAGGTGTCTCAATGACCACATTTTGACTCACACAGACTTAAAAGGTGAAAATAATATCAATGTAGCTGTTGTAGCTTGTAAAGAGTGTTGCTACCTAACTCGGTAAAAATCCTTCATGCCCCTGTTCGAATAAATATCTCCAAACACGTGACGACTTCTCTGTCTTTCAAACTGATATAAATCTGGCAGAGAAGGACAAATTGGTCCTGAACAATATTCACATGTCAACTGAAAATCAATGAAAAGGATCAGTGTGGCTGCATTCCTATGTTTACTTATAGAAAACAAACAGGTACACTAATTTCTAGACACAAAGTAAACTTAATTTGGTTTCGGCGTCTAGACCTTAATGCACTATATTTATCAGGATACTTCCATAACCTCTATCCTACTATTGATCCTACTGGGCTTGTTTACAGATTTCCAATGATTTCAACACTTTGACACGTTGTATTGGTGTGATCATCGACATCACTCTAAGCAACGGTAATGCACCACTGTCTTTGAGGACAGCGGATGGCTGGTGCCAATCATGTTTTCATTTCTCTTAATAGATCATGTATAGCTTCCATAAAAGCACCATATGAGGTAGATGAAGTGGACTTGAGCAAATAGACTGTACTGTCTCAGGCACCTCTGCAAAATGTGAGCAATATCCTAAGAGGACTTAACTTAGCATCAATGCAAACACGGAAATATGTTTGTGTGTAACACGTATAGAAATACAGAAACAGGACATCTTTAGGGACAAAGGATATCAGTAGAAATGTCATATATCCATCTCAGGGCACATTTAGAGCAATTTGATGGACTATACATCATTTTAATGTACCAGGTATGACTCAGAAAATGCTTCTCTGGTGTTCTGCCTCGGGGCCTTAAACATTACTGCACTCTCTATCCCTTTATACACTGTTCTGATGTTCAGCGTTGGGTGGTATGATTAGAAAATATAATGGATTTAGATAACAGACAGATAAAAAATGTAAAAAGAATATTACTGGAATACATTAGGTCATTACAACAGCAACTTCCTGTAATACATAATGAAGAACTAAATGTGCTTGAATATACATTTTAAAATAATGCTCGCTTGTTTTCCATTTGTCCACAGTCGGATGAGAAAGTGTAGTGGATTTCTATTGTGAAGGGAGTGCTCTGTAGACTTTGTGGTGTTTGTCAAACCCAGAGCCAATTTGGCAGCAAACTGCTACTTCAGCTTTGGAAAACATGTTATGTTTCACTTTTTACAAAGCTGGGATATCTGTCTTCCCAATTCGCCCAGTCGTGCTTGGCTAGACCAAGAACATCCCACTGGAACCGATATGAATCTTCTCATCTAACTCTGGACAAGACGGCAAACAACTGCGTTTCAAGAAATGGTGGAGGGTTCCTGTCAGTCATCTACCAAACACTGCTTTTGTAAAACGTGATCTGTAGCCTGTAGTTGACCCTTAGCCAGCGCAGACCTTTTAAGGGAGGACGTTTTTGTATTTTGATCTCATAGGACTCACTGAATTAATTACATTCTCCTGACACCCATCAATGGCACAAGCTGCCAAGACTTTAGTGGCACAGATGTTGGTGTTGTGTTAATTACAAGGAAGAAATACAATCTGCAATAGTTCAAGTGTAATGTCTAAACCAGTGGTTTTGTGTTGTGTGCAATTTGCAATTAATAGAGAGCCATTTTAGAAAGCAGGGTTTAAAAAGCTTGGTCACTTATGCACCCTGTATCAGCCCCCAGACATATTTTAGAATGTATTAAATATAAATGTTTGTTTTGTTTTATTATATTTGTTTCATGATATGAATTTTGAAAATATTGATAACAATAAAAACTTGTCAATATCTTTGTTGACTTTGGGACTAGAATTGTATGCCAAACTAAGAAGATATGAGTGTAATTTGTGATTCAGTAGTTCAGATGGTAGAGGGGGTTGGAACCCCGGCTCCAGCAAACTACTGTAACGTAATGTCCAGAACATCTGTGACTAAGAATGTATAATGAATTCGCTTCATTATTTACTATGAATGATCAGTTGCCATGGCGCAAAGATGACTCAATAGGCCTTTTTTATAGCAGACCTTTTGAACTATTATTGTAAGGCCGGTAAATGGACTGCACTTATCACTTACATGGCACCTTTTTCCCTGAACAACTAAAGCGCTTTACGTTATGTTTTGTCATGGTTGGTTATTGAGTCAAATTCCTTGTAAACGTGTGTAGATACGAGTGCATACACTAAGCTAATTATTATACTGATATAGGCCTTTCCCAACAGGGCAGATTTAGGCTCAGTAGGAAAGACAAGGTAATTCATAACTGAAGACTAAATCTTGACTAGGTGTGCAGGCTCCAGGCTCCTGAATTATTATGAGTTGTTTTTATCACAACACTATGATGAGTCACAAAGCCCAGTAACTGTTTAAAAGAACATTTCGTCCATGGCCAAAATAATTAAAAAAATAATGGAACAACTGAACTAAAATGCTAAAATATACTCTTGGCAGCTATTTCCCTAACAAAACACATTCCAAGCTCGTCAGCATTCATCCATAAATTCAAGTCAGAGCAGATTCTTTGATCAGTGTGGTATTGCTAATAGGATTTTCCCATTCACTACACTGGATGGCAGTGTGTACCTCTCTTAGCTCATGCTCCGCTAGAGTAATAGTCTGTGACAAGTGCTGTGAAAGTAGCATTTCCCGCTGCAATCACAACAAGCACAACACCTGTTGGCAATCTCCCGCACTGCAACCGACCTGACATCTGTTCACACACTTTCGACAACTCCACGTTTTTAACTGGAACTGGCATCAGCTGTCACTTCCAGTACACAATACCTATGCAACTTAAAGACAACAAGACATGGTTTTGCATAACGTACAGGAAGTAATTTACAGCTGTCCATATTATACTTTGTTTATTCATAACACATATAGTATTTATTTTTAAGAATTTCAGTTGATTCTCTTAAAATCACATACAAACACACACTCAACTTTTTTCAAGCCCAACACATTTGGTGACACTTTGCCTCCTCTTGATTCTATAATTGCACTGGCAAATGTTTTCTTTCAGCATCACAGCCTATAATTAAAGCTCTGCTCACGAGCCCCGATTGTTACACACAACTCACTGTACTGGAGATGTTAAAACAGATCAACGTGGGTTTAATGTGACTTAGCTTTGGCTTTGGCAGAGCATTTTAAATATGCATTAAGAATGAGAAACAAACTAAATAATAACTCTAAAATTAAATACGTTGTCATTGCCAGTATAAAGTAATAAATCATTTGAAGCGGAGTTTCCCTTTCCGTTTGTGTGTGAACCAGAATCTCTGGTGAGAATGGATAGCCAAAGGTCAATATGTATAATAGATTCTCTCCTCTGTGTGTTGTACTGCAACACTGGCTAGGTTTGCCTGTAGCTAGTTGTGTTGATAGGTAGCTTCAGGTCAAACATTAGACAGAAATCCAATTATCTTTTCTTTGGGATATAAAGTGCTTGTTTTAAACATATGTGCTCAAATCCTAATCTTTCATGCAAACCACGTTGCAGATGATGTCCAACCAACTCTTTGGGTCAGCCGGGACATTCCAGTAACACACACAGCAAACAAATACACAGGTATCAGTATAGACGCGCATTGTGGGGCTGCCGGACAGTTTTGTTTAAAGGAGTAATACCCCAAATTCACAAAAGTCAAGTAATTCCTGGCATTCTTCTTCTTGTTTAAACTTTGGGCCTACAGTACCCACTGCCAAGAGTTTGCATGCGTTATGCTAACACTTATGCTAGCCTAAAGGAGAGGCCTAGTAAACTCACTTTTTAAATATTTATAGACACACATATTATGCATACATCAGGGTTTCCCCTACCGTTATAATAGGGGGGCGGGGCGCCCCCCTGAAAAAACCCTCCGCCCCCCTGTAATTTTCTCGACAGCGCCAGATCACAAGTCGTCATTTAAGTTTCTCTTTCCTATAGAACCGGTCTACACCTTGTTCTGTTATTAAACAAACTAAACGGACGTATTTTATTGATCTTATCCACACACAGCTTGTCATTTCTGTCTCTAAATGGTCGCGTTAACACTTCTCCTCTGCTCTGCATTGCGCACAGCGGAGTTCCGCCCTGCGTGTCTCAAAACAGAAAACAGATCTCAGATCAACGTTGAACATGAATTGTATCAAATCTACAACCCCGTTTATAAAGATGTGTAGAGGCTCACTGCTCCACTAATACTGATGCAACCTGATGCTCACATCTCTGCACTCATTCTGTTTTGTTTGGCAAAAAAATAAATAGCTTATTGTTTTCCACAATGAGCTATTTAGTAGTAACTAAATATTAGTTATTTTTTTGCACAGATATAACTTTATTTTCATTGTTCTAAGTGATTGCAATTTAAAAATAAAAAAATGTCTGATGGAGCAATCTGATTTACTTGAAAGTGATTGCAATTTTCTTTATTCTGTTATTTATAAAAGCACAGATGGAGTCACAAAATGAAGTTATTTATAGAAAAAGTTTGAGAACCACTGCTTTAAGTGTTTGTGTTGGTGTCGCCGCCGCTGTGCCGCCGCCGTGCCGCCGCCGTGCCGCCGCCGTGCCGCCGCCGTGCCGCCGCCGTGCCGCCGTGCCGCCGCCGTGCCGCCGCCGTGCCGCCGCCGTGCCGCCGCCGTGCCGCCGTGCCGCCGCCGTGCCGCCGCCGTGCCGCCCCCCCCCCCACCCCTGAAGCTGTAAACCTAGGGGAAACACTGATACATACACATCAAATGTAGTGCTGTGCATAATGAGTACTTTCACTTTAATACAAACATATGTTGGTACCAATACTTTACTTAAATTGAGTATTTAACTGAAATAAAAGATCTAAAAACATTTTACACCACATTGCCATACCAATTTTCAAAACAGGAAACACATTTGTCATAACTATTAAAGCATAGTATGTATAACTTTTGGACAAATTGTACTGTATCGTTAACAACAAACTGTAAAAAACTCTTGTCATGAGCAAAAGACAGACAACAAACCACACCTTCACCCTTCAGATGTCCCTTGTTTCCATAATCTCAAATAATGACTTCTGTTTGTAAAGTACCTAATTTTGCAGCCAAATTTAAAAAGGCATTACAACAGCAGCTACATTTTACAGGTATTCTGCCAAAACTTGGCAGTGAATCTGGAAAGGAGCAAGACAATTATTGTCAAGGAAAAAGCCCAAATGTCAGTGCAATCCCAATAGGAGTTTACAACATAGCTATACAAAAATAAAAATAAATTCTAAGTTGTGGGGGCTTTCAAAAGACAAAAAGATGAGGACATTATAGACCACAAAACAATCTGGCCACCTACCTATACAGGACCATCCTGAACCTGGCTATAAATATTAAAATCTATAACTGAACCATTTTGCTAGTAGTGATGTGTGAGAACACCCTGACCAAGCAAGGCTATTGAAAATGGATTTAACACCCAAAAGAAATCGTGCAAACTGAAGAGCACAACACACAATCGAAGCCGAGCCGAAATAGACCAAGTGCCACTTTTAATTAGGATTTTTTTTTTTAAAGCAACACAAACAACTTAAAGCCAATGAGCCCAGCTCCTACCATTACAGAGGCATGCTGCTCAGCTCATCTACAGTGTACAGACCTCACAAAAACTAGACCGGTCAACTTATAGCCAAAGACAAGGACATCAAACACTGCAGATTTTATATGGACCTTAAAGTAAACTTAAACATTATTTAGTATACCAGCTAATACAGAGGAAGATCTGGTCACTGTAAGCAACGGAAAAGACATGAATGATCACAATCTGGACATTGAAACTGGTGGACACACAAACCTGTCAACTCGGTGTCACTTTTGGCAAAAGGCAGAACTGACACAAGGAGAGGTTAACTTTGAACGTGTCCTACCTTCTGATGCTGTGTTGGTTCATCACGCTGCGCTTGCATCTTCGTCCTGCCTCTCTCAGTTTGAATATCATGTGACTGAGTCCCTTCCTCCTGCATTCTCATAATGAATCTACAAAAAAAGACCAGATTTTGTGAATAATTAACTATTTATTGCATTAGGTTATCTGAGCAAACTGTTGCAGTACAACATGAAAAAAGAACAAAAGCAACATGACAAACTACATGTCCACCGCCTCAACAGTACTCTAAGTGCATATGTGATATGTGTATAACAAATACGTGCTGATGGACGACATCGATTTTGGAAAAATGGTGTGCAAACTTCAATGTCAGAAAGTCAGCTATTGTGTAAACCGTGAACTGGGTTATTTCACATTAGGCCAAAGTCAAAGCAATTCCTCTGGAGAGATTATGAGAAATGAATTGTGCGTCAATTGGCAATTTGTTTGTTGGGAAATGAAATGGCTATTTATGTAAAACTGATAAGAATCTTCGTGACATATCTGTTACGATTTGGTTTCAGCTGGAACCAAGCGCAGACATGGGGACAGCAAGGTAAGGGTAGGAATGGGTTTCATTGAAGGACAGCTGGTGATTAGTAGGGCAGGAGATGAATGCAGGTAGAGCGGTGGAGTGACGGGAGAGGCGGCAGATCGTGCCTGTCTGGAGCCGGTGCTGCCTCCTGCTATGTCCCTGCTGATGCCCCTCCTCTCTACCTCCTTCTGCTGACATGGATCGTTGTTATCTGGATCGTGGTCCATGCCTACTACTCATTATATTAATCATTTCTGTCATATTCATTGAATGTGCTGCAACTCTGTTACGTTATTCATTCTGTACACATGACATCTATTGCTTCTGTCCATCCGGGGAGAGGGATCCTCGTCTGTTGCTGTCCCTCAGAGTTTTTCCTGATCCGATGTGAGGTCCCAGGACAGGGAGGTCTTATGTGTAAAGATTGTACAGATTGTAAAGCCCTCCGAGGCAAATTTGTATTTGTGATTTTGGGCTATACAAAATAAACTGAATTGAATTGAGTAATACTTAACGCTCGATTGTTGACTATTAGTCTCAGTTTTGTATCTAAAAACTTGTGTGGTTGATAATAATAAAGAGTATTTATATAACACACATCAAAACGAGTAGTAATATGTTTCACAGGCAGACATAAAAAGAACAAAGGATGCAGCTACACATACATTTCTACATAAATAGATATTTATAAACACATATGAATAAATCCAAACGTGATCTGTAAACTAGTAGCGTACAGATCGGCACTAACAGGAAGTCATTTCTGTGACTTCCTGTTAGTGATTATTTCTCACACACGAGTTTGTCCATGTGCTATGAACAAAACCAAGCAATTAAATGAATTATACTTCAATGGACGGTTTAATGATTGCAGTGTACCCTTCTCATTTACCTCCATGCCACAGCAGATTCATTTGTGGAAACTGAAATGCAATTCAACTGCGAATTTCAATAGGCTGCACAGATTTTGATGCATCAGAAAATTGCAGTGATCCAGAGGAGCCAATCCATCTCCCATCCTACACCTGCAATCCATATTTCCCTCTCCCTTGTGTCTGATATAAATGTATAAAATTAGATTTTTTTTTTAATGAAAACAGACAAAATTGGGTACAGAACCCACCATACCAGAAGTAACTCGAACTTTGTCCATCTATTTCTGACTAAAAACAGCAACCTGCATGAATGCAAGTTGGCTTATAACCTGCTTTGTATTGTCTGAGAACAACTGGGATGATGGTCAAGGCTTTAACATTGTGTTCTCATTCATGAGCTGTCGTTTAGGAAAAGGCCGTGGGAAATCAAACTTTATTTATAACGCAGAGTACACAAAATTAAGAATATACAAGGACTATGCAGGACATCGGTTTTTTAGCCAATGGGTATGTGTGCTAGAACAAACAGCTTTATACTGGTACCACATCCTCTTCCAATTACATCCCAGTGCAATACCTAAACAAAGCAAGCACTGTATGTCAGTTTGACAGATACAGTCAGGTCCATAAATATTTGGACATTGACACATTTTTCATTATCTTGTTGTACACCACAACAATGGAGTTGAAATTGGATTTGGATGTAAATACCCTCAAATTAAAGCTGAAAGTCTGCACTTAAAGCACATCTTGATTTTTTTCATTTCAACTCCATTGAAAAATAATGAAAAATGTGTCAATGTCCAAATATTTATGGACCTGACTGTATGTTATCCTGCTGTGTCCAGTTGCACCATTGACTCTCAAATTGTATGACACAAATTGTGTACAGGGATGACTTATATGTAATGTCAAAACAATCATACCTCATACCATATTTAAATACACTTGCCACTTTACCATTACACTTGTCACTTTCACATTACATTCCACTTTAAGTAATGTTATCTGTTTTGTCTGTGCCCTTTATCTTCATTTTATATTCTATTGTAGATTTAATTGTATATTTCATGCTCCCATTTCCTGCACCTTGTTTATTGTTTAATGTTATGCACCTCCCACCAAGACAAATTCTTCGTATGTGAAAACATACATGGCAATAAATGGTTCTGATTGTGATCAGCTGACTCAACTCATCCACTTAAATTAGGAACTGATAAAAGTGAATGCCATTTGCAAAACAATCTGCAACTGGTTCCTATCACACTATAGTTTTAAGTAGAAAGACGTTCTTCATTACCGTTCAAAGGGAAACATTTAAAACATAGATAGCTATTTTCTGGTGAACACAGAAAAGGAGGAAAAGCTGCAGCAGTCTGCAAGTAAGCTGTGTAGATGTATTACTCAGGGGGGGAGCATAAAGCTACACACAGGGAATACTCAAAAATACAGCTGGAGTAGTGGCCACTGGCTAAGTCAGAGTCCTCACTTCAATTGAGCATTGTTTTGCAGCACTTGAAATTGCTTTTCACTCACAGTACCCATGACATTTGACAGAGAGGGCATTTTACACGGTAGAATGGGGGAAATGGATGGGCTAAAATGTGCAAGCTGAGATACCTACCGTTATTATCCACACCACAGACTTCCAGGCTCTGCTTTAGAGCGGTGCAGGCTCTGCTATGTTAATTGTTTTTCTTAATCCTATCCTTTCGAAACTAAGACTTTTTTTTCGAGGGTCAGTGACAAAATAAAAGCTTAATGACATCCGTGGTTTGCAACGCTACCAACACAACAGATGGCATTTCGTCTTCTTTTGGGTTCAGGTGTGCTTTGAAGGCACAGCGTCAATTATCTCAGCGGCCCCACCCACAGGACCCTTCCGACAGGTGTCTCTAAATGCCTGGTCATAACGTATTTTAAATGCGTGTTTGTTGTAACCACGATGCCATGAAAACCAACATCTTAGATGTTATAATCTTAAAGCTTTTACAGCTTTTACATGCTCTTATTGTGAGTATTTCTTAAATCTGGTTTTTAATTTTTTCTTATTTCACCTCATCGTAGGCAGCCGTTTTCACGACTATGTGTAATGACAAAAAAGGCTTTCTACAAATATGCTTCAGCAACCACTCTGAAAATAGTCTCCAATTAAGTTACGGTAAGAGTCAAGTAAATATTAGATGAACCTTGACCGGATGTGGACTAGTTTGTATTAAAATATATATATATATATATATATATATATATATATATATATATATATATATATATATATATATATATATATATATATATATATATATATCGAGCACCTCCACCACAGATGTTTCGCGATCGGGCTTTTATTTTGGAATTCCGCACCGCAAGCGTGGCGTTTCATTTCGTTAACTGGACATTATGGATCAATCCAAGAGCGCTGTACCTCCAGGCTTGTCAGCGTGAACCGGGGTGTGAGCTCGATATGTACCTGCATGTCTTCTATTTTATTTTCCTTTTAAAGTAAACAATTCCGGGATTACGTTTTGCTCAGTTTCCATCCTAAACTACGTTTCAGGACCGTGATTGCCATGGAGAACAGCACTACGGGGAGAGGAGAGCTTTTACTCATCGCACATCTTTGAGCGTCGATACAGGATAGAGTAAAAAAAAAAAAAAAAAACTGCACAGACTTTTAGAGTAAGTGCGCTCTGCGTTGTGGACTGCATCATGGGGTACGGATTGGTGGTTCTTTCTGCTGGGTTTACAGGTCTGCTCAGCTTCAGCCTCCTCGCTGTGGCTATTGGGACTGATTACTGGTACATTATCGACGTGAATAAATCCAACTACACAGAGGACCTGAGTTCACATTCTGGACTGTGGAGAATATATGAAGGTATATTAACTCAATTTAAGCCTACATATTGTAGTATGCTGTTTGCATGCGCGTTTATTCAGAGGGTATAGTCTTTATACTCAAGTATAATGAAAGCTGTAATGAAAGCTGTAATACAATCGAATTATGCCCTCATTTTTCCAGCATAACTTTTAGTTATGTGCTGCTCACAATGGGGTAATTTTGAGAAGCCTTTGTCATAAGGCAGTAACACTGTTGTGAGTAAAAGGCATGTTCTCACATGCAGTATCCATTATTGACCGTCTCTTATTTTGACAGTGAAAGAAAAAAAATCCATCTACTGTAATTACATGTGATGCTGTTTAAATGTAGCATTGTTCATACATTGTTCATTGACCCAGGGTTTCTCTCTCATGCTTTTACCATGTTCAGTCACAGCAGCAGGCTACGGCTATAAATATACCGTAATTTATTCCTCATCACTTCATTGTTTGGGTGTCAAAAACTGATTGCAGTGAACCGTAGTTGTGTGGTACTAATGCACAGGAGAGATGAAATGCCAGCGCTTTTAGCCTTGAGAAATAAATGGCACAGCACACAAGTAATGTGCTGAATTATAAACTCATACGTTTCAGTTTGATGTCCCAGAGATGTTCAATGTGTTGCTGCTGGTGCCGCCCACAGTTCACAGTAAATGCCAATTTGAGACAACATAATGTATGAAGCTTATCAGGCAGTGCACCTGTGACATAAAGGTGGAACATGCACTGTGTTATATTATCTTCTACTGCACTGTGTGAGCTAACAGAAGCAGTAACCTGAGCTTCATTATGCACAGAGGTGCACAACTGTCACACATGCAGGGCTGATGAAATATCTGTCAAGTAAAGATGTCTTTAATTGGTTGCATTAATTCAAGTTTGCATTGTGTTGAATTTCTAAATGTATTGACTATTTATACAATTGCAGGATTTTAGAAAAGTGACATTGTTAGTAGCAATTTTCCAGTCTGACAGCTCTGTCCACACATCTGTCCATGTGTAACCTTTTCCCCTGACATTTTCAGGAGCAAACATGAGCATAGTCACCCCTTCTTTCACAGCAAATCTGTCCAGCCTGTCAGAAGTGGAAAGGCACCTTCTTGGTGAGTTGTTTTGTTTATTATTAACTGACATGGGAGTTGATAATGAGGTGGATTTAAATAGTAAGTCAGTGATTTCTGACAAAAAGAATGTATATGTGTAGTTGGCTGCTACTGTTACTGTGGCGGTCAGAAAATCAAACACACATGATCATTTGTGCAAAGGATATTGTTTTCTGAAACATTCCCAGTTCGTAATGAAATACAGTAATACATTGTTTGTGACAGAAGCAACCCTGTCTCCTAAAAATTGCGTTCCCCCAGAACTAAAACGCATTCTCAATTACATTTGACCAGAAACGTATCTCCTCCCTTATTACGTTTGTGTTTGACGTATTACAAATACATTGATTATACACGTATACATTGATTAAACACTTCTTTTTTTTACGTTCGTGTTTGACGTATTACAAGTATGTTTATAATCGTGTGTTTGTGTTATTGTTTTCTTGCTTTCCAGCTGAATTTAAGCATATTTAAATTTCTATACTCTGCGGAGGAAAAGAAAAGGGGCGGTCTGAAGCCGGTAACGGGGCCGGGGTCCGGTCTGAAGACCGCTTGGCCGCCGCCATGAGGCATATAATCAACATATTTGTAATACGTCAAACACAAACGTAATCAGGGAGGAGATACGTTTCTGGTCAAACGTAATTGAGAATGCATTTTAGTTCTGGGGGAAATGTAATTTTTAGGAGACAGGGTTGGACAGAAGCTATCTTAAGCAAGTCTCAACACTCACCAATTGACAATAAAACTGGAAAATAGTGCCTCCCTGGATGATATAAATCAATCAAATGGTTGCACTCAGCAGTATATCCAGCTGACTTGTAGTTAAAGGGATAACTGTTTTGAAGTGGTTTGTTTGAGGTATTTATCCATAGTCAGTGTCTTACCTACAGTCAATGGTGGTCGGCACACCCCCTGTTTGGAGTACCAGCATGGGAGCAAAGCAACGCTGTGGTCGGGGCAGCAGAGAACATATTTGAGAAAGCGAAAAGACAGACCTACCTAAAAACAGCAGACAGGGCTAGAAATAAAGGGATGGTGTCCGATCAGCTGCTTTCTGGTTGTGCTTGGGCTTGACAAAATTATTTGGGTACGCTTGAAAAGAAAAAAAGAAAAGAAACATGCACTTTATTAATCCCCTTGGGGAAATTCTTCTCTGCATTTGACCCATCCCTGGATAGGGAGCAGTGGGCAGCCCTGTGAGGCGCCCGGGGAGCAGTTGAGGGTTAAGTGTCTTGCTCAGGGACACTTCGACGTGTGAGCTATGGGGGGACTGGGGATCGAGCTGGCTACCTTGTGGTTGCGGGACGACCACTCATCCCCCTGAGCTACAGCCGCCCTTGAATGGCTGGCGGTTGATGTACAACAGACCATTTCCAAATATAAAGCATTTGTTTATGGTCTCTTTATTAAATATATTTGCAATATTTGCAGGATTTGCAGGATTTTGATTTCACACATAAAGTAGGTGACTAAAAACATAAGTGATGTCACCAACTCTGCAGGCGCTTCAGTCAAATTATCGAATCAATCATCCTCATGTTCTGTGATTGTGCACCAGCGAGCGAGCCTTTTGTTAAGAGACCATATATTACTGTGCATGTGTTGTGCTTTCTTTAAAGGCACCAGGCTGTGTTTTTTGGCAAGTGTCACCTTGTTTAGCTGCTTGAGGCAGAGACCATTTTTAGGGTTAGGTAATGACCTTGAGTGGTTAGGGTTAGGATAGCCCATTGGTCAGGGCGTAGGACCTGAAAAAAATCTGGTTACTGGTTTCAGTCTCGATTAGATAAGTCGGTAGCACTTTATAATAAGTACACACTATTTAGCATTAGTAAAGCATGAATAAACACTGAATTCATCATTTATAAAGCATTATTCCAACATGAACACTCATTAGTAACTCATTAGTATGCAATTCATAAACACAGTTATAAATGTTTCATTCTTGATTATTAAGCTTTGGTTTGTAGGTAATGCAGTGACAAGGGTCAAGTACTTGGAACCACCCAACCTCAAAACCTTCTAACTATAACCTTTGAGGCACTTGAAAAAAATTACAGCACTTTAACATTTTAAAGCTCTAACCACTGTGTGTTTGTGAATGTGTATTCAGGCTTGCACAAGGTGGTGGTCATCATGTTGCCCCTCAGCCTGGTCCTGCTGGTGTTCGGCTGGATCTTTGGACTCGTCAGCGCATTGGCCTACAGTCCCAACTTGCTGGCTGGATCAGCATCCTACGTTCTCTTCTGTAGTGAGTCCATACAGATTTTCTTTCTTTTTTTGAGCCTGTGGCAATTACGCATGTTTTTTTACGTCTAGGTTGTTCTATAGCAAACCGTTTGCTTTGTCATGTCAGTGTGTAAGATGTATGATTATGGCTGGGCAATATGGCTAAAATCAATGGCTGCAAAATATACACATACAGGTGCCCTGTTGTGTCTTAAATACACATAGAAAACCATGACAATGTGATATCTCTTTCACTTCTGGTTTACCTCTGACTTAAGGCAACTGCTAGAATCTCATATATACCTTCTTACACTCAAGGCCAATAATAAACCTGCAATTAGTGTTGTATAAATATTATATATTGCAGTTGAGCAGACTGTTATCGGCAGAATCCACAGCTACATAATACATATCTGTGTAGACATTACAAATCCCATCTGACTTCAGTCGAGTTAGATTATGATCTTTTTGATCACACTGTTAATAAAAGTGTGGAAATTGGGATTTTATAAGGAGATAAGGAGAAAGACACTTTGAAACTGGTTAGAGCATACGGTACAAGATACACGTCTCTCTATTCAATCAGTTTTTCACATTGTGTAAATAGACAAAGCATGAATGATTTCGGACTCTATAACTGCAATTATAGTAACTGTGAGAGATTGCACTCCCCATATACTAAATCACCAATTTGACACCAATTACCGACACTACAATTCTGTAGAACAGTGTGAAGTAAAACAGCTGGTAGTTAGGAACTAAGGGGTTAGTTCAGTGTCTCATAAATGACAAATGCACACAGAAAGATTCACAAATGTGCACAGAACAATTCACAAATATGTTCGATTTACAAATGCAGAAGGGTTTACAAATACATTCCAATGATTTATATAAATGTAAAAAAAAAAATCACAAATCTATTTCTGCATTTGTATGTATTTGTGCATTGATTTTTCTATTTCTTTGTGGATTTGTATGGATTTATTTGCGGATCGCACTGCATTTCTTTGTGAATAGCTCCACATTTACAAGTGGCTTTTTTGAGACTCCCCTGCCGTGCTTTGGATTCGCAAATGCATTTTTTTCATTATGGACCATCCGTAGCCAATCAGATGTCGCCCTCATTTTCAACCAATCACAGGAGTGCAGTTCCCCCCTCCCCTACCCACGAGGGGACCCCATAAGGATCTACTGACAAATTTTCCTTGGCAAGCCAACATTTAGTCTGTTTTAATTGAACTCTGGTGGGTTAGTGTGGGCAGTTGAGAAACAGTAATTAACTTTAGTGCGGACCAAATCAATTGATACGAGTCCGCTGGTAAGAGGTTGTCCTCGAACCGCTTCTAAGCAAACCAAAACGCAGGTGGCTTGTGTGGGTAATTGTTGAGATGAATACATTTGCTCCTTGGAACACGCACCTCAGCTGCTCACCTGCTTTAATTTATGCATTGTGAAACCATTCATCCAGCCACCCTATCCTGTTTAGGGTCGCGGGGTGCTGTAGCCAATCCCAGCTGTCATTGGGCGAAGGCAGGGTACACCATGGACAAGTCGCCAGTCTATCGCAGGGCATTGTGAAACCAAACCAGACTAAATAGAAAACAACCCAAAATTATTCATTTCACTCTTATCTAGACTAGACAAATGGACTTAGGCACCACATCGCCAAACATTGTCTTTATGGAAAAGGTTAAAGTTATCAGCATTGACCGCAGCATGTGGCGTGATTGCACATCATGATAAAGTGGCACAAACAATAGCAGAAGAGCTTGTTCTTGATTGAACGATTCAGAGAGACTTCTCCCTGGAATCGTCAGTGCAGGCTCAAATGGCCACCTTGCAAAATATCAACTAAATTGAATGTTCTTTGTTTAGTCAAGTTCATTGGAAACATTGCAATTTATCCCGGTAATCATGGGCAGTCAAATCATAAACAACATCTTCATTAAATGTAATTATAAGATAACATGAGCCACAAGCCGCACATACAGAGTTTGTGTGTTGGTGGGATCAGTCCACTACATTGCTCCAGACAAGCTATTTCAACTATTGGTGGCATTGCCATGAGATTTTTGTGAACATATTTATGTTCGCCTCAGGATGAATTGTAAGAACTTTGGTGAGCATGTTGCCATGCTAATTTTAGCATGTGGCTCAAAGCACTGCCTCAGAGAGAATTGTTGTCAACTTAAAATTATATTTGCTAATCTGTATACCTGAATAATGTCCTCAAACATGAAATAATCCTCGAAATCATTCACATCATTTTGTATCCGTCCATAAACAAGAATTGAATGCTCAAAAATACAAACAGAATGTTCAACAGAATGGGAGCTCAAAGACACAACTGAGCATCATCCTTTTTGGGGATATTTATAGAAATGTCTTTAGTTTGGTCCAGTTGTGAGGAGACCTGATCTGCATGGCACTAAAAGGATATGCTTTCATCAGCAATACTGTAAGATTGCCTTTTCCCCTTTACACTGTGAAGGGTTCAGCTGTTCGTAATACATAGAATGTCCATAAAAAAATACATTTCAGGTTTGAATTCAAAGGGAAGGAGTTTTATTTGATTTGGTTGAGGGTGAATGTATGACTGCGTGACAGAAGTAAAGTATCTTATTACTGTGTATATTCCGCCAGCTCTGCTGACAGGCCCAGCCTCCGAGACAGCTAATGTCATGCTTTGCACCAAATGGCCTGTCCAGATCTCCACATCAAAAGACCTGCGAGCGCCTACACTCTTCCACTCTGAAAACCATCTTGGATACTCTGTGAATTAGCCATACATCGTATTCAAATTAACCGTTATCATCATACACATTTGCTTATCTATGGTATTGAAATAAACTGAAAAGGGATTTTGTGTGTGAGTTAAGGAACAGACAGGAACAGTCTGGCTGCGCTGTCATACACTTAAAGTATATGTTAATTTATTTTAAAAGCTCACTGATTATATTATTTTTCATTTAGTGAAATTAGCATTCTATGACAGAATTATGTATTATATTAATATTAATAACATTAATACTAATACAATAACCCTACACTTAAATATATTATACATGTATTATAAGTGTGAACTGGATTGTTCATTTGCACCCCAAGTGTACCAAGAGTTAAACTAACATTTCTACACTTTTACATTTGTGAATTTCTGAACTGTAAGGTAAATTTCTTAAGTCTTACAGAAAATTATGTTCACCTAAAACTTACTTTAATACATTAACTTCAGGTTGGGATCCTCCTGTAAAAGACAAACAAAAAGCCTACATAAAGAGATGTAAGCAAATAAACGTACTCACAGCCCAAATGCCTTTGTACTTACTTGTTCATTATGCACAATTAAAATTCCAAAGAAGCTTTCTTCTGCGGCCCTGCTTCAGAGAACTTTGACTCCAAGACATCCTGACCTGCTTCGTCAGCAAAACATTCGACCATCTAGTACCACAAGAGAGGCAATAGACAAGATGTCACAGTTCAGCTCCACACCCTCCTCACTCTGTTTGTCAGTCACTCCCTCCTCGTCAGTTTAACTCCCTTCACCTGTTCACTCACCTCTGATCAGAATCTGAATCAGAATCAGAAACCGTTTATTGCCAGGAATGTTTACACAAACGAGGAATTTTTCTAGGCGGAAGGTGCATACATTAGACATGAGACGTTAGACGAGACAAACAACAATCAACAATCAACGACAACAACAGTGCAATGGGTATTAAAATAAGTATAAGATAAAGTGCTCAGACAAACAGATACGTTAATGTAAGTGTATGTTAAAGTGACGTGTGTTTAAGTTAAAAAGTGTATGTTAAGTGGCATGAGTGTTTAAATATGAAGTGTGCAGAGGAGTGACCGAAAAGAAGAAAGAAAATAATAATAAAAATAGTCCTCGGGGGGGACCCGGGCCCTGTTGATGAGCCCGACTGAAGAAGAAACTGTTTGTGTGGCGTGAGGTCTTGGTCCTGATGGACCTCAGCCTCCTGCCAGAGGAGAGGGACTCGGACAGTTTGTGTCCAGTGTGAGAGGGGTCAGCTACAATCTTCCTAGCTCGCTTCAGAGACCTGGAAGCGAACAAGTCCTGGAGGGATGGCAGATTACAGCCAATCACCCTCTCAGCAGAGCGGATGATGCGCTGCACCCTGCCCTAGTCCTTGGTAGTGGCTGCAGCATGCCAGACGGTGATGGAGGAGCAGAGGATGGACTCAACGATGGCAGTGTAGAATTGCACCATCATTTACTTTGGCAGGTTGAATTTCTTCAGCTGCCTCAGGAAGAACATCCTCTGCTGGGCCTTCTTGGTGATGGAGCTGATGTTCAGTTCCCACTTGAGGTCCTGGGAAATGATGGAGCCCAGGAAGCGGAAGGACTCCACAGCGTCGACGGGGGAGTCACACAGGATGAGAGGGGCGGGTGGGGCTGCGTTCTTTCTGAAATCCACAACCATCTCCACTGTCTTCAGAGCGTTGAGCTCCAGGTTGTTTTAGCTGCACCAGGTCACCAGATGGTCAGTCTGCCACCTGTAGGCGGACTCGTCCTCACCAGAGATGAGTCCAATGAGGGTGGTGTCATCCGCAAACTTCAGGAGCTTGACGGACTGGTGACTGGAGGTGCAGCTGTTGGTGTACAGTGAGAAGAGCAGAGGGGAGAGAACGCAGCCTGGGGGGGGAACTGGTGCTGATGGTCCGAGAGGCTGAGACGTGTTTCCCCAGCTTCACGTGCTGCTTCCTGTCAGTCAGGAAGTCTGTGATCCACCTGCAGGTGGAGTCAGGCACGTGCAGCTGGGAGAGCTTGTCCTGCAGCAGAGACGGGATGACGGTGTTAAAGGCAGAGCTGAAGTCCACAAACAGGATCCTGGCGTAGGTTCCTGGGGAATCACTAATCAAGCCCCTATATAGACTCCTGCCTCACAGACAACACCTTGCCAGATTGTTTTTCGTTTTTTCATGCCAGACTCTCCAGCACTCGTTCACGGACTGATCTCCTGTTACCGACCCTGCTTGTCCCTGTTTAACCCGCTAGCCTGACTACCGGTGAACCTACCCGCCTTTCTGATCCTGACTCTGCTTTACTCTGCCTGCTGTTTCCGTAAGTTTAAATAAAAGGTCAAAGATCCCTGGAGTCGTGTGTGTGTTGCATTTGGGTCCAGATACGACCCGTTGCACAAGAAGTAATACTTTTGTTTAGATTAATTAGAGTTCGATTAGATAACATTCAGCTGTGCACACTGAAAGACAACTTCAATAATGAACATGTTTCTACCTCATTTATTTCCTTGCATTGGAACATTGCAACATTATGGAGCGTATTTTAACGGTACTTGTGTACCGTTGAACAAACAAGACATGAATTGTCAATTAGTGATCAAGAGGGAAAACAAACAAGTTCCTTTGGAAATGCATTTCCCTCTGACAATGATTGGGGGTTATATACACTCACCTAAAGGATTATTAGGAACACCTGTTCAGTTTCTCATTAATGCAATTATCTAATCAACCAATCACATGGCAGTTGCTTCAATGCATTTAGGGGTGTGGTCCTGGTCAAGACAATCTCCTGAACTCCAAACTGAATGTCAGAATGGGAAAGAAAGGTGATTTAAGCAATTTTGAGCGTGGCATAGTTGTTGGTGCCAGACGGGCCGGTCTGAGTATTTCACAATCTGCTCAGTTACTGGGATTTTCACGCACAACCATTTCTAGGGTTTACAAAGAATGGTGTGAAAAGGGAAAAACATCCAGTATGCGGCAGTCCTGTGGGCGAAAATGCCTTGTTGATGCTAGAGGTCAGAGGAGAATGGGCCGACTGATTCAAGCTGATAGAAGAGCAACTTTGACTGAAATAACCACTCGTTACAACCGAGGTATGCAGCAAAGCATTTGTGAAGCCACAACACGCACAACCTTGAGGCGGATGGGCTACAACAGCAGAAGACCCCACCGGGTACCACTCATCTCCACTACAAATAGGAAAAAGAGGCTACAATTTGCAAGAGCTCACCAAAATTGGACAGTTGAAGACTGGAAAAATGTTGCCTGGTCTGATGAGTCTCGGTTTCTGTTGAGACATTCAGATGGTAGAGTCAGAATTTGGCGTAAACAGAATGAGAACATGGATCCATCATGCCTGGTTACCACTGTGCAGGCTGGTGGTGGTGGTGTAATTGTGTGGGGGATGTTTTCTTGGCATACTTTAGGCCCCTTAGTGCCAATTGGGCATCGTTTAAATGCCACGGCCTACCTGAGCATTGTTTCTGACCATGTCCATCCCTTTATGGCCACCATGTACCCATCCTCTGATGGCTACTTCCAGCAGGATAATGCACCATGTCACAAAGCTCCAATCATTTCAAATTGGTTTCTTGAACATGACAATGAGTTCACTGTACTAAAATGGGCCCCACAGTCACCAGATCTCAACCCAATAGAGCATCTTTGGGATGTGGTGGAACGGGAGCTTCGTGCCCTGGATGTGCATCCCACAAATCTCCATCAACTGCAAGATGCTATCCTATCAATATGGGCCAATATTTCTAAAGAATGCTTTCAGCACCTTGTTGAATCAATGCCACGTAGAATTAAGGCAGTTCTGAAGGCGAAAGGGGGTCAAACACAGTATTAGTATGGTGTTCCTAATAATCCTTTAGGTGAGTGTATATCCACAATGAACACACTGTGCTTCTTGCTACTCCCCTTCAGTGATTAAATCAGAATATGAAGTTTGATGCATTTCTTACCATCTTTACTGCATCTTCACCAGCATGCTTCCATCTTCATTTTCTAAACTTTGGAACAGAGGAATCAAGAGGAAAATAAGCTGCTTCATTTAGCAGTAGCTATATTATGGCTATATTATGTATTGTTTTTAACCATAAAATGTGTTACCTGGTAGTATTTCAGGTGTCTTGTTTTGATTGAGAACAAGTGAACACATTACATTTATTTGCTGAATAGTTTTTATTTAATATAAATACTTTACCCACAGAAATTACCATTTGTATATCAATTACTCGCTCTGCATTACCTCTTACGTCTTGCATTGCCTTCCAAATCGCATACTTTCTCTTTACTTGTAGTACATACTACAGCTGCCCAAGTTCGTACTGGTGTATGAGGCGTCCAATTGGGCACTTCATCGTATAGTGCACCTTGAGTTTTTATCCTCTTGGTTTTTAAGGATCGTGGGTCAGAAAAGCATTCTGTATTGCATCCTGCAAAATATGACTGTGCAAAAAACATCTTGATAAATTGAAGTAACAACATCAAAAACTACAGTATATCATATGTTTATAAACTCGCACACAGTATAATCCAAATCTCATTAATCCAGCCGAAATTTCTGAATTTCTCAAACATGAATCTTCGATAACATCTCATGCCGTGTTCACACCAAAGCGAATTATTTGCGCGAGTAGAGTACATGCAAAGTCAATGCACAGACGCGATAGGTTGCGAAGACGCAAATTTTCCACCCGCCGGCGTGAATGACGCAGCGTGAATTCGCGCAAATTGAAATTTCCCAACTCTGGCGAAAAAAATAGCGTGACTCAGAGTTGCGTCAGCCAATCAGCGTTGAGAATCAGCGTTGAGAAGCTCCGCCTGTCATCACCGTCGTCCTGCCGTTGCTCAATCAAACTGCTGATGAAGTAGCGCTGGTAGCAGCCGTCATTCAGACGCTGTTGTGGGACTACAGATAATATTATGAACCCAGACACGATGGAGTTTGGTGTTCCGACGTATGTGGAATTTACACAACCAGTATAAAGCAGAACTAGTGGTTATTTCCATGGTGGATGGCAGAAACGGTAACTGTTTTATTGAGATAAACTGGACGAGTAAACTGGACGCGGTTTGGTGTGAACGCAGCTTTACTGTTTAAAACGCTTCCATAGAAACAGTCTCACCTGGACGAGTCCAAAAGGTTCTCGATAGTAAGGATTTAGAGACATTTTCTTAAAAAATCAAGGTAAAACTGGATAAGTAATTCATACATTAGTTTAGCATCGGTGCGGTAACTATGGAAGCCGATTTCGACAGTAAAATAATTATTACTTTTTATCTCATTTTGTTATGACGAAAGTCATAATTATGAGATAAAGTCGAAATTATGAGGTGCTAAGTCCGCATGCGCTTCAGTGATACTGGCTTTCTTTCTTTTTCTTTTTTTCACCAGATAACAGCTTTCTTTTCCTCGCGGAAATAGGCTTCCATAATAACAGCTTAAACCTCAGGAAGTGCAAGGGAAGTCCAAAATGTCAGAAGACAGACAAGACAAACTGTGTTCAGGAGTTGGACTTTCTATATCCTTCTATGAAACAAAGATCTGCTGAACCTCCTAGCACTCTTCATTACATTTGTACTTGCTCACCTTTGTTTCTCTCTAACTATACTGTACCTACGTGCCAGTTGGGCACACACCACATGGTAGACGATGATTAGTAATTATTAAAGGTCCGTCTGACTAGCACAGTGGTATATTCTATTCTTGTCTGCACACCTTTGCAGTCATTTTTATGACTTTCTATTTGTGGACTTCAAGAACAATATACAGCAGAGATGTCATCCTTACACCCTAGGTTCCTCCTGTAGAGTAAATTAATGGAGTAAATGTAGAAGCACCATGCTGGAATAATTGTATTTGAATGAGACAAATGTTTTTTGTTCTCGAAACGGCTTTAAATCTTTAATGCTTTAGGATAATACTAATTGTTTCTCATGTATGTGCCTAAATCTGTATTATCTAATGTCATCCATTAAGTTAAGTGAAGAGATTATGTTGGAAAATGATTATTTGCCGATGAATATATTATCACCTTAATGAACTCAAGAACTGGTTGATTGTAATACATCATGGTGATTATGGTTTTTGATTAGGCAGCACGAGGATCTCATTCCAAGAGGATTAAGTTCAATTCCTCAAGAGGGATCATCCATGCTACAGGTACAAGGCAGTATGTATATGTAAGGTTTCGTTTTTTTAATCCATTCCATCTGTTTGTTTCTGTGCACTTTCAGGTCTTTTTACCCTGTCGGGGGTCAGTATCTACATCAAATACTCCAACCTAGCCATGGAGGAGTTCCAGCGCGTTGTGTCCCCAGAGAGCCTCGCCCACGTGGACGTGGCCTTCGGCTGGTCCTTAGCCACGGCTTGGCTGTCCTACAGCCTAGAAGTGGCCACTGGCCTGCTACTCCTGCTAGCTGCCAGAATAACTCAGATGAAGGGACGCTATGGTGTAACCATTGCCATGCTATAGATTGATGTTATATGATGCCCAAGTGAAGCCAAAGGCACCCACCGGAAAGTATTGTATTGCTGTTGGTATTTGTTTATTCATTACATTTTTTTAACATTAATATTCCAAGGGCCAAAGCAACTAAATGCAGATGAGAGCTGGATTTACGAAACTGCAACCATAGCTACATATATGATGGATATAGATGATGCAGTGTTGAACAGCCTTGTACACCAGCTGCCTTTCATCCTCTCAGTATAATTTTCTGTCCATTGTCCCAGTCCACAGTGATATTGCAAATGTGGCCACACAAACAGAACAACCATTCATAGTATAATTAGTGTAATTTTATGTTTTTCAGTCTTTTGTGCCATATGTGCAGTATGTATAGATGATAACATTGTCCACATTTGATTTAGCCGTGGGGTTTTGTGAGATATGTCTTGTAAATGTGTGTGCAGATGCAATGCTCTGCGATATGAACAAAACAAGAAGTGAAGTTGTATGGGATCATTTCCTTTCAGGATAGGATGTGTAATCCTATATAAAATATTTTAAGGCGTACTTCTGCACCTACTCTTTGTATCGCATTTAAATATTGTTCATATCAGTGGATCAGGAGATTTCATTCAAGTGAAAACATTGCTGATTCTGCAGCAGATAACCACCAGGCAATGGAGCCACCTAGACTCTAGCAAACAGTCCGCACTGGTATAGTCACGGGCGGACACCGGGGAAATCCCCGGTAGACCGACGGGGTTGGGCCGGCCCACCTCCATCACCAACGGCCCTCTCTCTGACATCGCCGGCCGCGACTGCATTCTACGCTTCACAGAACACGTTAAATTTACTCTAATTCTCTGCTGACATTCATTCCTTAAGGCTCTGTAGTTATACGTATAACCATCTGATACTAGCCCAGAGTTAAGCATATTCATCTAGTAAACTATACCTACCTTGGAGAGTTACAATAGCCAGTATCATTTTATTGCATGTGTCTATCCAGGCAAATTGGTGGAGCCAAATGTTATAAAAAACATATATGATGTGATTTCTTTGTAATCGTCCAAAATAATGTTAAGTGGGTATATTTCCAAGTAAGCCACTGACTGGTCGATACGTGCCATGTATTGAGTGGGCAACGCACAGTGTATTGAGTGGGCCGGTCTGACTGTAACTCCCGGGCCACTTTTTCCCCCAGTCTGCCCCTGGGTATAGTATCTCGTATCTCATGATAGAATATCTGCTGCATAGTTGATCCATGTGTTAGAGAAAATTAGCATTTCACAGCAATTGAAAAGCAACTAGCCTTTTGTTGATGTAGAAGTTGAGGCTTGTGACCTATAGACAAAAATGTTAGTTTGTGCCTCCTGCTTTCAAACTTGCTATACCACCTCACTGGTAAAAGTATCATGGAAACAGGGATGAAGGTAAATGTGCTCTTGGGGATCCTGCTCGTTGTTTTCAGTAAAAACAGAATATATGCACATGTTGCTGCATGCTTTGCGGTAGTTAGAGGCTGGATATTGAGACGCCGCTTCCGAACGCGATGTACACATGTCCAAAGAATGCTCTAAAAACCTGAACGTCAGTGTTGTCTATAAATGTGACCGGAATTCAGAATAAACCATTGAAGATATTGACAACAGTCACTAAACATCATAACATTACTACTTTGTATTACTACCTCGGTAATATGCTGTTAAAGGTGTGAATGTGCCACCACTTGAAATAGGTAGCAAAAGAGAAGCAAGGCAGTGTAAATAATTCAGGTTGCAAAGCTTCCAAAATAGGCTTTGAAAATGTTTTCTTTATTGGAAATAAAAGACGACTTTATTTGAAATAGTTAGAAATATGGAATGTGAATCATACACAAAGAAAACGCAACTTTACAAGAATGCCACTGTTATTTAGTGAATGTTTTTGTAGACATTAAAAGGTTGATGTGAGATGCGCTTTTGACTGATCGTTTTTTAAGAATAATTTCTGGCCCTAAGATGTAGACCCGCCGCACTTCTCTGCACGCTTCTCTTTGCTAAGGATGAGCATGGCAAAGATAAACGTTACAGCATTAAACGGTGTGCATATATTTGCCTGAATGTGATTTGCAACGTGATTTAACGTGCCGCAGCCATCAAAATCCAAACCATGAAACATTGTGTCCACTCAGCTGTTTGTTGCCTTTAATCCGGTCTCAGAAGGAACAGAGAGTAGAGATCTATAAAGGAAGGAGCAAACCACAGCAGCTCAATCTTGAAGCCCCCCTTTTATATATTAGGCCTGCTGAAATCCCATTAAACTTTTATGGAACATAATAATTCAATCCACTCTGGCAGAGGAACACCAAATATGGTGGTAAGCCATAACTCTGTGGTTTGTGCCCTTGGCCTTGACAGAGTGCAGTCATTTTGACTTGGACAACCTCTAGGCTCGTGGTTTTAATAATTTATTGAAGAAACACAACCTGTTTTCATCAGAAAAGCTTTCCTCGCTGAAACTATCTCATTGGGCAACTCTCAAACGTGCAATCACTCAATACATGTCAAAATCAATCCTCTTGTTTTGTGAGATGGCTTTTCAGTTGTGTTTGGGAAATTTGTCTTTTTCATGAATCGTAGACTTTACCCCACGAAAAAGAGCCTTTTCAAACTGTCTGTGAAACCAAGCTTAATTAGGCTTTCAGCTTCCCTGTGTGATTGCTCAAACACGCGGCGCTACTTGTGCTCGCCTCAACAACCGTCGATGGGCAATGAGCTGTCGCTTTTTCTCCATTCGTTGCCATCAGGGGGTTGATTGTTTCCACATCCTTACACCCATTTTGAACACTCATAGAGTCATTTGGACCTTAATATGTTCATATTACAACATTCACAGCACATCACATCTCTTACTGAATAAAAGATTGCCATAGGGAACAATTAGAAGCCATGTTATTTTTTTTAAGTGATTATCTCAATGATGATAATGCTGGAGTAGGTCATAGAGCACTAAGCCAAAAAGCTTCAGCTATTGAGATTGCTGTATGAAACAAGTGTGTTGTACAAATGTCGTCAATACCATCAGATCTTTCTTTCAAACCCACTCACTCAGATGTGAAGTGAATGTATCACTGAGTCCAAGGGCAACAATCTCTCTTTCTGAGCATGAGACTAATGGCGAAGGACGTCACCCTTGTGGTGTGGAGAGCCATGTATTGATGGAGCTTCCTTAATTAAAGCACGTTCAAGAACAGCACAGAAAAACAATTGATATATTTAGTAAAGGAGGATTTTAGATGAATTGGTCCATTCCAAGGTTGGACTCTAAGGTTTTTTTATCAGAAAATAGGACATCATGTTTTATGAGCCAATACGGATTGTGAACTCACATCAACATTGACTATGTTTGTTTATGTTAATTTCACATAAAATACTACAAAAGATATTCATCTTTTGTCATTCATCATTGATGATGTTCAGGTGTTCACTGAAATTGCAAGAATATCATCATGTTTCGCTTGTAATCCTGAATCAAGACTATTATTTTATATATATAAACTGCAGTTATTACATGGAAGGCTCTAAACGCTGGAGTATACATTAGTGGAAATCATAGAATAATAACTGACTCCAGAATAGAGAACTAAAGGAAAGCTACTGAGCATGTACGACTCAAGGATAACCCTTGAATGTATGCTCTTAAATATTCTTACTGGAAATTAAGAATGAGTGTGTAATGTGCCCACTTCTTTTTGATATTTCCACACCCTCTCCTTCCAAGGCAGCAGGGTTTCAAGAGTCCAGATGATTAATCTTCTAACACGTTCATCTCCGTGTTCTGATTCAGACAATCGTTCTTCTCTGTTGCGCGTATTCTTAAATCTTTAACCACACGACATTCATTCGGTTGAGGGGTGTATGGGGCTGAGATCTCAGGATTGAGTGCTCTCATAAACCGAGGAGGGACTCAATCCCAAGAGGAACGTGAATAACATGTGTTTTCTCATACCTGGGAACCACTTGAAAAGTTAATTAGACCTGTCCCTTGCTCAGTTAGCACCAGTAGTAATTGCATCATTCTAAAAATTGAAGATGCCATGGGTCTCATTTGTTTCCTACGATGAAAGTGATGAAATGAGAGGAGCTCACACAAGGTAAAATGCGTAAACCATGCGACACATACAACACAGAGTGGAAATTATTAGAAGAGAGGACTGAACTAAGATATTGTTGTGATTGGTTTACTTCAAATTACTACACATTATTATTGACCCTTTTACAACCATATTTTGTGCCAAAAATGAACAGAAAAAAAATTATATATATATTCTCTCCAATTATACTTCCAAATATGAGTTAGCTAAATTCATAGGCCTATTTGCCCAATAATTGTTTGCACAGATAGAACTTTATTTGCATTGTTCTAACAAAGTGATTGCACATGCTATTAGTTTTTGTCTGATGGAGCAATCTGGTTTACTTGAAAGGGATTGCAATTTTCTTTATTCTATTATTTGAAAAAGCACGGATGGAGGAGTCACAAAAAGTTGGACCATTTTGTTACAATTTTGTTGGGGCGGTGGGGCCCGAACATTTTTCTTCCTCCAAAGTGGGGCGTGACAGAAAAAGTTTGAGAACCACTGCTGTAGAGTAAGAGCAAAGGTTTCAATAAAGGTTTTTAGTATTTGCATGTAGATATATGTATCTACACAACATAAACTATATATTTTCCCTTTTAAATGCATTGAACAGACTTGGGTTCAGTTTAAGGATGCTCTTACAGCAGGTTTTAATGAATAATCCCTTATTATAATCCCTTATTTCCCACAGTGGGGAAATTTATTCTGTGCATTTTGGCCCATCCATAGTATTTTAAGGAGCAGTGGGCTGCCCCTAGTGGAGTGCCCGGGGAGCAATTTAGGGTTCAGTGTCTTGCTCAGGGACACTTCGACATATAAGCTATGGGGAGACTGGGGATCAAACCGGCTATCGAACCCTATCCTGTGGTGGCTGCAATTTAGTGTAATTTAATCAGCATTCCAACAGTAACGGTGCATTTAAAATTTTTAAATTTAAACCTTTATTTAACCAGGAGAGTCCCATTGAGATTAAAAATCTCTTTTTCAAGGGAGACCTGGCCGAGACAGCCAGCAGCAAAAAAAACACATAGTTACAAACAGAAAACACAGAACAAGACAAGTTAAAAGAAACTAAAAGCTAAGAGACAGTGACGTAACAGAGTCAATTTAAGAAACATTTAAATTTTTGGGAACCTGCCTCTATTTCTTTCATTCTAGATTTAAAAGCAGTCAGTGGTATCAGTTCTCTGAGCTTTAAAACATTCTGCAACACATTCCATGACGAGGGGGCAGAGTACACAAAAGCCCTTTTTCCCATTTCCGTTCTGGCCTTTGGGACAGTGAGCATAAAAAAGTCCTGAGAATGCAAAGAATATTGTCCAACACTTCTCTGCATGATAAAAACACACAGGTAGTTTGGGAGCAGACCAAGGATTGCCTTATAAATAAGGGTGTACCAATGACAGAGCCTACGGGTGGCCAAAGCAGGCCATCCTACCCGAGAGTATAACTCACAGTGGTGAGTCAGCGCTTTACAGTTTGTAATGAACCGCAGTGAAGCATGGTAAACTGCGTCCACCCTACGAAGACAGTTAGCAGAGGCATGCATATAAAGAAGATCACCATAGTCCAACACAAGTAAAAAAGTAGCAGCAACTAATCGCTTTTTTACATTATTTGAAAAGCACAGTTTATTTCGAAAATAAAAACCCAGTTTTAACCTCAACTTTTTCACCAGGTACTGTACATGTGGCTGAAAAGTGAGGGAGTCATCAATTAGAATACCAAGATATTCATAAGAGTCAACAACCACTATTTCACTTCCTCAAGAGTGACCACCGAAGGGATATTCTGTGGCCTACTCCGACTGTTTGAAAACAACATAAATTTAGTCTTATCTGTATTTAAAACAAGTTTCAGTTGAAAAAGGGTATTTTGAACAACATTAAAAGCATTGGTTGTATTGCTTGTCATCTGGAGACCTGAATGTCTTGCATCTTGACAATTTGCTGATGAAGACTTGTGATGGGACTTGGATTGGAAAGCTTTACAAACAGCTAACAAAAGAAGTATAGCAAAAACATTTCAATTATTTCAGCCAAGAGGGAACAGAACTGGAAAGCCTCCCTAATGGGTTTGGCCATTGTAAAGAGCAATGGGGGCAGAGAGAATAATAAAAGTGGAAGGACGGATCACATATTCTCCTGTCTGAATAGAAAAGTGCTGCATCCTGTTGATGAAAGCTGTGCACGACCCAAGAGAAAGGAAAATGTCTCCCTCTCTCTTGCACATTCCCTGTCTTACTGGGTATATTTCAGTGGAGAATGACAAATTGTTCCCGTGGAAGCTAAATGTATTCTTATCTCCACAGTGCAGCTTTCTTCAAGCGCTACCAAATTGCCAGTGACCACAGTCCATGTAAACCTAATAAGGTTAAATGAAGCCGACACATGATACAAAGAGGGCCTGAAGTAAATTGTCAGTGAGAAACAGCCATTATGTCTTCATGCTGCCTGGAAATATCAAGCAGCGTGGTTGCATCAGCTGCAATGGCGTCATGCCTTCCAGAGACATAACCCAATAAACCACGACACACATGGCCGCTAATTTGATTCAAGACACCACCTGAATCCTTATGAAATTCCCTGCCTAAGCCACAGAGCCAAAACATTTTTCTTCTCTTGGATTTAGAGGGTCAACGTAGAAATACTCCAGGAGAACCTAAAATATTCGTCGCCAGCTGTGGATAAGGAGATAGAGCGGGTAGTCTGATCGAATGCATGCCGAATTATCCCCGAGCAAGATACTGAACCCCAAATTGCTCGAAAAGGTCATTGTGTAACTGTGTGGTAGCCTCTGCCATCAGTGTATCCGTGAATGGGAGTTTTGAACATGAACTATTAAACTGTTTTTTATAAATTCATTCAGATAAATTAATGCATCGTTGAGGTGAATAAGTGCTGCATGCACATTTAAAGGAGTTACTTCCCAAACGTAAGACACAAAAGAGGAGGGAAGAGTAAATCATGCCTACGTGTGTGTTCACTCAGCAGACATAAACATTAAATGAGAAACGTTCATCTCCAGGAGAATAAATATTCGAAACATTACAGAATGAATAAGACTTTCTTCTTCAATAATGTTGATACTTGGGCTGCCTCAGGCTTGCCTTGGACCCTTGCCCCGAGGTATACTGCTATAGGCCCAGACCGCCGGAGGACTTCCTGTGATACACTGAACTCCTCTCTCCTCTCCACCTCATGCATTCATGTCCCATAATGCATCTCATTAATTGGCTTCTTCCCGGTGTCTCTGTGCTTTCTCACCTCACAGGTTTCCGTGGATAGTAGTTATACATGTACTGCCATGGCCCTGCTTGACAACCACTGCTACTGTTATTCTTATTGTTATTAGTCATATTTCTAGTACTTTTACTGCTACAATTACTGCTTTTATTATCACTCATTATCCACTGATGCTGTTATTAGTAGTAGTCATTTTCTATTATCATTCTGCGATAATTAGTGCTACTCCTGCTAAAACTGCTCGCATTATATGTATAATTTATGTCACATGGATTGACTCGTTTGTAATGTATTTATGCTGTTCATTCTGTACACATCTATTGCACTTTGTCCTGGGAGAGCCATCTCTTATCAGTTGCTGTCCCTGATTTTTTTAAATATGTTTTCTTCCCCGTTTAAGGGTTTTGTTGAGTTTAATTTTTTCCCCGATGAGAGGATCCAAGCAGAGGATGTTGTATGTCGTACAGATTATAAAGCACTCTGAACCGATATTGTGATTTGTGATATTAGGCTATACAAATCAAAATGAATTCCATTATATTTTGAATTGTCGCCTGGTGCCAAAACATTTTTTTTTCCCTTGACATAAATAAAGTCATTTCCACCATAAACTCGTGCATAAAAATTCATGAAATGCGGTTTCATGCAAACAATTCCTTGGTGACTGAAATTGTAGCAAAAGCCCATGAACATACTCATTAATGATTTAACCCAGAGGTAAATGTACCACAAATGGTTTCTTTGTGATAAACAGGAGCATACCCAACATTTATCACAAACTCATTATGCATGCAGCGAGCCTGTAGGCGAGTAATTGTTCATCTAGATGTAAAACAGTTACATTGATCTGTTACATTGAGCCGACCCTCCTCCTCCTGAACTCACTGTCCCGGGTGATCCCATAGTCCACTAGGTGTCAGGATTTGCCTATTCTCTGTAAATCACACTGCACAGGGGAGCCAAAACATTATGTCTTTGTTCATCCACATACACACTTTCATCCTGCTGTCACACACTGACAGTGTCCACTATTTCATTACAGTATAATTACTGTAACACAGTTTAAATAGCAATTGCAGTACGTAAGTACTTTTTTTAAAACCTATTTTTCACATCCCAAAATATAAACATGGAAAAGATCATTGTATCATACTGAATGTAAGAAGTCACACTAAATGCATGCTTATGTTATTAAGAGTCCTTAATTAAATTAATTATTTACAGGAACAGTGTCCACGTGAGGTTTTGTTGGTTCCTGCCTGTTTGAAAGCACACCCTGTACATTGTTGTTCAGGCATCTATTACAAACTTTTATTGTTCTTCTGCCAATTACAAAACTCCTTCTGGCTGGCATAAGGTGATACAAGGTGATGTCAGGTCACTATGCTTCCAGTAAGGCCCAACAGGGCGTGTGCGTGTGTGAGCGTGTGTGCGCCGCGCGTGCGTGTGTGTGTGTGTGTGTGTGTGTGTGTGTGTGTTTGTGTGTTTGTGTGTGTGTGTGTGTGTGTGTGTGTGTGTGTGTGTGTGTGTGTGTGTGTGTGTGTGTGTGTGTGTGTGTGTAAGGTCCTGTGCCCTGTCCTGTGGTGGCTGCAATTTAGTGTAATTGAATCAGCATTCCAACAGTAAGTATTCTTTTTGTGAATAAAGACAACTTCCTTAAGTTGTGTGTGCATTCAGAACAAAGTCAATGCAGCCATCAGGCCTGCTAATGGGTGCTTTTGAATTGTCTACCATCTGATCTGAACCCTCTCTGTACACTTGGAAATTTTCTGACGTTTGTTGGCTCGCACTCAAATGACCCGTCAGTCACTTTTGCTTCCTGCTTTTTTAGAGAATTACCATCAAATATGTCACTGTCGAACAGAGATGCATTGTCTGGAAGGTTCAAGTGTATTCCGATCACAGTTAAAATTTACTGGGTTTTTTTCATATGGAAGCTGTCGACGTCCACGTCTCTCAGGAGGAAAATCCCTTTGTTTAGTGTTTGGAATGCCTTTTGTACCCATCTCTTGATGTGGATGCGGAACAAAGACCCACATTCTGGTCCTTTTGCTGCGTGAGTGGGTGAACAACATCTCCCTCTCAAAGCTGCTTTGAGTCATGTACTTAAATGGTAAACAAACAAACTATCATGCACTGTTTCCAAGCATAGAACTTCTTTCCATTTACACGGCTAACATCTTCCGACTGCTACGTCTGCTGAGTACCAATTCTGGATGTGTGTTAATTCCGGTAGACATATTCCTGCTTCCAGAACAAACAGCGCTGTGGGATGGTCGCTATGTGCCCTTTACCATCTTGTTCCACTCGGCCTGTGCCCTTCGGTAGCAATGCAAGGTCATTCCCACTACCTCGCTGTAAAGCCTGTTGTACTGCCTGTCATATGTCACACTCATCTTGTCAGGCTTTAAGTAATGCGCTTGTGCCCTTTTCAAAAAGGAGCACAGAAAGTGCCCTTTGAGGCGCTACTCTACGGCCGCGACTTAGGTGTCAGCGAGACGACATATGGAGACGGGAAGTTCGTTCAAAACAGGTGAGCCTGAAGAGGTTAGCATAGATGCTGCATTAGCATCAGTTATATCAGAACCACAAAACAGTTTTTCTCCATTGAAAGAAAAGCAAAGAACGGCACCGAAGGCTTCTCTTGATGGAAAATATTATGTTTTTGTTTTTCTCCTAACTGGCTTTGGCAAGAGTTTGATTGACGGATTATTCCAATCACCTGCCATGTATTTTTTTAAGTGCCTGTCCTTTTCCAAACATTTTCTAAAGATGGCTTCTCAGATCTGTGTAAGAAACCATCTGGCGGGTCAGGTTAAGGGTCACAGGCTTTATGAAAATGCACTCCATGGTGCAGCCAGATGTTAGAGTAAAGAAATATGAATGCCAAAACATTTAAAGTTTGTGTTTCCACACAACTTTCCAATTTTTCTTCCTGCACTTATTTCTCTTTATCTCCTTTCTTCGAAATAGAGGAAGCCTGGCCTGAATTTATTTGTCTACGGAGCAACATTTCTTCTTACAACAAAAACAAATGGGGTCACAACAAAGACAGAAGAATAAAGTCTTTTTGAGCAAGGTGGAGCTCGTCTACTATGATGAAAGTCCAGATTAATGGGTTAGGGTTAACTCAGGAGGTTACCTTCACTCAACCAAACCTTCACTGACTCACACTTCTATTCAGTCAATGAACTCAGTTACAAATGCTCTCACAGATGGTAGAAGTCAATGATTAACCCTCTGACTTCCTGTTAAATTCTTCCTGATAGGGTGGGAACTCGACATCTGCTGACATAGCAGGTCAAACACCAGACCTGCCGCTCTTGTCTGCTTTACTTGGAAAGAGGAAACAGTTCAAACGAATCATTTATGTTGTGTCAGTGACAAAATTCCACGTTACAGTTTCTTATCAGGCAGGTGGCCATGAATCATGTGACGTTGTTAAATGGGTTTCGTTAACCGAAGCCACAAGTACAGTTTCTGAGCTTAAATTAAACAGAAGTGTGTTTGATGGAATCAAAATTAAAAAAATATTCTGAAGAGGTCTTTAAAACAAGGACGTTTTTTAGAGTGGCAGACACATTAAATGCGTCTGTCTCCACTTTGTGCTTTTATTTCATACTTATGCTCCACTTCTGTTCAGGTACTATAATATATAACTGTAGTTATTTTTAAACAAATAATATATGATCTGTTATTCAGCAGTATATAAAGTACTTAAAATTGGCCTCTTCCCAGCGTATTATTGATACTTTTGCTAAAATGATCAGAGCTCTTTTCCCTTGCTGCTTTAAATACACAATACATTAACTATGATCCATTTAAAGTCCCCCCAGAGGTTTGTGAAATGCTGCTCATGCTCAATCTCATGTGACAACTTTATTACCCCTGATTTGGCGAGGTTGGGATAATTTTGGAAACTACTTTACATAGAAGGAAATGGGCCGAAGAAAGACATATTCTAAACAGGGCTAGAGTTAAATTTACCTCTTAAGTTATTTCCACATAATGTGGAAAATGTTTGCCCTTTGATCTCCATTCAAAGTGATGCATCCAGACTTCACTGTGCTGTGTGCCTGCATAGTATTTGTGTGTATCACGTGAAGTATTTAGGTGAGTGTGTCCTGAAAGAATCACATAATTCTTGTAAATGCCTGTGACAGTCTGTCTGTGCCTTGAGGGGTTTTTACACAACAGGTTACCAGAAGAACCTGTACAAGCTTTACATTTACATTGTTCTGTGGTTCGACCTAGATTTGTGGGAACAGATCTATACCTGTATTGACTGGTTTTGGCGCCTGTTTTCACATCAAGTGTGAGGTATGAGGATTCCTCAGATTTACTACGGTAATATGTTTTGTAAGTGCTGAACTTTACATTATTACAAATCTATACTTTCAGCAGCAGTTTCTCTGTTGAAGAAGCCGCTATTTCTGCATCTCTCTTTCTCATACATCTATTCTACATTAACTGTCACTCCTCAGTTCTTCAGTTTTGTCATTGATGAACTTTGCTCAGTAGACCACTCTGTGCTGGAGTTTGTAAACACCATTCTTCTTCAGGATTACGCTGTCATCCTGACAAAATGAAATAGTTTGATATATAGACCCAGGTTGCTGTTTGATGTCCCATCAAAGTTATTTTCAGGAGATGTAAAAATAAAAACTGTGCCAACATGAAAGAGAGCGACAGAAAGTGACGGTGTGTGTGTCAGGGAGGTGATTAAAAATGGAAGCGCCTCTCCCTGGTCTCCCAGCCTGCCGTCATCTGATCCACTCGTGCAGCTGTCTGCACACACTATACATTACCTCAGAGCAGAGGAGCTTGGGTTTCACACAGTGGACACCAGGATAAATAAGGTCTGCTCCATTCATTGTGCAACAGCAGCTCTTTCTTCACCATGTAGGACCACAGCAATGATTACAAAATGTGCTCCAAGAGTTTCCAGCTCAATGCATTTTGTTTATCAGGCTCGATATAACACTGTTCTTTCCCCATTTTTTCAGAAAAACAGTCACTGAGTGGATTTAACTACATCTACTTTTCTAAAAAACATGCTTGACAAAGGCATTCCTGACACAGTGATCATTATAAGATAAGATAAAATAAAATAAGATAATCCTTTATTAGGCCTGCAGTGGGGAAATGTGTATGATTACTGCAGCAAAGGGGTAAAGTGCACCCAGTTTGGTGTATTCGGGGTCAATTTGACATGCACAACTTTAGAGTTTGGCATCATACCCTCACATTTGATAATAAATAAGCAGATACAAAAAAAACTAAAAGAATGTTCAAAGATTATCTGTGTCAAGCAATAATGTATTTTAATTCCGTGTTGACAGAAGTGACAACTTTGACAGTGAAGAAAACATATTTAAATAATGTAACATATAGGGTATGCTTTTGAAAATAGCAGTACAAGTCATATACATATACAATATACTCATACAGCAGGAACTGCACATTTGAGCCCACGAAATGAAACCCGACTGATGTGATAATTGGACAATTGATCAACTATCGACCGAATCACACGTCTGGCTGCATGGTTTCTTTTCTGCAGACTAACTGCAGCACAGATCTCGAAATTCATTGGAAACTAAACGAGACCTGAGCGTGATTTACTCCAGCAGGAGGTTTTCGCTTCTGTGCCAACCTTCTACTCCTGCCTGCCAGTTGTGTGTCCCGACGTGTGTGTGTGTGTGTGTGTGTGTGTGTGTGTGTGTGTGTGTGTGTGTGTGTGTGTGTGTGTGTGTGTGTGTGTGTGTGTGTGTGTGTGTGTGTGTGTGTGTGTGCATGGGTTAATCTGTGCCTATTTGACTGAAAATGCTTGAATGACTCAATAGAGGTGAACACAGGGCTTTGGCTCCGGTCAGGGTCGTCCACTGTGCTCGCTGTACCCTGTCAGGCGGCCTGACCGCCCGGCCTGTTTGCTCAGCGAGTAAGGGCGACCGCATGCCATGTCACCTGGTTGCCATAGTAACAGTGTGGTCAGGCTTTCCTGTAAAGAGTGGGAAAACAGATCCATACCCTGCATCGCAAAGAGCCTTGCAGGGTTTGGCTGAGAGGAATTGCTCCTTTTATCCTGTGTTTAGACAGTTTTTCTTCCTCATTCACAAAGCACAAATGCTTCGTGAACTCAACCATATGAACCTTGTAATATTGATATTGCAGTGACTTCTGAAGAATCTTCATCTTGATCAGAAAGATAACTTAAATGACCAATACTGACCACTTCACTGGTTCCACAGATGATGCAAGTTCGAGCTTCCCCCTGTGTACACATTCAGCGTTTGCATGCCCAGACTTTTGGGTTTATACTGTAACATCTGAGGTGCCAGTTGTCTTTTATTTGTCCAAAATGATTCATCTGAAGCCAAATATTAGAAAATGTGTCATTGTTTGCATCAAATTTGCAACAAATTAGCAGCACGTTATTACAAGAGAAATTCCTTATAATGTGATCATAATGTGCCGCAGCTGCTTTAGTATACTCTGTCCTGCCTGTGTCTGACCTCATACTTCATAATGGAAAATGTTCTGACCTTTTCCCACGATAAACAAATGTTCAGTTATCTGTGTGTGCATGATGTGGAAACAGCAGCCACAGCCTCTTTTGATCGTCACACTTCTGCAGTTTGGTCGTCATACGTGTCTGTGTGTGTTTGTATGTGTAGAAAACCCCTGTTTTAATAATGCCCAAATGGGAAGGATGCTTTGTGGAAAAAGGGTTTATCCAAGATAAATATCAACCTGGCCTGACCTTTAAATGTCAAGAATTCCAGAATGTTTGATAGTATTGCAGTATTTCTCAACATCCAGTAAGAAAACTAACTACAAAAGCAACACCTGCACTGTACAATGCATTCAAGTCAAAATCACTCAGTGTTTATAAATGTATAATTGTTCAATGATTATGCAAAGACAAAATGAGAGTTGGCTGACCCTCACGTCCAATTTGAGAAATATTTCTCCCCTTTTACAATCTCCATTTAAGAACAGCTGCTCTATCTGTCCGTGAACCTCTGGACCAGCAGGCGACTTCAAGAGTAAGGACTGAATATAAGACGTGACAGGATTTTATTTGATTTTTGTTCTCCATCAACCTTACGTTCTGTCATTTATATCCTATTATGGGTGTCTATGACAATAACTGTAAAATTACAGATAATGTGCCATTCTTGTGTATACACTTGATTAAAAAGAAGAAGAGAGGTAAGCCATACAACCGATGAATGGAAGAACATTCATGCTGTATGTGCAGTGGAGTGTAATGAAGCATTTCCCTGTGTCATATCTGACTTACTGTAATAAATGGACATTTGAATGGTGCCTGTGTTATATGGCTTCCAAATAAGGTTACCCATTTGATTTCCAGGAAGCCCGGATCAGGGGAGGCAGTGTCCAAAAAAATATCTCAGACTTTTATCAGACTGTCTTGACCCAGTAAAGCAACTTTCTTTTGGTCGTTGTTGTTGTGTTTCGTGAGAGCTGAGGGGCTTTGTGGTGTTGCAAGCCTGTAGTTTATGGGAAGCTTCTGATAATTGTGATGTGTAAAAAAAAACTGACTTTTCCAGGAAACAGGGAGAGGGCTTCTTTGACGCAGCTCACCTGAGTCAGATTATCATAAATATATGACGTTTACATCTTTGATGTCCAAAGTCTCAAGTGTTTCACTCTCACATCACACAATGTGTCTTTTTTTCTGTTCTCTGCTTCCTCCTCCTCTCATTTCCTGGAGACTTACCCTAACCATATAACCGCTACCAGCCTAATCTAACTAATCCTTATCTTAACCTAAAACTATTTGTAAACCAAGTCTTCGCCCTAAAATTTAATGATTTACTTAATGGGGACGTGCAATTTGTCCTAAAACATATAGCCACTTCCCACTGTGTTAACAGGTTTACGTGTCCACAAGATGGGCAGAACATTCCCACACACACACCGGATGAAGAAGTAGCATACGTGAGAAAAAATATGCTGGATGGGAAGTGAGTGTGTCTCTTGTCTCAACAAAAAAACAGCCATTCAAGCTTGGAATTACATGCTCTTACTATATTAATAACAAAACTATTACACTTTACTTCATTGTTTATGGATGACTAAATCAATATCTATCGAGTATGTAAGAAAAAAAAATATCTGTAAAAAAGGTGAAGATACTGTAAGAAAAAGCTAAAAATAAAGATATTTCCATGAGGGTAATACATGTATTATCATTATATGTCACTGTGTGTTGCTCTTAGTAATTTTGTCAGTCATGGAAAGATTCTGTGTTCCAAGTAAAACAATAATAGTCAAACTCTATTTGAGGGGCTTAACCACCTGACGGTGAGTTCATGTGTACGTCAGACCACCAAACACCACCACAGTACAATTAAGTAAATCTTACAGGAACTGTGAGGACTCATAGCCATGTTTCCCTCCAACAAAGAGATGGACTCATTTAATCTGACTGGATGCTGCTTTTTACCTTTATCTGACTAAACATGACACTCGTACAAATGTGGTTAAGACACAGAGTTTAGAGGAAACTAATCATCTGGCAGTCGTGGGCCACCGGGTGTTATCGTCATCGCAGCAGTTGATACAAAGGGGTCCCAGCAGTGTCACTTCCTATCACTGCTGTGAATAAGAGGGGGGGTTCTGTTCATGCACGCTATGAAAGAAAGAGAAACCAGAGAGAGGTCTTTCAACACCAGTGTTTTATTAGAAATAGCCACGTTTAAAAGTTGTTTAATTTCCAATGAATGTCCAGTTAACTGGGTAAACTCCTCTTATTACTACACTGGGCTTAAACATACACGTATAAATTCCAGATGAGTGATTCAGAGTTACATGTCCTTGAATCCTGATTAATTTGTTCTTTCCAGGCACATGTTTCAGTGGAGCCGCCTTTAATTTGCTTTTAAAGATCTCTCCGTTCACTACATTTTTGTAAATGCACAACAGCAACTCAGGCTGACTTCAGCTTGTGTCTCTGTTATCGGAAGTGGGGATGAGGTTTTTGAACGAATGTAACTCGCCTGGCATGTGAAGTTGTGTTACTGTGTTGTCACTTCCAATCACACACGTGTCGATACTCTGCGTGAGCTTTAGAGTAAAGTCAAACTGCTGTGGGGAGATACGCAGAGGGTGAGGGGGCAAAAAAGTGGGGCCTGCCGTGCCCACGCGCATATATGGTGTTAGTTTTGAGAATTAATTCAAAAGAGAACAAGAAAGCAAGAGAGAGAGGTTAAGAGGAAGGTTTTGCATAAAATGTGGTCGCATTTGCCTAAGGCACACAGGTTGTGACCGACATCTGAAGGGTTTCCTGACACACCACAGGATGAGTCACACTTCTCAGAGGCCACAATCAATTCCTTGAATTGTTACTAAGAAAGCAACTCCCCTCCCCCTCCCTCTTCTCCTCCCTCTTCTCCTCCCTCTTCTCCTCCCATTCTTCTCTCTGTGGTTGTCATTTTTTTCATTCATACAAAGTGTGTCAGACCAGCTATGCTGATAGCGGCTAACCCTACATGTTACCAAGGAAGGTGCTGCTGCTTTTCATCCCCATGTAACTAGTGAACATGTGTACTTTTTTGTATCATGTCCTCTTCACTTTAAATTTAATGAGAATTCTCTTTCCCTACATTTCCCCAGCAAACTGATAACATTGATTATGGGGTCTATCTTACAGAGCAGCAGTGGCGGTAAGAGCCAAGAGGCTCGCTCACGTGCACAAACATGCACGGCCGACCATGTAAACAAAGCAACACACACCAGAGGGAGAGCTGCTCAGGTAGACATTACTCCTTGTTAGCTGCTATATTAATGTCAAGAATGTTAAATATAGCTAATTTAAGTACATTTTGAATAACTCAGATAAAATGTTGAATGCAGTACTTTTACTTGTAACTCCGCCAGGGTTGTCCCATGTCACCAACCCTGTTTGTGATTTTCATGGACCAGATTTCTGGGTGCAGCTGGGTGGGAGGAGACTGTCTAGTTTGGGGACCTTAGATTTGTATCCCCTGCTTTTTATGCAGAAGATGAGGTTCTATTGGCTCCTTCAGAACGTGACCTTCAACACACACTGGGGCAGTTTGCAGCCGAGTGTGAAGCAGTCGGGACGAGAGTCAGTACCTCTAGGTCTGAGGCCTTGGTGAAAAAGGTGGATTGCACTCTCTGGGGTGGGAGTGAGTCACTGCCCCAAGCACGGGAGTTCCTTTATCTCTGGGTCTTGTTCACGAGTGAGGGTAAGGCGAAGCTCTCGATTTACCAGTCGGTCTACATTCCGACCCTCACCTATGGCCATGAGATATGACTCTCTTTAGAGGTTTTCCAGACACGTCAAACTGGTGAGAGGCCCTGGGGTAGACACAGAACAGGCTGGAGAGACTGCATGTCTCATCTGGCCTGGGAACGCCTCGGGGACCCCCGTGAGGCGCTGCAGAGCATCGCTGGAGAGAGGGGCGTCTGAAACACCCTTCACAGCCGGCTGCCCCCGCGACCCGGCGCTGGATAAACGGACGCTAATGGATGGATGGAGTATCTCTACAAAGGGACATTGGTATTGCTGCTTTCTCATATAAGTAAAACAATCTGTGTACTACTACCAGTTTAATAACAACAAACATTATTCCCTCATAAATCATGCTGTGATGAGACAGAAACTATCACATAAAAACACCCAGTGCCGTGCAAAAGCATGTCTTTGATATTACCTCATAGGATTTCATTTTTGCCAAAATCACCCCATTTCATCAGAATGGAAGTAAGGTAGGTTTCAATTACAACACAATTATCAATGTCCAGTTAATTACAGCCCCACCAACACCAAGTGAAAATTCTGGAATATTTTGAATACTTTTCATAACATTGCCAGTAAAAATCATCCACTTCCTCTCTCTCTGCACAGAGATTCAAAAGGTTCCAAAAATGCAGTACAAACCATTTAATTATCCGAACCACTTATCCTATTCAGGGTCGTGGGGGTGCTGGAGCCGATCCCAGGTGACATTGGGCGAATGCAGGGAGAGTTTGTCACAGGGCACATATAGAGACAACCATTCACGCTCACATTCACACATACGGGCAATTTAGAGCCTCCAATTAATCTGAGCAGCATGTCTTTGGACTGTGGGAGGAAGCCGGAGAACCCGAATGGAACCCACACAGGGAGAACGTGGCCCCTCTTGCTGTGAGGTGACTGACAGCCACTGCACCACTGTGCAGCCCGCACTGTAAGCCAAATACACATTATGCAATTATCTGCATCACTGAGAATGATTTCCCCAGCAAACTCACAGTAGGATTGAACATCTGCCGCTGTGTTTCTCAATCATCCGATCACTGATGGTTAGAACGGCGTCTTTCAACCTTTCGCACCTGTGCAATCAGTCACACTCATGATTTCACATGTATACACTGAGCTATTTCAGCACTTCCTATGCTATGTAAATTGAGCAAGTGTATTTCTAGTTAGAGGAAATTTGCATCTTTGTGCCAGAATATACTGCAAATGCTGTATGTTGCAATAGTATTTCCTGTTTTGAGCAATTGTTGCATTTGTTACAGCAGTTCCAGTTTTTCTGTTGTTGCACTTCCCATGTGGATGGATTTGCATGACAACTGTAGGCTGTAAGTGGATGTGACGTAAGAGACAGTGACCGACTCAGAACATTTTGTTATGGTTACAGAGGACTCATTTGGGTGTAAAGACCAACTTTAGAGATAAGCATCCAGGCCGGATGTGTGTATGTGTGTGTATGCAGATGATGGGAATAGTAATCCATCCCTGTTTACAGTCACTGTGTGTTCTTTGTGAATCAACCTGCGGGAGCCTAAAAATCTACTTTATTCATTTAATGATGTCATGGGATATCTTGCCGCAATCCCTAAGACGTTTCCACAGAGTGCGATAAATAATTACCAATTATAGTTACAGACCCATTAGGCGCCTTGATGATGCTGTCCTCAGGGAGCTATTTATTAACTGTACCTCGCTCCCGATCCATGCTGGGTGTTATTGTGGTAAATTAACATTGAAACATGGTTTTGTTTGTCAAAGAAACAGGAAGACTGTGTTTCTTATGACATACTGGTAAACCAACTGGAATAACCACCGACACCACAACAAGCAGAAAAAACAGAAACACTATTATGCCATTATGATAATTGCCTAACTATAATTACATATAATGAATGCATAAAATTATCCTCACACCGAGGAAGATTATAAAAAAAAAAAAGATTTAAAGAGGGAGAGACGGTGTTTTAAATCCAAGTTTCCAAGTCCTCCAAAGCTCCATATATTAAACATATGCGTCATCCCAGTGAAAATGAATCTGCCTGCGTGTATCCTGTCCTCTTCTGACCTATGAGCTCATTTTTCTAAACTGCGCGTTTACTTACCATGGAAATAGCATCCGGCAAAGTTTAGCTATTCAACACATATTGCTTAAGTTAGATCCGTGCTTTTTATTTTCTCTCAGTTTGTTATTGAACAATATTTCCTCATGTAGGACCTTGGTGTTTCCAAGACTATGACTCGATATTGTTTTCCAGGAGAAGTTCAGATGCTTCTCTTTTCCTTAATTAATGCACATTACAGCACTTTAAATGTATTTAAAGCAACACCATGACAGGTAATATACCTCACTGCTATATTCCATCTTTACTATGAGGCCCACTTTCCCCTCCAGAAAAGACTAAATTCCTAAAAGCTTTTACTCAACAAGGCCCAGAAATCTCTGTCCGGTTCATGAGAATCTTTCAGCAGCACAGTCGAGCTGTCAAGTCTCATTCCCCCTCAGCTGGAAGGTTTGCGGTGGACTGGTGAGTTCACTGCCCCATGAAGAGAAAAAACAACACCAGTGATGTTTTGAAGAAGAAGAGTTAGTCTCTGTCAGAGTTGATCCCATGATGAGACCTGCCCCTGGCCGGCTGTATGCTTCATCAAGCTATCGCATTCAAATGAAGCTCAGTTCCTACAAATTGGCCTCATATAGCCAATGGCAAAAAACACTCCCTAATCCATTAACTCTCACATTGGACCTGCACTGACAGCTGGCAAGAAGAGTCTGTGTTCTATTGGCGTCCAACTGAGCCAAAAACAACATTAGTTTGAAAGGGTATATTCTTCCACCTTTGGTAATCATGCTGTCTGTGCCACATTTTCTTGTTTTTAGATGTGCAAAGTGAAAAGTAAAGATGCCCTTTTTCAATCAAAATTAACCAATTTAACTAATCTTGAGCACATTGCTGTCTTTCCCAAACTTACCATGCTTTCCTTTACTCTTAAACTATACAGAAGGGCCACAAAAAGTGCCACAGTGTTTGTGGTGGATAGCACCGTTCTTAATAAACCCTTGCTACAGAGTAGTGTACATAACTCCCACTTGACCCTGCACGTCAAGCAACAATGTTCAGATCAGCTTAAGTCAAGCGTCTACTTGTAAAGCTTAATTGGAAACTGAACCTCTTCACCCTGCCAGCGCGTGCTTCACGCTGACATAAAGCCGCTAACATGCACCGCACATTGTATTGTTGTTAAATTCATTCAAAATTCTATTACTGAACACGCTCGTCATAGTGAGGGAAAGTTCCAGGATTGGAGCTCATTCATAGTAGTGTTTTCCCACCAAGAAAATAGCAGAAAGACTCAAATGTTTCCCCTTCAAGCCAGCGGGCCCATAATGCTAGCTTTTATTGTCATGGCAGTGACATTTGAGGTTGAGGTTTGTTGTGTTGTGAGAGTCGGCGTGCGGCGAGACGTGCTTTGGAGTCGGTGTGTGGGCTGTGTGAGGCATGCAGGGACACAGCCAACATTATCAGATTGTTCCCTGCTCGCCGTGCTGCGTTTCCATGGAAGTGTGCAGGAACTGTTTCTGTAGCGTGCTCTGTGCCATGCGGTTTCCTGTGACGCGAGAGAGTGCCTTCAATGGGCATCTCCATGGCGGCCGCTTGTTTTTCCTGGGACACCTTTCATGTCCTGACAGGAAGTCTCTACTGAGAACAGAGTACAGGGGTCTGCCTCAACTCTTTTTTTCTTAATCTTATAAATATAACACCGGCTCGTTTGTTTTCTTTCTTGTCTCTTTGGATATGATTTAGCTGCAGATTCCTCTATTGTGAACTAATCATGTGTTAAAAAGCTCTGATTATCAGGGAAAACAATCATGAATACATTTCACAATCATTCCCAGATATTTTCTGCAGAAAGATTGTGGGTTGTTTGCATATGTACCTATGATTGGATACTATGACACATGCACACAGAGTAATCACAATATCAATACATCCATTTGTCCATTGCATGTATGTTCCTATTCTATAATAATATCATAAATTATTTTCACCTTTGTTAAATATTATACAGATCCACTGAACATTCTCAACACCTGTGACGGGTGTTAATTTGCAGACTAAATACATTTTAAATTATTAAACTTTAGGTTGAGAAAGCAACAGTGATGCTTAGCTAAATAACTTTGAGCTCAGGTTATTGAGTGTAACTACTGAAATGATAAATAGCTTATCAAGAGAAACAAAGGCATTTTATTTGAAATATGCTTGATATTTGAATGAATATGGATATATACAAAATCGTGCCTCAGGAGGTTCTTAACCTCCACATCATCCAATACAATCATGGACTTTACATTGAGTATCATTTCTTACTTCAAAACAATATTCAAACAATATTGTTTTCATGTATTCATAATTTTTTATTGAAAAGTGTTATTTTCTGTGCGTTGTCATTTATATTTAGTTGTATTTTTTTTAAATGATGTTGGCTTTGTTTTTTGTAAATGTTTATAATTTTTTTTTGTTTCTCATGTTGAGGGGAGGTCTATTACTTACCTCTCCTGTCCCATTTCTCCTTTTTTAAAATACATTTTGTAAAGTAAATTATCATGTGTGTGCACGAAAAATACAAATACTTCCACTTGAATGCAAGACTTTTCCTAGTAACGGAGTATTTCTACTATGCTGTATTACAATTTTTTACTTTAATCTGAGTTCTTCTACCACCATTCTGTTTGTCTTTCATATATCACATTGATAACACTTTTACAACATTGATGACTCTAGACTGCAATGACTCTTTCCTTTGGGTTTTTATTTGTATTTTTTTGCCAGAGATCCAGTAATTTGCCGCACTCTTTCCTGACGCACCAACCAGGAACTCCTGGAAGGCATTCAGGGTAATTATTGGGTCAGCGGATGACCTCTATTACAGGAAAGACCTGTTCTCTCTACCCGACTGAGCTCCAGTTTAGGCCTTTTGTTGTCTTATCTTAACATTTTTGGCCAATGTGTACACACACGCACACACACACACACACACACACACACACACACACACACACACACACACACACACACACACACACACAAACAGGTTCTCTCTTTATCTCTTGCTCTTTCACACACACACACACACAGTTGTCATTGTATACTAAGTAAGTGGCTTGATCTATTGAATGGTTCAACTGTGTGTCAAATGATTAGACGGTTTCCAGTAAAGCTTCTGCTGCTAGCTTATGATCCACACGTGATCCGAGAATGTGGCTTTGGATGATTTTGTTGTTTTTTATTTCAAATGGTTGAGTGTTTAGTCACATCATGCATCCTCACATTATCTCCACACTGGATGGACAATCAGAAACTTTGTTTGAGAATCGAGCTAAAAAAAATCTAATTTGACGAGTGAAGCTATAAATCTTTGGTTTACACACTGTCTGATTCCTTCTCTGTCTATGCACCCAGCCCGGTCTCACCAAATGGCAAATAAATGACAACAATCTGTATGTCATATAACGTTCAATAGCTACGCCATTCTTGCTTTTTATGTGTCATTTCACGCCATCTATTCTGTACTGACTGCAATGTGAACTCATGTGAATATGCTACGCTGAGAGCAAGTGACATAGTGTAAAAAGAGAAAAAGACTACTTATGGAAGGATGAAGGGGAATAGGTCAGACAAACATAAGACTTTCTACGAGGAGGCCAGTGTTTGTGTCCCAAACTTTTGTTGAGTTATTTTAAAGTTATATTAGTAATGTTTGGGACCTGTTTTCCAGGCTTATATCACGTTGTTTATGTTTTATTTAGTTTACACACTTATTTTAACTGTGGCCGTTTCAAAAACACAAAAAGCTCTAAAATGCATTATCATGACACGCGCAATGTCCTTAAAATGATGTGACATGTATATGCCTTCCCATAAGATCAGGAAGATACACCAAACTGACATATTGTCATTTAAATGCACAAACCTACAAACTCCATTTCAAACATTGTTTTCTTAAGTTTTCACATACATGTTGATACTACATCCAGTTTCCTTTGCCGAAATATACCAGCGTCATCAGGTTTCTCTCAGTCCCTCAATCTGCTGCAGAAGGTTTACATTTTGCACACCATTGACACATCAGACAAAAGCAGAAGGATACTCTGATTTCTTGCATGCATTAAAACATATTACTGTACTTCACTTTACTCACTCCTGCTTTACAACCAACTGATTGAGTCCATTAATCTCATGATTACTCACTTCCATCATGAAGCATGAGGAAAAGCTCTTTTTAGAGCCTTCCACTGATATTGGAAAATCATTCACGTATTCACTATTGTCTCTTCCTGAGAAGAATTACATAAAGCATCGTTCACCTTATGAGAACCTGATAATGCAGGAGGTGGAAAATGTGTATTTAATATCTGTTTAAAATAAAACTTTATACCCTGACACATGACTTATAGCTGTTGCTTTTGTGGTTGTAGCTTGATGACAAGCTATATACAGAGATAGTGTTGTGGAATGCCAGCAGTATACAAGTGTTCAGTCCAAATATAGCCTCAGGACTGAAAGCCTGCAGGCGTCTGCCACATGGTTTCTAAACCTTGATGTCCAAGGATTTGAAACATATCTCTTATTCTTTGGAGAACACTTTGGCTGATGAAGGCCAGGACTGCTACAGCTAGCTAATACAAATCTGAAGGGTTGAAGAAAAATAAAGAGGAAACAAAAGAGACGAGATCAGACCAACTTTGCATCTTAAAGGATAAGGCTGGCCTTATTCTAAATTGTTGTTATTGTCAGCAAATCCCATGAAAAGGCTAAATCCGAGAATGGGTAAGTCCATCACAGCCCAGAGTCCACATGTAAAGCTTTAAAAATGAGTCACAGATACAGTTGGTGCCATTAAAAAGGCTAAAACAGCTGGGCAATGAACTATTTAGCAACAGAAGTAAATAGTGTATTTGTTGGAGATTGTTTTCAGCTGCTATCTTTGACACTAACTTTGACAAAATACAGCTGAGTATATTAAGCGTGGTCATAATCGGCTGTATCATATCATGTTGATATGCATATCATACTTACTTAATTTGGTATCTCTTGCGTGGTTTGGGCAATGTGCTTGAACGACCCAGCTTCTTGGATGTATATTTGTGTCATTTCAGCGTCACCTTGACGTCTTTACAAATGTAGCATATCTCAACACAATAATCAGTGTGCATAACACATTTAGACACACAGGAAGAGACAGAGATTACAGTGTAAATCAATTAATCTCTCTATTTTGTGCGATAGCAGCATGCATACAAAATAAAATTCAAAGGAAACTTCTGGGGAAACACTAGTCCTGCCCCAGTGTGATGTGTCTGCCAGCTGTTGCTTTCTGTTTAATTGGGTTTTCCACATGAAGACCATAACGTCCAGGAGAGTCCGCCCTTATCTTCAGACAGCACAAGCTTTAAGAGTGTTTTTCTGGTGAGTAAACTTAATGATGCCAAAGAAACTTCAGAGGAAGTCCCTGAAATATCGCTGGAAGTACTTGAATACTTCTGAGGAACAAATGCATGGCTACTCCTGCATAACCACAAGGCTTAACATGAAGAATGAAGTTCCCGTATTGTTTTTTCCCCCTCTATGTTTTCACTTCTCTTTAAATGTTAGAGAAGTACTTTTATTATGATAAAATGACATGTGTAGTTTATGTGCACAGCTTGTAGTCCTGAAAGTTTACTTAATAGACAGATAACACTTCACTTCAGACTGCGTTATTTGGTTGCCATGGTTGAGGACAAGCTGTACTGGATGAGGACAGCATCAGCGTAAATGATGTCGCAGTATGGAGACGCACCCTGTTCCAATAAAAGACTCTATTACACGCACACACAGTGGTGTGATATTACAACAAAAGAAAAGAACAAAGGGCATGCGTAGATTATGGTGCGAAGAAAAATGCGTGTCACTGTTGTCAGCCAAAAAAAGTTATAAAAATAGAAATGTTCGTGACTCGTGAGGAAAGTTATGGTTTTATAATTCCAACAGCTTTCCCGACATACAGAGTGAACTATCCCTGCAGCGTACTTTATTGCTGCTTATCAGTTTGAATGTATGACAACCAAAGATAGTCAACACATGGATTAATACATGTTAATTGTTTGAAGTGTTTTCCACTCAGATAAGATGAGCAGGAAGTGAGTCAGGGTATCACCACAGTTATTGTAAGAAGCTTTCAATATCTGTTCGGTGTTATTTGATAGCATATTGCGTTTCTTTGTGCATCTTGTAAAGGCACTGCAGTGTATAGGTGCCCTGTGCTTGTTCATGTTGGAACTAGAAGCCTGTGTTTGCACAGTGTTTTGAAGTATTTGGTGGAGTAACCATCCACCATAAATACGTCATTTCACTCTGTGACTCAACGGGTGTTTCCTGGCAGTGAGTGCAGCAGGACTGTGAGGGATTTCTCTTCAGCTGACATTGTTTACATTTCGTAACCGCTTGACAATTACAAGCACTCCAACTGTAATGTTTAGTTTCTGGAAATGCAGAAAAGAAATAAAAACTATCAGCGATTTACCTGAACTTGCAGGACTTCAGTAACTTCACATCTTTTATTATTAAATGAAAGCAAAACAAAAGAGCGTGATCTTTTCACACAAAACACTTTTTTTCCAATTCCCTTTTGCACCTTCCTACTAGCTACTACTACTATGAATGGTTTGCACCCAGAGTTAATCTATAATGTAGCTGACTACACAGCTCACTGTGTAGGTGTGTGCATCACGCTCTGACGCAGCCTAATGTGGCTTTTGCGTGACACAGAGTAGGATTTCTATGTCAAGCCCATCCTCAAAAAGGACAATGTGTACTGGATCAAATTCAAATTACCGAGGAAATCCAAATATTTCAAAGGAGCCTGTTGCTCTTTGTGTGTCTGGTTTCACTTTGATGACTCAAAGTATTTCTACGTGATTCCGTCCTCTTCTTATAAAAACGCATGTTACCACTTGTAAAAAGTACACTCAGCGTCAACTTTATTAGGGACATTGGGAACATGTATTGCAATACATGTTCCATATACATACATATAAACAACGGCTAACACTTATGATAATGTTGACGAATGGATTAGTGGATTAAATCAACAGATCTGTAAAACTGAGTTTCTCCACAAAGAGTCACACAAAAGCACCACTTTACCAGAGATTTGCGGATAGGTTTCTTTGCTTCAAAGCCTGACGCTCTACCTTGCATTGTGAAAATGTATTTTAAAATTGAATCATGAAATAGTAAAAAATAATGTTTTATATGTGTGTATTTTCATCACATTTACAGTCACAGTTGTAGTAAATAGTAGGAGAATACGTTCAGGTGGCGATATAATGGCGATATTGCCTTTGAAATTTAGATCATTTTATTTTGATCTAAATTGTGATCTTTTACTCTGGTGTGATAATAGAAATAGCCAAATAGGTTTACTTACAATGGTTCAAACTCCGTAGCTTCATACTTTTCAAAGGTGAACAGGAATAGGCATACAAGCCATGTCTAGTAGAGTCTAGGATAATTAAACTTTCACAATCCTAATATTTTTTTGTACTTTTTGTACCGCTTTCCTGAAATCTGAGATCTGTGAAACATGCCATAAGACTAAAATAATAATAATAATAATAATAATAATAATGAGAAACTGCCTGAAAAGCTCATACACAATACCATCAATGCTTTCTAGTTTTGTTGCATTGCCTCATATTTATTCCAGCTGCATCTGTTGTTTCTCTCCTCTGTTTGGAAACTCTCCATCTGAAGCAGAGCAAATATAAATAACAGTCAGCACAAAGAGCTGCTGAAGTGACAGAGGATCCACGCTCAAAGAATATTGTGAAGATGGAATAGCAGAGTTATAGCATTACAGCCAGGCAGAGGAGTGGAGCACAGGGAAGTGGAGTACTAACAGTAAATCTGGAGGCCTGAAGGCGGAGCGTGCCCGGAGTAGCGTCTCAGTGGAGGCGGGACATGCGGGCCATGGTGACTCACTGCTACTCACTGGTTGGCTCTCAGAGCTGGCATCTGGAGCTCATTTACATGTCTCCAAGGCAACCAGAAGTTGTGGAATAGTAAACACACTGAGAGACGGGAATGACGGGCAGGAACTAGGCTTTCGCTTTTTCTCCGCCACACGCACAAGAGCCGAACAGGTCTGCCAGCCGCCTCACATGTTTGAGTCCACGGGAGCAAATGAGGCAAAATACACAAAGACACAAAGTCATATACAGACAAGGACCTTCCCCTTTGCACAGTGTGTTTAATATGCAAGTTTCTGCAGCATGATGCTATTTAGAGTTAAAAAGTGGATAAAGCATAATAAATTATTACAATACTTTAATATATTGCAAATTGCGCACTTGGTCAGGTTCCTGTGAGAATATTGTTTTAGAACATTTGAGTCCTGAAAACTATAAGATAATATGTTACCTATGTTGCAGAAAGCTGCACTTTATTTTGTTAAATCTAACTGGATTTTACTGTGGCCTTTACAGTTGTAAAGCTTCTGTGACCTTCCTCAGTTTTTGCATAACACATTGGAAGAATTGCTCTTCTGAATAACCAGCAGTTCTTCTGAATAACCAACTGTGCTATCAGAAGCAGAAGTTTCCCCTAATTCCCTCTCAGTTCCCATGTGTCTTTGACAAGTAGTCAAAACCTTGTGGGAGCAGATGCAAAGCCTTGCAAAGACCTACGTCTATGTAAATCTTCCAATCTTATATGCGGAATCAAAATGTATCTGGAATCGCTTTGAATATTAGTTTTGCTAAATTACCTGACCATTTACCGTCACTTCTGTCTTTGTTTGGGTTACTTTTAATCATGCTTCCTGATAAATACAAGTAAAGTTATACAAGTGAGTATAATGTCTGTGTATTACTATCTTTCTGTAGTGTTTGCCATCTGTGGCAGGGAACACAATAATTTGTGCCGTCTACCTGGAGAAACTGGAGTCCACATAATCCTACTTCCTGCTTGTAATACGACCAAGAGACTGACGTGAATGGATTTTCCCAGTCGCTGTATTTTATCATGAATTGTATTATCATAAATCCATCACAAGCACTTCGTTGTGCTAAACTAAGCCTGGCAAAATTTAGGGACAGTGTGCTCTGGGACCTATTTTCTTGGGAAATTATCTAATCTATTTACTCTCAATGTCTTCATTTGTACAACCAATATACTTAAAAAAGACAAAAACACTAAAGTAATCTCCAGATTATGAATGTAGCAGATTAATGATTTACAGAAACACTCTTTCAGGTTACACAAAGCACAATATAATATATTTTTAACATTATGGCCAACGCGTTCAAATTTGATAAGGTCACCTTACTGACATAGTACACTCCATTCAGACAATACTGATGTAATTTATGAAAAAATTTCTACTTACCTCAAACGTTCTTTGAATAACTGCTCTTAAAATGGGAAAAAATAATTAATTAATTATACAGAAGAAAGTACCATGTTATCATTGCAGCATTAGCTGTATATAGGAGGAGAAAATGCCTATAAAACTTGATGCCGGCGGTTTGATGTTTCAGAAACATGACAAGGAGCTATGATGACCAATATATGGCGTGTATGAGCAGAGCTCTGACTCTGCAGTGCTTGTTCTCTAGAATCACGTGACAAAGGCCTACCAGAGAATTTCTTCTGAGCAAGTCGGTATTCTTTTAATAGACCGACGCTGAAGGTCGGACTGGTTGCAGCTGTCTTTGAAAGTGTGACAGTGTGCCTTTTAAAAAAAGTTTTTGGTATTTCTCAAAAACCTGATAACTTACAACAAAGTTGATTGACACATGCTCCCAACCGCTCATCACATAATAAACTGTAGAGAATGTGTTTTCAAGGGTGATTTATTGTTTAATACTGAGCAGTTTTGCAGCAGCCTGCACTCATTTTGTATTATTGCACCAAAAGGAATGCATCCTGTACTTCCAGTCTAATCCTGCACTTGTCTCCTTAAAAAAATTTAACCAGAAATAGTGATTAATTATGTTTCCAAAATCCTCTGCGTGTTTAGTTCCATGTAATTCAAGAGAGCATGTTCCATGTTTTACAAGGAAAGCAAAGGATTCCATCTGAAAGATTAATTACATTTTTAAAAGAGCTTCTGTATTTAAGTCGAACCATGTTGGGTGATATCAAGACACGACTGAGAAAAAATTATAATGCTGGACCACTCACAGGGCACAAATCCCCTCAGAGACCCATTATCTCTCTGAAACCTCCTCATTGAGCCCCTCTGCCTGAGAGGAAACAACACAGTGCTGTGGAAGCAGGTAGACCAGGAGCTGATTCCCATAATTATGTTGGAAATGAAGGTTTTTGCAGATTCCTGTTCATCCATAATTTTAGAGGTTTGACGTAAATGTGCATGTGTTCCTGGCTGTAGTCGCTCTTAATGAAGACTTGACATGATTGTATTAAATAAGCCACATCTGGGGTGGTAGTTCATTATGAAGTCTTAGTAGAAATCCTAATCATTAAATACATTTTTGTTTAGATAGATTTGTGACCATGTTTTGTTTGACGTTTGCTTCTTCATTGTTTGTGGTCCAGACACCACTGATCATCACTGTCAAATACAATTTTAATTCTGACCTTATTAAATTCCAATATGTTAGAAAAGTATTGAAGTGGTAATCCCTCTTTTGCTGAAGGTCACAAAAATACCGAAACGGCCATAACGCATTGTCGTTACACCAAATATGGAGATGTGTCATGATTTATAGGACAGGAATATGTAAAGGATGTTATGTTACATAATGATGCCAGAGAGGTTGATCAGGTTTTTAGACATCTTGTGAAAAAACTGTTCATAGCAGACTTATTTGGGTTTTGGGAAGGGTAATAATGTTGTCTATAAAGCACTGTCAACACCGGTCACACATGTAGATCACATGAACACAACTGTTGTCTCTTCGACACCAAACAGATGTATTGCATCATTTGCGAACTTCTGAAACATGTCATCAGTTTAAATTCATGTTTACAAGCAGTTCGTATATAATTAGTCAAAGTCATGAAGTATCAAGACAGCCCGGGGTCTTCACCCCAAACACAACATTTAAGTATAAGAGAAACTGTCAAATTAAATCATTTATTTGACATAATAATAGACAAAATTGACACATTTGTTTTTAGATGTTAATGAGAATAGGAAATGAAAGTAATTACACACATCCTGATGAAAACCAGGCACTCTTTTTTTTGTTGTTATAAAGTAAGAGGGCCATGGAGCAGAGGATGTGTTGGGAAAATGATAATAATAATTGTCAGAGGTTGAAGGAGACTTGACATCTTTGCTGATTTGCACTGTGGAATAATTGGAAGGTAAACAGGTTGTTGAACATGTTGTGCTAGAGAACTGGCAGCACTCAGCATGATTACCAGCAGTAGCCCGAGGTAGTGCACCATATTATGACGGGCCTTAGTGCACGCTAGTTACTAATTATGAACAATACCCCCCACCGCCTGCATTGTGTATATTCACGCCCTTGATTACTGGTTAAGGCGCACCATGTGCAGCCTTGGATGGATTACCGAACAGGTAAAGGGCTCCTGAGCCAGACTACAACTACAAAGGGATGCAAAATGACAACAAAGAGATAAAAAAAAAAGAACAAAAAGAGATGGAAAGGCATCCCAATGTAGAAGCCAAGGCGGATGGAGGTCGTTTCTATGTTTCTGCCCAAGGGCCAATGGCTCATAATCCGTCCATGTGTGCAACAGTAAATACTACTTCTCTGTGCGGAGGAAACACATGTTGACACATTTCTAACTATGTATTTATCTACAGGGCGGGGGACATTTCTGGGAAGTTCTAAACTTGTAAGAGGCATGCATGTTACAAGCAAGCATCATTATGAATGTGCATGTGAGAGCATGTTAGGTCACGCTATCACCTAGCCACTGAGTCACAGCAGGATAAAGGAGTCAGCTCATTATTCTCTGGATTGCTATTTTACAGTTCTTGTGTGCTGAATTTTGTTATTAACAAGTTATTAGCTCAGAAAATAAGACAGAGATATTATTTTAGCTTTAGCTTAAACTAACAAGGTTGTAGTGTCTTCTTGGAAACATATCTTGAAAAGGGAAATTTATATGATAAACTGCTAAAATGATAAAAATGCAGGATCATATAGAGCTGCGGTCTTGACCTCTGTAGCAAGTTAACCCAAATGACGAAATGTGATGTTATCCGAACTTAACTAAAAGACCCATGCATACAATGTGTGGTGTGATTCAGTCAGTTTGCTCTGCCTGTGGAAACAAGGTTTCAGTCATCATCAAATAAATCAAGCAGTGAGATCTCATTTCATAGAAAAATAGTGCCCTTTTATTATAAATTAATGAAACGTTCATACAAATATAAATAAGTGCAAAGTCGTATCAGTCTGCTTGCTTCGTCAAACACATTTCTTCAAGCATCCACAGCCAGTGGTTTGGCTGGCAAAAGTACATCTTTATAAAAGACAGCACAAAAACATCTTCACTCATGAAAATAAGATACATTTTGACTCTTCTCCTTATTGGAAAAAGACAGATACCATGTTTAATACATTCATTTGCAAGTGATGGCATTCATTTCTGTGCCAAAAATACTACTACATCTTTTGGCATATGGATATATATTTCCTCACCACTGAAGGTGTATTAAGCAGTGGTACTGTTCTCTCAAGTAAGGTCCTCTAGGATTCAGTCAAGTTGGTGTGTCAACAAGCTGCTGTCTAGTTCAGGCAAGTTTGGTGTGAACCCTTCCTCTAAACTAAATATCAGAAACATGTCTTCGTTTTTTTTTTAAAGTTTTCCCATTGTGGCTGTTACAAATATGCAACCAGAAGGCCATCAGTGTCCACTGGTTTTGCACTCTAAGTTTCCATTGTCTGTGGATTTCCAGCATGGTCAGAGATCACGGGATGCTGGAAGGACGTGTGCAATATGTCCACGATTATCATCGGAGGTCAGCAAAAAAGCCGGCCTGGCCGTAAAAGCCGGACCGGCTTTTAAAGATGGATGATTTTCTGAGGCTGATGTGTGTGAGTCCGCCGACCTCACAGCTCATTTGGTTAGCAGCAGCAGAAGGAACCTGTGTGTCATCAGACTGCAGACTGCTGACTGCTGACTGGGAGTCTCACTTTGGTTTTCAGTAAGTTGTCTGTCATCGGTGAGGCAGAGGAGGACGGCGGGGCTCTCTCTCTTTCACATTACAGCAGTGCTCTCTTTCTCTCTTTCTCTTCGCCCTCTTTGTGGATCAGTTCCCGATCCAGAGTCTCTTCCTGAAACATGGACCGTAAGAGACCGATGCCCACTTTTCTGTGAGGCCTACACATGTCCTGTCAGTACAATGAACTGCTCCTTTTCACAAGCTCGATCTCGGTCTCAAACCTGCTTCATTGATACTCCTCAGACAGCGTGTGTCTTTGAACGTAGCTGCGCTGAAATCCATCCGGTTTCTTTGAAGTCTTTGCTCCTTCAAGAGCATCAGACCGACGCCTCTAGATAGGAGCATCATACTCTTGGAGGAACTCCTTCAGAGGATGAGGAAGTTGGTCTCTTTTAGTAGAAATGTCCAAATGTCCGTTGACTGTTTTCCTGCACAAGTGCTGCAAGGTGGATAAGCTACAGGAGAGAGGTTTGACGAGTTCCAGAGGGATCTTCTCCCCTCCGGAGTAAATGTAATACATATTCCCACTGCGAGTGTTCACTTTGCTCTGAGGCATGTAGAAATGGACCAGCTTGAGGACGCAGTCAAAGTGAGGAACAGAGTGAATGTTCTTAGGGTCTGTCTGCAGGTAAAAAGAGGAATTGTCACTTTGGATGCGCAGGTTCTTGGTGCCCGACGCCGTCTTGATGCTGAGGGCGAACAGGTGTCTGTTGTCGGAGCTGTCCCTGACCAGGAACGTGCCGGTGCTCTCGGCCGCCAGCATGGCGTTGGCCTCCTTCCCGGTGATGGCGGCCCAGTAGAAGCCGCTCTCCTGGAGTTTGTGCAGCGTGGCAAGAACCATCTGGTACTGCGTCTTGGAGGTGAAAGTCTTGTACCGCTGAGGCAGCCGCATACTGGAGTCCAAGAGGCTGCTGCTCATTGCGGTGTTAAACTTGCTGTAAGTTACCATGGCGCTGTGCCCGTGCTCTAGGCAGCCTGGGGAGCACTGGGCGCCACACAGATAAGAGAAGAAGAAGGTGGGCTCAACGAGGAGTTCAGAGGGTGGTGATGAGGTCAGTCTGAAACACCTGAAGAGACAAGAGAGGGCATGTTAGTTTGAGCTCAGGGCGGAAAGCGATGATAAAGATCAAAATGCAGTTTAAAGGTTTAACAGCCAAGATGTGTTTTATTCATGTTGAGGTCTAACACTCCTCGGCTCCAGCAGCTCTACTGGAAACTACTTTTCCAGATGTGGAAGCTCTGTACATCATGCACTTACACATCAGGCCATGACTTTTTTTCATTCTTCTTTTTTTCATCTAGAAACAAAAAGATGTATAGCCGAACTGCATGACTCCTCTCTCCGCTGCTTGAGAGGAATTGCGGCATTAAAAATGCGTGTTTAGAGAAAATGCCTCTTATGTAAATTCCATCCATTTCGGGGAAACTTTGTGCGTGTAATGTGCCCTCGGGACGCGGTCACTTCCAGTAAAGGCATTACGCAATTTAAACACCACGACCGGCTTCTCTTAACCAACTACCTCACTCAGATAAACACGCACAACATCATGTATCCACCTTTATATCGTATGCATAGATGAGAAGTATTAGCGTATATGAAGAAAAGAAGAAAAAGCAGATCCTCACCTTCAATGTTTCTCCAAATTCGCTCCGTTAAAATAAATCCAAGTGGAGTCCCCGTATGTTCACAGTCTGTCGGGATGATACAGATGTTTTGAACAAACTTCTGACTTTTAAAGTAGTTTTCTCTGAATGTATCAGCTCGAGCGCTGCTCTGTGGATCTGTGAGTTAATAGTGGAGAGGAGAGGAGAGGCGTCATTATAAATGTGAGGAAACTCCTCCCTTCCTTCTCTCTTGGCAGATTGACAAACAGATTATTTTTTTTTTCCTGGTACGAGAAGGACCTCCCCCTGCAGTTTTTCCAAAATGAAGTTAAGGAGTTCCAAGCAATACTTATTTACCTTCGGTAACCTAGACTCTGTCTCCTCAGGGTCTAATAAACACTTTAAATAATACAATCTGTTTTTATTATTTTATGTGGAGAACCAGCTATAGAATTAGATATTTTATTATATGCTCTTTTCCTTTTTTTAGAAGTAGAAGTTCCGCTTTAGCGTCATGTATGAGGTAATGATTCAGTCTTGTATTCGGTTTCCCAGAAATTCACAGCAATAATAGCTCACATGCTGAGCACCAGTCCTCCAGAGAGGGCGCCAGACTTTGTGTAACTTCATACAGCACATCTGTGTACGTTGTATGTGTATTATTTGTTGCAGTCATAATTAGCATATTTTATGATTGTTTTGAAGTACTATCCTAAGCTCCATAACAAAATCAAGTAAGGGCTCTTTATTAACATGTCGTTAAATATCTAAATATGTGTTTTAATATTGTTCTTAGTCAGTTAGTTAACTATTGTATTTGTTGTGTCTTACACAAACAAGTACCCGCACAGCAAACATTTCTCAGATGAGAACATAACTTCTTACATATAACATTAGTGGAGGCTTATACACAGGTAATGAATGGCAATGTTGTAAAAACAGTTGTAATGATATAAAGTAGTATTGCCGTTATATATGAAATTACAATTGTTGATAAATACTTTACATTAATAAACACTTAAAATGCCCTCATAGATGCTTAAAACTGTAATAAAGTGTTTTAAACAATTTATATAGTATGTATAGTAAAGTATAACCGCTAAATTATTGTGTATTATAATAATCTAACCAGAAAAAAATACAGTTTAAGAAGTAAAAAAAAGTAGTATCAATCAACAGGGTTTTTTTTTCTTTTTTTTCCTGGCGCTCCCCGCCCACGACCCCACCCATACAGTGAGACTTTCTTGATCATCACTTTATGATAAATATTGTATCAGCATGAGCCTGTTTAAAAGAGGCTGACTATACTATAGCCCTATCTTTTTAAAGGACGTCTTATCTTTGGCAACGTGCGTGTGACTGATAGAGTGCTCATATCCACATCAGATCCCTCCCCGCTGACTCAGCTATGACCACTATAAGCCTCAGGTGGTTCTTGTACGGCGCCATTAACTCCATGCTATGGTGTCATCTCAGACTTCACCATCCTCTAACCAACTCACTCGTTGTAATCATCATGTAGACGACAGCCTGGAAGTGGAAATCAGACTTAGCTCAGAATAGCTCTGAAGCTTCTCTGTACGTTTTACCAAAGGGAACGGACTGATGCCACAGAGCCTGATTAGATTTTGGTAAAAGCCAGCTGTGTCCACAGAGGGGAGTCAGGTGTTGTCTGATTCAGACCCCCAGCAGGATAGGGGGGAAGGGAACTCACTGGGATCGCCTCGTAACGGTCCACTTCTTTTCCAGAAAGTCTATTGTGTCATCAGGATGAGGCATGTATTTAGCATCCGAAGTCTCCTCTGGGACCATAATGCGTGTCAATGAACAGAAGAAGGGAGGGAGAAAAAACCCACACCATGCTGTAGGTCACCATCTCCATGGGAACCACTATGCACAGTATTACAGTATGCTGACTTGGCTTTTAGCATGTATCCTGTAATTTACCGAGGCAGTTGTACTTTTGATACAAATACGCTCCAGGAAGGCACTGGGAGGAAAAAAGACCTGTAAGTGCCCCCAGACGTCAAGAGTTATACACAAAAACAGAAAAGAAAAAAGAAAAGAAACAAACCAAAGACAGTGTGTACTTAACCAGAGGTAAACCCTCACATGGTTGTTCAGTCGAAGCGTCCGACAGACCAAGTGACCTGGAGCTGAGAAAGCTTTCGGGACCCCGGCCAAACATCTGAGGCTGAGAGTGTGAGTGTTGGCAGTGACAGATTTGTCTCTGTAGGCGATGCCTGTGTGTGTGTGTGTGTGTGTGTGTGTGTGTGTGTGTGTGTGTGTGTGTGTGTGTCCCTTTCTGTGACTCGTCCATGTTTTCTTAGGTTTCTAAATGTGTGTCCTAATGCTCCAGGCTTGACACAAGAAGTGGAAGAGTTTCAATTCACACTTTGGCGGACAAGACAAGGCCTCACATGACAGCTTTTTGCTCTCAACCACTGTTTAGTACAAAAGGCAGCTGTTTAGGTTTTCCCACACTGACTCAGAAATGGACTCTAGCTCACGGTTCCCGTAAACCCACTGGGTACGAGGGGGTAGAAGGATAGAGGGGTGAAAAGCAGAAAAATGTTATTCAACTAAATATGTTGGTCAAGCAGGTTTTCACTGAACAAGGAGATCTCATACAAACTCTGTGTTTTGCCAAATCCATGAAATTGTTTGTGGTGTTGGCAATTACAAAGGCGCCCTTTATTGTTTGTACAGCTGAATACAGTGAACCCTGAGTTCAGGTTGAGTCAACAACGTCAGCAAATGTTATTTATTGAATAGAATCTGCGGGGGGTTACATCCATAATACAATCAGTTTTACTAGAAACCTTTGAACAATACTGAGTAAATGAAATGGCTGTAAGAGGAAACACTGGTGTTACTATGAGATGTGAAATGAAACTGTATTATTCAAATCAGGTATAGTACTGTGGAAGTGTTACAGCTGATTAGAGATACACAGGTAGGTTCCTGGCATATCACTCAATCTAATTCCTGTTAACCCTGTGTCATTATGTACAGTAGCTTCACATCCTGTCCGTACAGTACCTGCATAATGTCACAATTTGGCCACTATTAAGCATTTCCTCTCATAGTTGTATTACTTTTATACTTCCTTGTTTGTTGAGCAAGGCTACGACTGTGTGATTACCAATCATCCAGTGATAATTTCCTGGTAGCACTCTCTCTTTCTCTATCTGTGTTGCTCAATGTCCTTCTTTGTGTAATTTCTTTGAATTATGGGAAATGTCATGTGTGACTAACACAGATGAGAAGCCATAAAATCCCAAATGGCAAAACTGTGTTTTACAATTCATTCTTGAAAGACTATTCACAACCTCAAACATGTCCTTTTTGTCTCAGTATAAAATGTGTGCACATACGTTGTGTTGACGGGAATCCCTTTGAAGTATAATCTTTCTCTGGTATGTGGAGTGACATGTCCTAGGAACACGTTGTCCGTCCCAGTAACTCTATCGTAGAGCAACACGTTGTTATTATTATTCATTTCTCAATTGTCCCTGAGCAGGAAATGAACGCACCATGTAAACTATCACAGTGTTTCAGAATTGGGAACAAAACTAAAATGAAGTAAACGAAAAACAGATGATTGATATAAAAGCTTAGGGCATTAAAAAGGTGAGCTTCTACCTATTCTTATACATCGTACTATGAACACTGCTGTATTTTGTGTCTGTCGGGCTGATAAAATCTGTCTCCACCCCTTATCTGACACAGGTTTTTTTCCCCAAATCCATAAGTGGAGGATTTGTATTTAATGGTCATAAAAGGTGTGAAAGCTGGCAATGAAGTTGAATGTGCTTGGCACATGCCGCAGAATCTATTTATGGCACATCTGTCTTCCTGGAAGAGCAAAAAGGAGAACACAAAGCAATTACGTATACAATTGAATGAACCTTTGACACACAATTACCTTCAACAATGGTATTGGTCAATCGCAACTGGCTATTCTAGGTAAGTATGACACCTTCTTTTTACTACTTTAGTTTATAAAATCTGTGTTTTCAATATATATTTGTATTTTACAACTAATACTCATATCATATTTATAATCATTGAGCTAAAAAGAAGCAACACTTAAAAAAATAAAAAAATGATATAAGTATGAGAAAAATATACTCATTTTCAGAATGATCTCTATCAGTTTTTTTATAATAATATAATTGGATGATTTATATTGATGTATGAATACGTAAGCAACACTTTAATGTTGCATCTGGCAAAGGTGGAGCTAATGTTACCCCCTTCATTTACTTCAAATGAGTACTTTCCATCACTGTCAATGTGTCAATCTTTCTCTCAACAGCTGTGGACCTTCTTGAAAGGAGCCTATTACACTGCCAGGAATGGTCTTTGAATAAATTACTTAATTCCTGATTTCATGACGTACTTTCTGGCATTGTTTGTCGCTGGCCCTGCCAGCAAATGACCAGCAGACTTGTCAACTCTGAGCATCACTCCATTTACTTATCACCACACTGAGGCCCATTGACAGGGCCAGAGCAAGTTCTGCTCCTCTCAAGGTTAACAAGAGGAGAAGGAGGAAGAGGAAGCAGCTTTTGATGTGACCGGAAAGCTGTGCTAAAGTAACGGTCTGTTGTCTTTCCTTTGCTTTTATTTTCCTGGCATAAGCTATACTGACAGGAACTTCTCGTGTTGTTGTGATAAGTTGCAACTGGAAGAGCACGTGGGTCAGTTACCAACATTTCAGCCATATGACAGTGAGCTGGGAACTTCAGCCGGGGCTATTATTGAGACCGACATCACAGGACTAACCCTTTCTTTCCAAATCACATATAGCTGACACAATTGGGGCAATGCCTATTATAACATTGAGTAACTCATGGCAATTGATAAAGGAATTGCGCACTATGTATTCTGTTTGACTGCACAGTCATGGTGTTGAGGAAGAAGTTAAAGAAAGAAGTGAATGCCATAAAACGTCATTGGGGTCTGGCATCCAGTGTGTCATTATTTTCCACCCTGAGCTGGGTTGTACTAGATGTGGTTGCTAAGCACATGGCACTTCAACATTTACTGGAAAGTTCAGTTTGTAGTGTGTAAATCGTCTGATCCACAGTCACACATCTCATTCTGTCTAAAATTATAGATTATTAATACATTAAGTATGAAATAGTCTTCTTAGCTGTTGTGATTTTACTGGGTGCAAAGCCTTTATTTACTTTAAGAGGAATGGTTTGACATCTGGGAAAATATGCTTAAACTCTATCCTGCTGAGAGTTAGACGATAGCATGTACACCACTCTCACATCTGTACATTAAATATGTAGCCGGAGCCAACAGAAGTTTAGTTTAGCTTAGCTTAGTTTAGAGACTTAGACTGGAAACAGGGGGAAACAGTTAGCCTGGTTCTGTCCAGAGGTAGCAAACTCTAGCTAGCACCTCTAAAGCCCAACAAGGAATCAGTTATTAATCTACTAAACAGAAAACTAAGTGTAAAAGCCATAACTTTAGGGTTTAAACCCCAGACAGTATATTGGTCTGAACCAGTTGCCAGGCAACCATTGAATAATCCAGGAAGTTACTGCACCCAACAATAAATAGTCTGGCACATTTTTCACATACTGTATTTTGTTACCTTTGGACAGAGCTAGGCTAGCAGTTCACCCTGTTTCCAGTCTTTGTGCTAAACTAAGCTAACTGGCTCCTGGCTGTCGCGTCCTATTCAGACAGGCACTAGACCTTGGAACTCTTGGAAATACTGTAAAGTAAATGAGCATCTTTCCCACAATGTCAAGCTACTCTTTTAATATATTTTCCAACTTGTGAGTCATGTGCAAACAAACTAATTTAAACCCTGAAGGAAACCATCACGCGCAAGATTACAATCTGCCACTCTTTCATCGCTGCACTTTCCGACAGAAATAAGCATGTGCAGTCATACCACCATGGTGCTACAAGCTGCATCTGGAAAATGCACATCTGCCACGTTCCCCGAAACTGCCAGCGTCCAGATCGTGATCAACTGTCTCCTCAAACATTCAGATTGCATCATGCCAGATAATATGATTGATTAACGCTGCCCGCCAATCTCGGCTGGACGGCCGCTGCCGCCTCCATCCGTTTATCAGTATCAAATGCTTGGAGACAAAGGGAGCCAATGACATAATCGGGATCTTAAAAATGGACTTTGATTCCCACAAACCCCAGAAATAGCTGGCTGATGTCATTGGGCAGATGGTAATGAATCTGTCTCCACTATTATAGCAGGTCGGCTGAGAGATGCTGTTACACACACACACGCACGCACACACACGCACGCACGCACGCACGCACGCACGCACACACGCACACACACACACACACACACACACACACCTTGTTTAAATGCACTCAAGCCAGAGTGCACACAGCCAAATAATTGGCTACTTGAAAATGTGTGCATGCATCCAGTATTCATGTGCATGTAGAATAATACGCTGGTTATCCATATGCTTCTACACTCATGAGCACATGGAAACGCAGACACACAGAGTTACTACACTTCCTCTATAACACAGGAGTAGTAACTTGATCCTGAGCCGTGCCAGTAAGTCTGACATTTCCGGATAGATTTAGTGTGTATGTGCAACATTCACACACCGGTTTCGTGGTTACTGTCCAGATAAGAGTGCTGACAGCAGCCTGTGATGTGTACCAGGCAGAGGACAAGGACGTTTCAGAGGCTCAGAGGGGATTTACCTGGAAGATGTCCTGTAATCCCAGAGGAGCCTGGTCTTGATTTAAAGTTATCCCCCGATGATAAGTAACCTTTTCCTTCATACAGCACATCGTCTAAAAGGGCCTGACTCAATCACAGATGTTTGAGGATACTACCCAGGATGCATCAGTCAGAGTAAAGCTTTGATCCTATACTATTCCCTCAATCGGTAAATGATTCCACATGCCAGAATGACTCGGCCTTCGATGACTTTGCACGAACTGTCTTCATGGCAGACACAATGCAGTCATATGATGGGACTATAAACTGACTGGGAGTAGCCTTTTGTTCCTGGTGCAGGTGTGTTTCTGAGAGCGCTCTTTCATCACAGTCATCTGTAACTGTTTGTGATAGCTTCTACTACAATTGCAGCTGTATAATTGATCAGTATATATGCATATGTATTTCTTCTTCTTTTACAGTTCAGCTCTCTTTGTTTCAGCTGCAATAATCCCATTTTGCATTGTAGATGTCCAACTCCTACACATTGAGGTTTGTGACCTCTGCAAACAGCAACTCAGTGTGCCCAAGAGGCCTCACAGAGGGAGCCCCTGTCTTCATAACTTCGCCTACACTTCCAGATATGTATTCTGATTGCAAGCATCGCACAGAAGAGCTCAATGGAACGTTTTACTTTCACTCTGACCCCCAAATGCTGAGGTAAACTAGTCCTGGAACCAAGATCAGAAAAGAGCACCGAAGGTCTCTCACACTGCCTCACTTATCAAGGCATTTCATTTTGTCCCGTTCCAGTCGGGCACTCCCTGTAGACAGGAAATTCTTCTGGAGGCGCTCCAAACCACGGCCTCCTTTTCCATCTTTTACTAGAAATCTTGGAAGGAGAGTACACTCTGTCCCAACCTCCGACCTGCATGTAAACAAACAATCCGCCCGTTCCAGAAATCGCTCCAGGTTATCCATCTACAGCAGCTCTCATCTGAGATTCCTGCAATGCCTGTAATCACTTTTCTGCAGAATATACTGCAATCAACACAAGATAATATACAGGAAGCTCATTTAGACATGAGATAAATCGTAAAAGAAAAAAATGTGCCTCTTTTCGCACCACATTGGAAAAGTTTCCCAGAATAAGAGCCACCCACAGTTCAATGAATATGCAGAAAAAAAATCCCACAATACCATTTTCCCACTGGGACAAAGAGCCTTTGTCAGCAAGTTCACGACCAAAAACATTGCACACAAGAAAAAAAAGTTGATTCTTCTTTTCCAGTAAATCTAATTGATTTGGCACTCAGACAGGGTCTGTCTCTCGCCTCGATTCAATTCAGGAACAAATGCTTAGATTTAAACTTAAGGTGGCTGCGTTGTTTCTCATTTGTAATTTAAGAATGCCAGTAACTGCAGTTACAAGGCCCTGTCTATCTGCTTAATCATTTCCAGTACTTTGTATTTGTTACACATGACTATGTACAGTCAGAGAAGAGTCATGAATCCGAGCACGCTTCGGTTTCATACAGAAGAATTGTAACAAAAGGTTTGATACCCGTTTATTTTTCACACCTCTTTCAATACTTTAATATGTTCATATATAGGTCACCATGTCAGCTAAGTAAAGGTCCTCAGGGAATGGGATATCTTTTAAATTTGCATTTGACAACAACAGAGATTAGGAATATCTTAAAGTTATCAATTCACCATAAAAATGAACATGCAAACAGCTAATGTTCTGATGTACAATTCAGTCGCATATTTCAAAATAAAGAGAAAAATTAGGCAGTAAATCTTAATTTTCTTTTCTGCTCCAGCTAGTATTAATTAAATGTTTTGCAAGATTTTGTACGCAGGCAATATTTCAAACTTACACAATAGCTTGTTTGTGGGAAAATTCTTTGAACCAAATCAGTAAATTATATATCCCCCACACAATGCAGCGGTTCCTCACTCTCAGCCGACTATGATGCGGAGATGCTGTGATATACTGTACATGTGTTTGCATGGTTATATGAGTGTGTGTGTGTGTGTGTGTGTGTGTGTGTGTGTGCACAGAGTGAGAGAGAGAGGGAGAGTGAGAGAGAGAGATAATCAAAGAGGGAAGGGGAGGGCGAGACTTTGTTGTGGTTGTCTTTATTAACTCCCTTTCTCAGAAACCCTTCCGAGAGGATGAATCCAGCGTTCCTCTCCAGAGCAGGAGATTCCTAAAGTGATTTGAGCAGGATTTATTCTTCCAGTAAAGCAACAATGCATCTGTCAACACAGCAACGGAAGTGTACGTGCACCTAAAACACTGATACGCAGCAGCTCATAAGAGTTTGAGCTGCACTTGGCTCCAGTCTGTCTGTGTTGTGTTTTTTGTATTTGTATGAACATGACAGAGGTGTTCAGGGAAATCTAATGGGCAACTCTTTTCTGAATCGGCCTGAGGGCTTGTTGCAAACTCATGACTCACACGATGGACATATTTGATCCTTTAAATGCCAACTTCAAAGCACCGCCCTTCTTAAATGATCTTGTGAATTGTATGCAAAACTGAAAACCGAGAAACCTGTTTAAGCAAACGTTATGCAGCTGTGAACTGGTTTGAAGACCTACACCATGGCTGTGTTGCATTACGTTGTTGCGTGTTTGTGTGCGCACACACGCCAGCCTGTGTGTCACATTCCATGCCTGCATGAGCCCCATACGAGAAAAGGCCCTTCTCATGCCAGCTGAGGTCAGGTCCGGACACCGTGGGGTGCACCCTTCTCCCGCTGCGGTGGGCTGAGAGGCAGGGGGAGGCCTCCAGTGCTTCTGGGAAACAGTCTGGGCCTAATTGGAGCCTGACTGGTCTCACATGTCTCCACTTACTGGAGGAGACAGAGGATCCCACTGCCTAGCCTATAAGAGCTGCAGCAGGCCCAGGCCTTTCCCCCTTCATCAGCACAACCACACAGTAGTGGATTCAGCAAGCAGGCCTGACATGACAGCATGACTGAGTGGTGTGGTCGGGGCTGTCTCAGTGCAGTGAGGTCAGGTCGGCTATACTGAGCTTCACATTATCTTTTTTTGAAAGAATATTTGACCTTGATACAACCCTTTGGGTACAGCTTGTTCCAAGGATTTCCTTTCTGTGCAGAGCATGCACTGTCTCCCTATTGTTCCCTCTCAACTCATTCTACAACTGTACTTTAAAAAGTACATCACATTCTCCTTCGTGCCCGCACAAACCTCAACCTCCCCAAAAAGAGGTCAAAGTATACTGTCTCTTCATGCGCCTGTGTGTTCACGCTGCAGTGAGAAATACGAGAAGTGAAGAACAGCGCAGATGGTGAAAAACAAAGACTACCCTGCAGCTGCTGCCCCGCCACACATTCTCAAACCTTTTTTTTCACTGTTTTTTTTTCTTGCTTGCTGTGGCAAAGTGCCTCTCGTTTCCCATCAGTCACGGTCACCTCCTTGGCCCTGCTCTGAAATTCTCAAAAACGTCATTATCATCCTGTTTTACAGCAGCAGTGCAAAATATTGTTTTACTGTGCAAAAAAAAAGAGAGTACGATCTACATCTACATCCAATCCACCAAAACTCTATTAATTTGCTATTAAAGCATTTCAATGCAGACTATTGCCCAGACTTTAATTTCGAGCATAATTTGGTTTTGCTGGGAAAAAAGATATTCTAATCTTTCACAGATCAAAGGGCTTTTGAAAGCAATTCTCTGCTCAGATAAACACGTCTTAACTTGAATAGTCAGGTATTCACAAGACGGACCCATTTCACTTCATCACTGTACTTACTACCATTTCAATATTACCCAGAAGCCTCTGCAGCTGCAATGTATGTGTCAGTATAATTTAGCATTAACTGTAAATATCCAAAAGGCGACTGAAGCTGAACTATTTACCCAAACTGCTTTGCATTTCAGTTTCCTGTCTGCCAGTTACACATGTAAGATGCTGAAACGCTGGTTTGTTTGCATCAGTACATTTGTGCAGACTGCTCAACATTTTATAGAAAATATGAACTTTCACAACTTTTCCACAACTGAGCCGTTTCGACAGCTGCCGCAACCAGGTGGTCCATCTCTCGTTCACATTGTAATGTCATTGTATGTCTCAATAAGGCATTTATTCTTTTCCATGTTGGCGACAGCAGCAATAGACAAACCTCCACAAACTTATGGTGATATATTCTTCATAAAGTTATTTAATATAACCCGCAATATCGGAGTGAGGCTCAGTAGACACAAAGATGCATGTGCATGTGTCTTTTCAACTGCATTTTAGTCGTTTCCTGCATGCCTGTTCCATTGAGAAAAAGTCATTTATATTGATTGCTTTTCCAGGCATCATTTAATATGATACACATTCACTTGTAAATATCGACCTTTCCCTGTTGCCTCGACATGTGTGCCATAAATACTTTAAAAGAAAGCTTGTGAAAAGATATGAAATGTTATGAAGCTGTAAATAAAGGCTGGATTGAAACAGTAACGAGAGTTTTTCTTCTTTTTTTAAGAGGGTAAATGTGGTTGCAATAATTCAAACTTTGGAAAGTTGTGCACTTTGTCAAAACAAAGGGGATGATTTATTTACAGCCTGTTGGCCACACATAACCCATAATTTAATTTGAGATTAATTGGGCATGACTGTAATTAATAAGCAGCAAAAAAAAAAAAAGCAACACGTTAAACTTCCTTGTTTGCATCAGTTATTAAGCGAGATGCCTCGACAGTGCTTATCACATACTGCCACCTGCTGGAGTTACTTTATACTGTAACACAAGCTGATGACATGCAGTTGTTTAAAAGACATTCATAGCCAGCGTTGTGACAAAGTTGTCTTTATTTCAGCTTGATTAAATGGCAATGATACAAACCGCAAATCAAACATTGAACAGAATACCAAAAGAAAATGGCACAACTAATAAGAAACACAGTGAAGACAAAATACCCACTATACATATAAGTATGTACAACTTTGATAAATAAACCAATACTGTCTAGAATTATGATTGTTTTTGCATTTTCTCTTATTTCTCTAGGATTAGAGTTCTGAGAGGAGCAGAGAGCCAGGAGTGAGGATAACGACCAGCAGGCACACACGAGACAACTGTGGACAAGAGTAGAAAAGACAACAACTCAGGGCTGCGTTTGCAAAATTGTACCTCAACGCAGTTTTTTTTGGCTACCTGACAAAATGACATGTCACTGCCTCAGTGCGACCGACCAACCATCCTGACCTCCATCTTCTGGTTCACCACAGTACATTCCTCATATGACTAGTAGTTCTGTATTGTTTCACATCACACTTTGGATCCTGAGACGGGGACAACCCATTCTTTTCCAGGCATAGCGTCAATGAACCACACGTGTATTTGTGCCTCTTTAAAGCCTCTACAACAATATGTCATATATTATGTCTTATACATAAACAACCTGAAGCACACAGTACAACTATGAATGAGGTCGGGCTGACGGCTGGAAATTACATGCGATTTGTTTTACCATTAAATAGGTAACCCTCTACAAAGAAAAGACAAATTAAAAAGGGAAGAAACAAAATATGAAATGTTTGACTGGGAGAAGGAAACTGAATTACTGTCGCTAACCAGCAGCTTTTCTCATCACATTTCATCCAGAGTGCCAGGCACCGTGCAGCAGTGAAGTAAACCGTCCTAACAATGAAATCAGGGAACAGAAAGCGGTTTTGTGTTTAAAACAAAATAAGAGAAAATGTAGGGGAAGAAAAAATATAAAAAAAAAAAAAGGGGCCACCAGTTCTAATTTCCAGACAACCTAAGACCTCGAAAAGATGCCCAGGGTGATGAACACTCGTCCATTTGAAAAGACACTAATCCCCAGAATGCATCTCTCAGATCTTCAGGAAATGAACAGTGAGAGCCAGATCCAACCCGGAGACCCCGTCCAGACCAGCAGACACCGCCATCAGCAGCCGTTCGGCCCCACACTGCCGCTTGCGTCACATTTACAAAAACAGTTCAGTCTGGGACACAGATGAGGCTTTCATTCCTCACACGGCTGCCGTGTTGTGAACAGAAGCCATGTCAACGCCGACATGGAACGTTTCAGAACATCGTAACAATCTCCTGAGTGGCAACTTTTTTTGTCTTTTTTTTTTTTTTATAAAAACAGAAAGAAAAAAAAATCTATAAAATAACAAAACGTTGGCAAATCAAGCCCCTCCCTCCCACACCCTCCCATTGCAAGACCTTGTTTTTCTACAAAAGCACACGTACTGCCCTAACATATTAAAGCACATTAGAAAAGGTCTTTTCTTTTCTTTTAGGAAGCGAGGAATATTTTGGTTGGAGTGCCACACTTTGTCAGACCTGCTGAGTTTAAAATGATGTGTGCTACTGGGGAACGGCATGAGTGTTTGCATGTTGTGTATGTGCACAATGTATATGGGAATTGTGTTAGTTTTTTAAAGCATCTTCAAAGAGGATTTTGCCGAGTTACACAGCAAGATTTCCTTGAGAGAGCACACAAAGCTGAGAGAGAAAGACAGGAGGTTAAGAAGACGCTTTGGCCACAACGGTCATCTAGAAACCCCAGCATGCTTCCTGTTTTTTTGGCCTGTAGAGTCCCGAAGCCAGACTGAGGCAGACCTCAACCACGGCGTCTGCACCGACCCAGACAGGGCGAGCGGATGCCTGGACCCCCTGCTCTGTCAAGTGCAACATCTGGAGTGCTGAGCAGCTCTAGTGCCTCTTCATGGACGACACCTTCTTCTTCCTGGCTGCCAGCATCTCGTAAAAGGGGTCCCTGCTGATGGCAGCTCTGTGGGCACAGATGCAAAAGGATAATGTCAATGAGTGAAGGATAATGGCAAAAGTGTGCAAATTGCTGCACTTATGCAGTACTGTAATGTTAGACATAGTGCATTTGCATGTAAGTAGGGGAAAAAAGTATTATTCTAATTTATGTGTGAACGTGTGTGATTCAAGTCCAATTAGGATGTAAAAATAGCATATTCAATACCCGACTGATGACTAACAATCTTTCTTTTCACATACTTCTCTGGTTCTCTGGATTCTGCTCCAACTGGGGGGAAAAAAAACTTGAATTGTTTGGGCAAAATCTGTGAAAATCGACAACCATTGAGAGTTGAAGAGGAGGCACAGTGGAAGAGACGTGAGGCGAAGATACTTATGTGTGCGGTTGATTACTGCAATTTGAATCAATCAGTCTCTCTCCGAGTCCTAACTCAGTCTTATCTGAACACAGACATTATAAACGCTCCTTATGGCTCCAGAGCTTGCCTGAGCATCACTTAATCCATAGAGCTGTATCCATGGGCACATTGGGTGAAAACAGCAATGTCTAATAGCTAAATCTACAAACTTTGAATGGTACCAAGTTGCCAGAATGTAAAATATTACAGGCTTACTCAAGTTTTAGCCACAGCTAACTAACTGATTACATGGAAACATTATACTTCCTGTTTGCAAGTCCCCAAATTCTGGGAGCTGTAGTTCCAACACTTATGCAGAGTACTACGAGTAGGATTAGTCCCCAACAATTGAAGCAAAAGAAAATAATAGGAATTACTTTGAAAACCCTAATTGGGCTTACATGCAGTTACAAACATGCACTGTATCAAACTATGCCTTCAAGAAGTGAAGGAGAAAAAAAAAAACATTTACTTGATGCTGTTCATCCATTCCTCTTTTTCCTCAGCAGTGGGGGCGGAGATACGGTAGAAGGTGTGGTTGCCCTCCACAACGCGTCCGTCAGCCTCAGTCTTGCACGCTTTTATCACCTGGTCCTTGTTGTCAGGAATGAAAAGCTCAAAGCAGTTCTACAGAAGGGAAGAGGGAAGAGGATGCAGGTTAGAAGTTACAGAAAGTATGATGCTCCCGAGAACCATCAAAAATGCTATAAACTATTACGGTATCTCATGTACTACAGATCCATATGGGTCCAACGTCAAGATTTATAAATCCCTCTTTATGCTGTACTGTTCGTATACGGCGTCATATAATGTTGTGAGTAAGTAACTGTCAAGAAATATGGTTGTGTATGTAAATGGAACTGTCTATTAAGCAGCCATTGTCAATTAAATGTTTATGAAAGTCCGGCCTGACTGGGTGTGTAATGACAGGAGGAACCAGTAGAGGGAGCTGTACTTACAGGCTTCTTATCCTCCACTTCCTTAAGGCTCAGGTTCTCCAGGGGGATGATTCCTCTGGGCTCTTTGTCCTGGACAAACATAAAATATGTGAGTTTCAGTGTGCTGCACACCAGGAAGGGGGCGCAGATGACTCTCTGGAGCGGAGAAACTGAGCTGTACTCACTGTGGTGTACTCAAAATAGTAAAGACAGTTGTCTGTGAGGATGAACCACCTCCTCTTCCAGGTTTTAACTCGTCCCCCTGTGGAGCAAACAGCCAGCGTCAGAGAGGCCCAGCAAGAGAAAAGAGAGAGAAACGAGCACCGAAAGCACCGGGTCGAGCAGCGGACAGGCAGACAGATGTATGGGCAGACAGACAGATGACGGCTCCACAGGACTCCTTTTACCCAGAACATTCCTATTCACCCTGATCCACCGTCGCACCATGCGCTCGCCATCACCACAGCTGCAAAGCCTTCGGCTCTTTGGTTATTTTTCTTGGCTTTATAACTACTTTTAATGCTTTTTTTTCCGCATCTACATTTCAGTAAATGGTCCTGGCCACCTCACAGTTAAATCTCAAAGTGATTAGATGCCATTTTAAAAGCTAATTGGAGTCGATGCAATACAATAAAGCTATGTGTCTGTATGCATGTCTTGCTGCGTCTTGAAACTCTGCTCACTTGGCCATGTTTCTCTTTATTTTAGTTGCCGACTCAGAAGAGCCATGATCCATAGACAGTATACGCATCTATCTAGGTGGCTTTGAGGAGGTTTACATACATAGCCACACTTATACCTTCTAGTTACTCTATTTAAGTGGTAGTTTAAGAAGTTCAGTTAGCGCAAAGCACTCCAATGACTATACGAGGGGTGAATGTGGAAAGTAAAGAGTGATCGAGGATTACGTTCTCTTTCACGCCCAATGGGGGCTCTCCGGTTAACTCCGTGCCCCGCTGATCTGTAGCTGACCTCTGACCCTCTTTGACACCCATACTTCCTGTGAGGGGAAACCTGATCACAGTGGCAGATGGCACTGTCACGCTGGGAAGATGGGATGCCAACAAAATGAGAGTGGCAAGAAGACGAGCGCCTGGAGCTATGCTCGGTTTCTCTACAGGCATCTCAGACTTAAATTTCCTGTTTTGGCTTAAAGTAACTTCTCAGTCATATAGGAGCAGTGTCCAGTGAGTGGGGGAGACAAGCTTTCTTTCTGATCATGACATAAAGACCTAAGCCTTGTCTAGACTAGGCTACCCCACCACCGATGAGGGGAAAAAGCTTTGTGAAACCCATCTACCAGGATAGAGGAGGCTTTGAGGAGGTTTATATACAGACATGTAGAACACACGTGAATTATCATATGACAGCAGGAGCACTGTATATGATACCCCATCATATCACCATGATAGGTCAAACACTTCAGTCTATGCTTGTTATAATCTACAGATGCCATCGACACACGCTTCACTCGACAGGCGGAGATGGAGAGCCCCTCTCCGCATCTCCACTCGTCAGTGTGTTGCAACAAAAAAGCAGACGAACAGAAAACACAAGACGCGATGGCAGAATCACACAGTTGACTGGCTCGAGGGTTGATTGGGTTGTTTGGAGGTTGTGAGTGGTTTCATGGTCACGTGTGTTTCCTGTCACTCCCAAGAAGGAGAGGTGACCTCCTCCCGTGCAAGAATGTCTGGGACGAGGCGGGACGTCCCAGCCGATTGTTGCAGAGATGTGTGCACGGTGCTGGGCCGGAGTGGAGCTGAGTGGATGGGGGGGCGCCCATGCAAGACAGGACTGTGGGAGGCTGGGCACGTAGAGGTTTTGAGGGAACAGGCTTTTAAAGCATATCTAGTTGTATGATTCCGTTGTAAATGATTTATTCTCAACCGGATGAATTAGCAACTGGTTCTTTACTTCAAACAGATTCTCTTTTTGTTCTACCAGGGCTCTTATTTTGTAATTAAAAAAGGAAAGATTTGTAAATGACAAGAATGCAGTGTCAAACTACTGCACTTTAAGTGCATGAATCATTTGAAGATGCCTGACACCCGTTTCTGCACCCTCCTCTGCCCATGCTTCTCTCCCACAGTTTGGTCCAGTCCAGTCTAGCACCACACCGTTACCCTTCAGATCCATTTACAGCATAAGATAAGGAGAGCAGCGCCACGTTGTTGTAAAGGTGCAGTATTCCCTTTCCATGACACCAGAGAACAAACAACAATTTGCCAATGGGTAAATGGGTTCATGATCAATTTGGATTGTCAAGAAACAGTCCTTTGTTGTGTTCACTGTATGGAAAAAAAAGGTATAATGCAGCTTCCAAAAAAAAAAAAAAAAAAAAAGAGATCAAAGAGAATGACCACCACAGCAGAGAGAGAGAAAAGGGTCAAACTGCTCAGTAGAGTGGTCACAAAGCATCAGCTCCCCGAGCCGAGCCCACAGGGTAGCAAATGAACCCGGTGACCGCCCGGCAACCACCCACAGAGATAAAAGAGAGTGGACAAACCACCAGCTCAATGACAGACTGAACAGACAAACATCTGGAGTTCAAATGAGTCAATGGAGAGACGCAAAATAAAATAAAAAACATCTACAAACAAAAAACCTGCGTGAACGTTTAAAAAAAAAATGAGGAAGAGAACAAAAGCATGGCGGACCACCAAAAGCACCCGAGAGATGGACTAGCGTTTGGGAAGAACAGGTGTACATACCTCCTGAGGAAAGACAACAGCCAAAATCATGGGAACAAACAAACAAACGAAGAGGAAAAGAAAACAAAAAAAATTAAATGATAAGGAATTATTGCACCACAGTCGTATTAATCTGGTTACAGGGAGGCTTTGATGCACTGCTTTACAGCTTTCATTTTTTATTTTCAGTATTCAGACTTTACATCTGCTGTTATTATATCAGCCCACATAGGGGAGTTCTACTCAATGTCACTGTAAAGCACTACATGAAATATCGCCTCCACTTCGGTCCATTTCTGTTGTATCCAGAAATTTACTTTCCACCCCAATTGTTTTACTCAAATCCACCAATTTGGAGTCATTGGAGATAGAGTAATTCTTCCCTTTCTTGTAGTTTGTTGTAAAGATTCACAATGATTCAATTTTACTTTTAACATTCAGGCTTTTTTTAAATTAAATTCATTGTGAATCTGTACAACAGAGAGAGATCTTAGAGGAAACAGAGGATGAAGAGTTCAGGCGACCCGGGTGGTGCTTTTCTGCTTGTAGGGTGATTGTGTGACCAGTCAAAGTAACGGCTCACTTCCTGTGAAACACTTGTAACGATACAGGTACTTGTGTGTGTGCCAGAATCCATGTTGAAGCCAGAATTTAGCAAAAGGTCTGGACAAAAAGGCCGTTATAACATCAAGAAACACTGCTAAAAACGAATTATAAGAAAAATAGTTATAAATACTAAGACAAATCCTTTGTTGTTAAAACATTACAAGGCCTGCTGGGAGTTTCCACAATGGGACAAAATATGCATTTCAAATCTCCAATAAATTCAGGATAAAACTGACCACCGTTTAAGATTTTAATTTTTTAAGTGCATCGTGCATGTTTGTGTGTGTGGCCACACTTTATTTACAAGCTACAAAAGTTAGTATTAGTGCGTGTGCCTGCATGTCAGTGTATGAATATGCTCCGTCATGAATATTTCAAAGGCCTCCACATGTCTTATGGCCACATTCATAATACATGAAAGCCGGCAAAGATGTCTTCAGATGTCTCGGGTCTAGTGTGTACAAACCTATCCACATATGCTCAGACACCTTAACACACTCACACAGGTTATTGACTTCAGAGTCAACATCACTTTGTGCAGCCTTGATATGATCGACCAATATGCGCTGCTTGGAAAACACAACACAAGGTAATCTATCGGCACTGCCACGTTGACGAGAGCGCCATTATTTTGGCAGATCATCATGTGCCCAAATAACTGTTTATGTATTTCCAGTCACTCACCCAGTTTTAGCAGCCAGCCCTCTCTGTCTGGGTTGAAGAAAGTGTGTGTGAGGTCGTTGCCGTCATCCTCTGGGATTTTGAAAGGCTCATTCTTGATGCTGTCATAAAGATTCTACAATAATATAAAAAATAAATAAAAAAAGAGTTGAATCCAGAGCAGGTTTGAGATTGAAGGAGGAAAAATCCCTCACGAGGAGAGAAATAACTTTAGCTTTAAAGCCATACTGACCCTGAGCAGGTCCTCGGGTAAGTCTCCTCCATCGTTGATTCCTCTGTTCATGGAGATGAATCGTTCCACAGCAGGCTTGTCCTTCACATTTGGGTTGTGGAGGCTGGTGTTTAGCATGATGATGGCAAATGACAGGATATAACAGGTGTCTGTAACACACACACACAAACAAGATCACACCATAAGACAGGGATGAGAAATAGGTTGCTGTTTATCATAAAAACTTCTGCCAGTGTTTAATTTTGTGATTAAATATGAATGTAAATTAGCTGAGCTGAAAGGACTGCACTTAGGGGACCACAGTCCAACCGAGAGGCACAGATAGACGAAGCTTCGTTAGCGAGGAGAGTGGGTGGGTGGGAGTGAAAGGCTGCGAGTGGGCAGCAAAGTATGCATGTGCATTTCTGGATAAGCACTCTAATTGTGTGTGTGTGCGAGCGTTTGCTAAAAGACAACGTGGCCAGCACGCGGCTGACGCGGCAGCACTTTATCTGGCCCGTTAGGCTGTTGAGAAGTCCCATGCATTATTCACATCCATCTGCATCCATGTTAGAGGCCGTCGGCTATGGACATTGTTTCCCAAAAGCCAGACGCCCTTCTAGAGCACAGTTCACATCAGCAGACTCTGTCTGCTAAACAAAGCAGTTTAGATGTGATTTCCTTTGGGATGCCATTAGATCTCAGTGCAATATGGAGAATTAAGTGCTTCAGGGAAACAAAAGTGTATCGGAGTCCAACAGAGAGTTACAACTAGTTATTATTTTTATTCCAATTAGGAATGTGAAACTTTATTCATCGATATTGCTGACAAATATGGCTATACTTCAGAATGTATCAACCAACTATTGAGGCAGAAGACAAGCGGAAGTAATTTGTTACACTGAAAGCCGAGCGGTACGGCGTGACGGCGCTACCTGTGGACTGGAAAACGCCAGGGTTGCACTGGCAGTAGCGCTGAGCGAAGGACTCCATCATTCGGTCGATCTTCTGAGCTTCTCCCGGTAGCCGAAAACTCCACAGGAACTGTCTGTCAGGGGACACAGCTCAGTAGTCAGCAACAGACTCACTTCCACTATGAAAAGGCTGAAAGAGTTCTCTGAAAGCATGAGACTGAAACTGACAGCTGCACTTCTAAAGATATTGACTGTATCACACATGATTTATATAAAGAAACAGAGGGGCCAAGCTACGAGGATCTAGTCAAGGACTTGGTGAGTATGTAGCAGACCTGAAGATGCTTTCTTACCTTAGGGCCTGAACCAGGTTGAGGTCTGTGAACTCATGAAGCTCCACGAAGGCATGAAGGACTTCGAGATTGAAGTCATCTCTACAGGAGACAAAACGTGGCAAATGTCTTATTGGTAAACATTTTGGTTATTTTCAGATAATTTCTTGTTTTATAAAATGTCATAAAATGGTCAATAATGGCCATCACAAGCCCCAAAATGACCAAAATTATATTTCTAGTTTTGTCCGACCCCAGTTCAAAACCCAAAGACACATCTAAGGTAAAGAAAAGCAGAAAATCCTCAGAATGAGAAGAAAGGATCAGGGAATGTTTGGCATTTTAAAAAGAGGACGACACCAATATAGCACTGCACTCCGATAACATTGTTAGAAGCTCTAAAAAGATCATTATCTACAAGGAAATCTATAAAAGTGGTTTTTAAGGAATTATTTGGTGGATGCTGAGGAAAGCCAAGACTAAACCATGCTTATATAGTAGCTGTGTGTCTGAGGACTGAGGTGTGATCTGGCTCACATGGTCTTAAGAGGTCTGTGATACGCTTCATACATCAAACCCAATGGAGCAGAACAAAGAAAAACACCCACCGCCTCCCTTTAATTCATCATCTAATCTAAATCATGACATCATTCCCGACCTTCATGCCCTTCCGAGTAAATGATCCGCCCTGTGGGATCATGTGAAGGCTCTAAGGGGCTCTCGCTGACAGTCATATCCAGTCACGAGCGTCATTCCCAGTGGACGAGTGACCAATCGTGTCTCAAGGCTCTCACGCTGTTCAGGCCCCTCCTCACAGAATCAAAAACACGTGGAGAGCTAGATAATCATGAAACGAAGAGCATCCATCAACAGCCGGAACTCCATTTCCTGGTTTGACCTCAAAGACCACGCCCTGACTTTAACCGCGCCTGCCCTGTAGTCCCCATTGTACATCAGGCCAAAAACTATTTCCTGTGTTGTGTGTTTGCTCTAACGAGGATAGCCTCAGCGCTCGAGTAAAATCTTGAAATGCCCTAAAACACGTGCATTCCTGAGTAGTGAGTCTCTTGATCCGTAACTTATGAATGAGTAAGATAATCAAAGACAGATGGAGTAACGGACATCGGCTCGAGAGAACGGTCAAAATGTGGGACCAATAATCCAAAAGGATGGGTGTGTGCTTGACTAAGAGGAAACAGCAATCCAGAAAATATGCACTTGCTAGTCAATGCTTTTATCAGCCACATGGATGGGTGCTGGTGAGTCACGATGGTTAGATAAGAGGGAAAGTCTTCATCCTGACCTCTCTCCGAGGTAATCTCCGATGGCTGTTTTGTTGAGGCCCTCTCCCTTGTAGAGGAATTGAGCAATGTCGTCGCTGGTATTCTTCAGCAAGTCGTTCTCAATCAGGAACTGGATCCCCTAAGAAAGAGACAGGGCCCCAGGTCACTTCCTGCTTCGGAGAACATGTGGGATGGATTACGTTTCTGAAGAATCACAACAATTTCTTCCGCTTCCACGTACCTTTTTGGGGTCCATGTTAAATTTCTTACGCCCCATGGCCACCTGTTTATTTCTCTGCATATTTTTCCTGAAAAATAAGGGTGTAGATTGTTGATAGTTGTTCTTAATAATGTTGTACATAAACAAAAAGGGCTGCAACTAACATTTTACATTTTTTCAAGCATTCGGTCTATAAAATGTTATAAAAAAGCATTTTTCGTCTGACAAATGAATATTTTGATTTGATTTCATAAATTTCTTTCCATTAACATTTTTCATTTGTTTGGCAGAGGCCGGCTTTTCCTCCACATTGATGACAAAGCATTGATAAAGTGTTTAACATCGTGAGTAATTTCTCAGGCCTCAAGTTATTCAGGGGTCAAAGTGCATTTAAAAGAGTCCTCCGTCACCATGGTTACACCTCCGTCTCCCACCGGTGAGAGGTCACCATTTCTTCCCACTGATTCACTCGCAGCAACATTCCTCTTGTCTGCCAAAAGTTCAACACTCAACAGCAGCAGCAGAAACTGCATGTACTTCATTCAAGAAATGGATCGAAGGAAGCTTTGATCACAAGAAGGTGCTGCAAGCCTTAATGGCTTTTAGATCCAGGGAAGATTATTCGGTAGCTGATGGGATCCCTATCCACTTGAGTAGAGCAAACATCAGCCCTCCCTCCCCTGGGTCCACCCATTGTCTGCCTCTGCCCGTACACCCACTGCATTATTCAATGAGGCCTCCCATCATGGGGGTGTGCCTGATGAAACATTTAAACTGCCTTAAAAGCAGAGCCAATTTGGGAAGCGGATTTGGTGAGACGGGATGGCCCGACCTGCCCAGCAAACATTAATAATTGACAGTTTAATTTGCTAAGTTAATAGAAGACAAACAACAATTTGTGTCTTGGGGGGGGGGGGGGGGGGTCAGATCCTTTATCTTACCTCTCCTCAGTGGATCCCAAGTTCTCGATCTCACTCGTCACTTCTGCTATCTCATCCTTCAGACGCTGCAGAAAAGACATACATGTTAGTCCTAAAATGTCGTGAGAAGGAATTCATCATCTGCCTTCTGATTTCCCTGACACCAGCTGGTGTGGGCGAGTGTGACGAACACAAACATGCAAAGTATTTGCATTTGCTCTAATGAAGAGTGCCGAGGGAGAGGCCATCATCTCTGAATCACCTGTATTTGTCTACGAGCCAGGTGGCCTTTTATCACATCCAGTAACAACAAAGAGAGCAGAGTCACTTCCGATGAGCTGGAACATCCAGCTCTCCTCAGTTCCCTTTCACTAAAAACAGACAGCAACTGTCTTTATCTCATATCAACACTTTTGTTTCCGTATGCGTGTCCTCTTGAACAATCCTCTCATCGTGAATTTGATTAGGCAGAGAACATTCATGGATAACCTCAATAAAAATGGAGTAAGAAAGCGTAAAAGTGGATTATATTGTGTGTAGCGCTTTAGTGATTAATGGCCTTAGAGGCAGATTTTGTTGATCAGGCCAGGATCGCTGGTGCCAGACTGGCGCAGTAAGGGCATTAAAGGCGGGTAGAGGATGGAGAGGGTGACGTCAGCTTGATGAAAGTGTGGAATAATAGCATAAAAGAAGCCCTGTATACAGACAGAGCTTATTATTGACCATGTGAGGCCACAGCTCTTCATGTAAAAAGGCTACAATCGTCGAGTCTCTCCATTCACATCCAGCTACAGTGTTAGTTTATCATTTCTCGTGCATAATACCAATTCACTTTAAGCCAAACCACAAAGGGAACATCTGTGTTTTCAATGCCTGCGCAATCACAACACATTCCTCAGATGCTTGCCTCCGCAAACAAAGGCTGTGTTCATACAGAGAAGTGGGTGGTGGTGGTGGGGGGTGTAGGAGTCGAGAAGGACTAGAGGGGTTCGTGTGCAGAAAACAGGAGAAGAGGAAAGGACCGAGGCAGCAGTGGTGGCCGAAGAGGGGGGGGGGGGGGGGGGAGGGGCAGCGATGGTGGGTCAGGCTCATAAAAGAGAGGGTGTCGGATCATCTGTCTGTCAGTCCACTGGAAGTTTAGTTGCCCACTGGGACATCTAGAAGCCAACTCTCTGCCCGGTCATGACAGTTCTGTCACCCCTGTGTGTCATTTGCTGACAGAGCCGGTTAGTGAGTGACAGAACCGACGTGAGCAGCTCGTTTCAGTAATCAGCTCTGCTTTTTTGTCCAGACAACAGCCAAGAACATCATCATGGGCCATGGACAGGAATCAAACAAACCACTTTAGGGAAATTCGGGCCAAGCTGATTTAAATCCTGGCTCTCTTTGGATATTCAACTGGCTGCATGAGCACGCTCCTCATGAGAGCTTCATCCTATTTTATCTGTGTGCTTATCTTCATTTTATACTCAAGTTATATTCAACAGCACATTTCAAGAAAGAAACACCCATAAGAGACTCAGAACGTCTACAAAACACAAACGGCTAAACAGTTACCAGAAATGGTTTGCTAAGGAAGTGAGCCTTTTGGCAGGAAATACCTCAGATTCCACCCAGGGTGAAATATTTTAAGGACTTCTTGTAAAAGGAGGGGGTATTTATATATTTATCAAGTTGTAGTTTTAGCTGAAGTTACTGGAAGTGAGCCAAATGTCTGGAAATTATAGAAAGAAAGATGTAAGATCCTTTTGCCCTACATAAAATATACAAGCTTTTAGACCAGTCAGATTAACTGAAATGTTTTACGGCTGGGAAAAATCTAAATGTATTTTCTGTAATGACACTTTTTTATTGAAGTCAAATGATCAAAGTCAAAAGATCAGGAAAACTAAAAATGAGTGTAAATAAGCTTAAAAAGTCAACACGTGGGAGTTATTTTTATTTATTTTTTACCAATCATCTGTGTCATAAGATTTGTACAAACAGGCCCCATATCCTATTCCAGTATTACCTGAATGTCCTCCATCAGCTCTTGCTTGCGCCGGCGGATATTCTCCAGCTCCTGCTTCTCCTCTGGGGTGAGGTCGTCCGGCACTGGGGAAAGATGAGAGAGAGAGAGAGTGGATGAAGGGTTAGTCGCCCAAAATATAATGCACCTTAATCCTTCTCTATGCATATCTATCCCCTGAGGCGTGTCCCTCAGTGCACAGAAATAACATTATAATTCCTCTTGATATCAGAAAGGGATTGAATGCCCACAGCAAGCGGCATGGAGTCACGAAGGGCGTTTCTCAGGAGCAAACGATACACACACACACACACACACATATATACATACATACATACATACACACACACACACACACACACACACACACACACTGTATATATGGGCTGAGGAGAGCAGGGACAGATCACACGGCAAACAAACACGGAAACATCGACACCAACAGAAAACCAAGTGTGCAGCAGGCAGGAGCACTTTGAAGAGGACTTTACTTTTGTGTGTAATCTGTCCGACTAAATGAAACAGCTCAAGTCAGCCAGGCAGCGTCGACTGCAGAGGAGCACAAATGTGACGGGTCTCAAAGCGCTGCCAGTCCTCCCGTCACTCACACTGTAGGCTGCTATAACTAGCGCCGTGCCGGGGACTGAGGGCCGAGCAACGTGTCCCGTTTGATGGACAATTTGTTTGTGTGATTACAAACACCTACCTGCACTACAAGCATGAAGGGACAGTACTAGTGTCAGTACAAGCGGCACAATCTGCTCTGGATGCATTTTCTGCATCTTATTTCTAAATCAGTCAATATTTGCTTGCTTGAGTCAACATCTTTGAAAGGATACAGTTAAATACAAGTTTCTATGCTTTTCTAAAATGACTAGAGGGAAGTGATTCCATTCTCTTAGTGTTTACAAAAACGTGTTTGCATTGGCTGAAGAAATACACGATCTAAAGTGCAACAACAATGATCTCTTTTAGTGAACCGTGAATTCTCCTGTGAAATAAAGAGAAAGCTGAGGTGTGAGAAGCCAACCATTTGACCAGTCTGCAGAAAAATAACTGCTGCAAAGCGTTGTTTGGAGGACGCTTGCACTGAGAAAGTGTTGCAGTATCACAAGACTAAAAAGATATTTAGCACAAATTGCAATCAAACCCACCGAACCCCAACAGCATCATGAGCTGCTCAAGTCCCAGCGGTTATGTAGGAAAATCACTCTACTCTTTCCCTGATTCCCCCAGTGGCCAAGCACCAGCCACCTCCTGTGAGCTCTCCTCCCCTCATTACCTCAGCAGCAGGGGTCAAAGGTTAAAGGGGTGGAGACCAGGGTTAACTGTGTGGACCTCTGCAAACAATTAACAAGGTAATGGTTATAGAGAGATGGAAGATGAGGACAGAGGATTCTTTAAACACAAGGTATTATATTACTCATGATACCAACAATAACCTGAAAAACCACCTCTGCCTCACACTTTTTCTTTACTCTCCTAAATTAAAACGTTCATTCAATATTGGGCTTTCAATATCCTAATAAAACCGCAAAAATTCCCCAACTAAATGTGAGCGGCTAACAAAATCTGGCACAGCAATCAATAATGCGAGGAAAGGCCAGCCATCCGGAAAGTATGAGCTTCGTTGTGCATTCATAACTTGAAATGTAATGTAATAACTTCACAAATTAGCAAAAAACGCAATATCAGCTTGTTTCATATTACCGTAAAGAAGATTTTATCGGGGCGTAAAATCCTAAATAAATGACATCCTCGAAAGAAAATATGTGCTGCATAATGGAGGCCACTTATTGTAATAAAAGCAGGTATGCTAACCTCAACATCTTGAGGAAAACACCCATGACAATCACTGCAATGTCTGCTAATATTTAACACAGGAATAATAGACAATAGAAGTGCACAAGAGCCTTATAGCGGGCCGTTAAGGAGCTGCAAAACAAAGCCACATTGTCTTCCCGACTTGTTTTCAGACGGCTGGGGGAGCACGGCAGTCCGCTCGAGGTTGACCTTTCACAAATACCTCACAGCCTACAGTTACCGTGACGAACCGGCCGTGTCCATCCCAAATGTTCAGGGTATCCATGGAAACTATGGTTAGCTTTATACAACTGTTCTCGCTTACGAGGGGAGCGGACGCCAAAATAAACAGTTGTACAACCTTTGTTTTTGGTCAGACAGTTCCCTCGATAGCAGCTCATATTGGGCAGGACATGAACGTTTTGATACAGGCCGAGACGCACAAACAAGCGCACACACACACACACACACACACACACACACACACACACACGACAGGTTTAAGCATATGTGTTCTTCTAGTATTTAATGACCCCGTCTCCTGATTGACTGGGCGAGTAAACCCAGAGCTGGCCGCGAGATCAACTGCACAAACAAGAGCAACAGGGAGGATGAGTTGAAAGCTGGACGTTTATTCCTCTTTCTGGAAATATGATGTCAAGTTCAGCGGCTAACGAACGCTGAAGGGAGCCCCGCCAAACAAAACAAGACAGCTGGACCCAACACAACCACTGCATTTCAGTCTTAAAAGGAGGACCACAAAGTGAAGGACTGACAGGAGAGAAGAGCTGCAGAAAAGAACTATAATTATTTAGAAATTTAGCAAAGGAACGTTATCATTTGAGGATGGGAATCATATGTTCCCTTGCATCCTTCAAGAGCACAAACAAGGAGCTTAGGGAATAAGTATTTTAGGCCATCGGCAGGGCAGATGCATGATGACACCCCGGTCCTGGGATTAAAGGACATTTCTAACTTGCCACCACATGTCATCGGTTGTCCCCCACACGATCGAATTTACTCGAGAAGCCAGCCGGCTACACCCCTGCCTTCCCAACTCCACCCAAAGTAATCAAGACCACATCAGGGAACGCATGTGCCAAAGGTGGGCACCAAGTGGGTGTCGATTCCCAGAACACAGCAGATGAGGGGGGAAAACCCATCCACTTAAGTCTGGGCGAGCTGCTTGGCTGTCATGTGTTAAACGTCTTGCACCGGTAAGGCCAATGAAAAGAGGCCGTCATCAAGAAACAGACAGGAAATGGCAAAGACACAAGACAAACAAAATAAGTACGGTAAATAAGGTCAAGAAAGAGAGATGGAGGGAATCTGATTCAGTGGCGAAAACCAATCATCCTTAAAAAAGACTAATAATATAATCCACCCAAATAATAATAATATTCATGTCTTGCTGATGCAGTGACACGAGTATGAGGAGCAAATGATATGAGAGGCAATGTGGTGTTTTTTCCCCTCCACATGCACAACATGTACCACTCCTCATCTGCCCCGTCTATATCCGACTTCAGGAGCCTCTCAGAAGCAGAGGGGCCCTACGGCGATGAGACAGGTGTAGTGATTTTCGCGGGCTGACAGAGAAACACCGGGCGCCCACATCTTCAGGGACTCACGCTGCCCGGAAAGCAGGTTATTCAGGGGAATCACATGCACACGGAGGCGTGCAGGCAATGAGTGCAGCCGTGCACATAGACCACGCTACAGTCACGTGCACGCACCCCCACACACACACACACACCGACACCCGTGGGCCGACACAGTGCGTCTCCCGTCGTGCCTGGCGCCGTGTCAGCGCTCAGAAACTTGCTTTTTGTTTTTAGCTTTCAACACCAACACCATCTGACTGGAACTGTCCAGATTGTGGTGTTCAGACTATATCCATTATATTCTGCCAAAATACTTCAAATAGAGAGACCATTAACCAAAGTAAGGTTTGGGAAGCAAGGCAGGGCATTTACAGTATAGTGGAAAGAAAATTATTCTGAAATGAACTTTAAATAAAATGGTGTAAAGTGATTTGGATCGTGCAAGTGGCGCGCCTCCAGATCCGTGCCAAATCCGGGACAGTGTAACTTGATCTTTGGCCTGCCTTGCATTGCCTTGCCCTGGACCTCATTACTACTAAGTGCTGTTTTACCTAAATTTACGACTCAAAACACTCAATACGTTCGTTCCCTTTGAGTATAACCATGGTGCCCACTCTTGGATTGGCGCATCCTTATCCCCCTACTAGAACTTCTTACAAAACATTTGTGCATTTAACATTATTAACTCACCACAATGCTTCATTTGAGCCCTAAATCCCATTTAACATTCTGACAATGTATGTCCTTTATCTTTTGCTTTTAAGAATCTGCAGAGTTCCTAGATGGGCAAAGTACTTTTTAGTGAGGGCTGGGTCAGCGGAGCGCTCAGGGGAGGCGACACCAAGGGAGATACCAATTATAGCTCCCTCTCCCACAGCGGCAGAGCCCACTAAAACACATCCTGATTGCCATCCTGGTAGAAGAGACGTCTCATTTCCACCCAGATCACTGAAGAACTCTCCTTGGAAAATAAGGAAATTAGAAATCTTGAGTGCTTAGGATCCCCCCTCCTCCCTGCAGATGTGACCCAATTTGAGAGCTCCTCTCAGCTCAAAAAAACATTTCTTATTACCTAAATAAGCTCCTTACCTAGGAGCCCACTGACAACTACTGGACACGGTCCCAATATACATATTTAGGTGAATTTAAGACATATCTACGTATGCTCCACACAGATCAGAATGGGGAAATGACACAGAATCTATTATCTCTACATCTACTGGACCAGACGGAGACACATCAATGCATATGTTATGCTATAACGCTGCCTATGATTTGCTGACTGAGGGAATATGCATAGAGATGCACATGCCACGTGTCAGTGTGCCTGTACATAATTACATTTTGATGAAGTGCATGCACAGATCGAGGCAGATGAATGACACAGAGAGCAGAAATATCTCCCTGCACATGGTCCTTCATCTGTTCTGAGTCTATCTTTGAGAAAGAAACGGCATCCATTGGTTCCTCACACTTGACATTAGGCCTGATTACCCTGATCCCTTACTCTTCATCCTATATAATCTCACTCCTGATTTTCTCCTTTGTACTCGCCTCCCTTCCAGTTTCTAGCCAATCTGACCAGTTTTGTCCAGCCCTCCTCCCCTCCCCCTGTTCCCTGAGGGTGTTGTTGCTGCTGTACAGCGTTTGTCCTTACACTTACATGATAGTTCCCTTTAAACTGCAAAATGCACCCTCCACCCTCCAGGTCCCTGGAGGCTCCAATCAATCGACCCCTAGTCTAAACCAATGAGAGTGCGAGCTGTAACAAGACGCAGTCTACTTCATGATGAGGTTTAATGCATTCAGCGCAACACACACACACACACACACACACGTAAACTAAGGTCTATTAAAATGGCTCTAAGCTTTCCTGCTGTTTGAAGCTGGGTGGTTTAAAACGTGAACGTCTCATCCGCTGATCCGAGACTGAATCTCATTACTAAAGAAAACCCCATGGGGACTCCCCTCATATATATTTGAAAGCAAACACACACATACACACACGCCCCTTCATCTTCTGAACCAGACAGCCTGTAACAAAGTGGAGCATGGGGCTGTAAAGGAATGCCAGTCTTTAATGTGGGCACAGGCCCAAACAAACTTGTTCACCTCTGACCTTCAGAGGCTTTGCTGCCAAACACAAAAACAGAACCCAATACTGGCCGAGATGGACCATCAGTTATGGATCAAAAAGACACAACAAAGCGTCCAACCTGACCTGGCCTGAGGGTAGGAGGAGGTGAAGGGCGACAGAGAGGAGAGATAACAGGAGAAGGAGCCTTGTGTTTGGCCAGGGAGGCGTGGGGAGGCGGATGGCAGGAGAACACAGAGACAGTGGGAAGAGCAGTGGGACGATCACAGCTTCCCCTTTGTGTCTGCATTTGGCCTCTCAGGACATTCCTCAACAAGGCCCAGGCAGGGGGACTGATGGCTTCAGCATCCTTGGCGTTTACTCGTTACATTATTTGTTGGTCAGCCCAGCTTCCTTTTCGGTCACTGAGTTCCATAATAAAGTACAATTGCAGTTGCTGACGTCTGCAGCCCTGGTCATAAAGTGTTATTATATACAATCCTGAAGAGTCAAACAAATATACATGCCTTTATATCAATTCATTACAGACACACCTGACAGCACCCCACTGCCCAGTCGTACTCAATCATCAATCAGTGGAGCTCCAGTCACCGGCCTTAACCACAACACAACAAACCAGGCTGCAGAAAGAGAGGACGGCCCAGCAGACGATAAGTCAGACCACAAGCACTTAAAATTATTTTCATCCTAGTTTTTTTTTTCCTTCTTCATCTGGGTAGAATGCATTATGCCCAGCCTCGCTGATTTAATCTTCAATACTGTCAAAGTGCGGCTGGGGGTGGACACAGAGGCAATCAAATCTGACCAAAGCCCCACATGACAGCAGAGTACCACAGATGACACGCTACACAACCAGAAACCTGTGGAAAACAACGCAAGATCAATTTAACAAATGAAACACATGCGCATCAGCAAACTTAAGTGCTAACCTGTGGGAGAAAACCTCCAAAGTGTCAATTGTGTGTCCTTCCAAAGAGCTCCCCACTCTCTTCCTCGTTATTAAAAAAAAAAAAAAAAAAAAAAAGACCCAGCAGTCCGTTTTTCTGTCAGCTGCTGTGGCTTAATGCAGGCGAGCCGGACGTCCACATGACAAGTGGCAGAGAGAAGGAGCTTGCTCCTCCAGTCAGGGAGAGAGATACTGCCGGGTTTCCTCAACTGTACAGCTCAGCTATCGGCTCCCAGCATGCTGCCGGCACACTGACAGTCCATTTGGGGAAGGAGCCTTACTCACTGCCTCCCTCCTCTCCTCTCCCTCCCTCCCTACTCACTCTTTCAATTTTGCTGTCACTGCCATTAACATGGAGGCTCCACCCAGTGGTCATTCCTTTTTCTGCACACGCACACACACACACACACACACACACACACACACACACACACACACACACACACACACACACACACACACACACACACACAGAGTTCCAGATCACAATTACCACAACTTTACTTTCAATACTGATACACATGATTAAATATGTTGAGTTGTAGTTTCTCAAAACATATTGCTGTTTGACACCCAACACTGCTGCAGGGATGACACCTTTTTGTAGGCCCCGGAAGTTAGCATCGCACTTGTTCCTTCAAGAAAAAGCCAACAGGATTTTCCCATTGGATTCTGGGTTATCACAGAAACACAAGTTTATGAGACTATAAGCAAACTACATCACGGTCTCATGAGTATGAGTATAAACACAAAGAGGCTGTGAAGGCGGACTAGTCGGAGTGATGACGTTTTGTAGTCTCATTTAGCCACAGTCCTCATTAAGTAAAAGCTTGAGATTTTATATCGCAGAGTGACCGTTAAAATCTCCTACGCTCACTTTGACCACAGACCTTATTTCAGGCATTTAACCAAAAATACATTCACAAAACACAAATCAACTTTGAGATGAGGGAACAGAAGATGCAAAGATGTTGACTCATTCCCAGATTTTAGGACTCATTCCTGCAGCACTCTTGTTAGGATTACAAGATTAACCCCCTGCACAAAAGAAACATACACAAACAGTGTTTCAGGGGGTAATACGTATATCATGAGACCCAGAGGACGAACAGAGAAAACATAAATGAGCTTCATGTCAAAACATTATTGAGTCAAAAATCATTATATATATATATATATATATATATATATATATATATATATATATATATATATATATATATATATATATATATACACACACACACACACACACATACACACACACACATATATACACACATACATATATAGACGAATAGCAGTGAACTTGATGGTGAACACAGTCTGAGCATTTATTCTCCTTCATCTTGTCACCACAGTGAGGAGACTATGAGTTGTTTGGTATGAGTCAGCACTTTTGAGACAGGTCTCCTCTCTCCTGACCAGTCATGCTATCATTATCACCTCCAAACCTCCAGCTTAACAATGGAGCGCGCCCTGAAGACAATCGTGTAATTTCCTGTTCAGACTACTGCATGAGCGATGCCAATGATGCATGTCAAAACAATGCAGCGTTCCTCCTCATCTGGGCCCGAGCGTCTTGTTTTTACAGCACGAGTGTGAACACACACACTTTCCCCGGGTGCGTCTGCATCACAGAGCAGATGTAAGAGCTTGCCTCATGTCCGTCTGTCTTCATGAGTCAACCTGGAGCCCTCTGCTGTGCCATCTGCACTCTGCACCTCTGACTCGTGTCACTATGGGATTCATGTGTTCGCAGGTTTCTAGCCAGTTCTGACATGGAGATGACAAGTGACGATTTATATCCTGCATTAGACATTTTTAAGAAAGGACCATAATGAAATGTTCACTTGGTCATGCTATCAACATCATTATCTTATAAAATATATTAAAACCCCAGCAGATCTTTTTAAATGGGAATGCATGAAATCTCAGAGTGAAGTACAGGTACATATGCTAGAAAGGAAATGTAAACATGAACGGAGCCCATATTTACTTCACCAGTGGTCTTTTGGCTCATAAAATGAAGCAGTGTGTTCTCATTACCCCTCAATATAGGGATACATCATGAGCTGTGTGCAGTACAACCAAAGAGGGATTTCTCTTTCTCAAGCTGCTTAATGGAACAAATATTTGAGTCCTTAAGCACTAACCCGTATTATAAAAGAACATTCTAAAAATAAAATAAACCAAAACAGATATATTTGCTTCTTCTTATCTCATCTTGTGACCCTGTAGATTTATCTTTTTAACCACTGCACTACACAGTTAAAACCGTCCCTAATTTTGGAGTCTAGCCTGTCCCACAAAAACAACTTGGTAGTGCGTCATTAACCTGAGCCCGGTCAGGTGTACGCCACAGACTGAGTCATGGGATTCAAATGGCTGTTGCTCCCCTGAGAGAACGTCAACATCCCATAAACAGTTCCCAGCAAGTGCGCTAGCTGCGTTCAGGAATGCTGGGACCAGAGAATGAGCTGGAGAGCGTATAGCAGGCCTGTGACCCGTACACACAGCTTCATTGTAAAGAAAACATACAGACGGCTCCACAGCATAAACATCCTGCAGCTGCACGCAGACACACACACACACACACAATCTGTCACTATGAACACAAAAGACCAGCTTACTTAAATAATCTCCATTCTGTTTTATTAGAATGTATCAACGTTAATTGTTTTAATAGGCCAATGTGGAGGCTTCTCAATGTTTTTCCTCAAAAGCGGAAGTGCTAGTTCTACCCACAATGCACGCCTTTGTCCTCCAATGTTGCTGGCCTTGATTCTTATCGGGGCTATCCTAATATCAACATCCTCTCGCTCCACTAAAAAACACAGACACATCCAGAAAACACATGATGGGAAAAGCTGGAAGAGCCACCAGCCTTGCTTTTCTCTTTATTTCTGTCTGTGTTGAGGGCAAAGCGACTGAGAAGTGAAGATATTTTAGCCCACACAAACCGTGGGATGCCATTTCCTGTCAAGTATGTTGTCAAACTCTTGACTTCCTGTTTGCGAGCTGTTCTCATAGTTAGGAGGCGTGAAAGCTGTGGCTAAACCCACCCATCCTGTGGGAAGTGAAATAAATAGCCATTCTTCCGTCTTCGTAACTTTAATCCTTAAGCTCTATCACAACATGCTGGCACGCGTGTTCAACCGAAACCTGAACGGTGCACAAAAACAAAATGTCTATACAACTCAGCGTCTATTGTTGACCTCTTTGACAAAGTTTCTATGGTGCCAAATATGTTTCAATGCATGCTTTGTTTCTTTCAAGGAGAGAAAAAAACACCAACTATGCCAAGTAGTTTGTAAAAAGCAACACGAGATGCGATAAACAACACTAAAAAACTGCTTTTCCACATCAGGAGCAAAGTGTGTCAGTAATGGACGGATGTCTTCAGTTTACTACAAATAATGCTGAGCAGACTATGCAAGCACAACCAGACCCTGACCTGTACCAGAGGGTTGGTAGGCAAATCAGCACACGCTCTCAAAATGCTTTCTATATGAAGCTCCTACCAGGCGCCATTTTGAATTTCTGGGCCCTATCAACAGGACTGATCACAGAATTGTGTCCTGCATGAAGAAAATGACTCCAGGCGTGCCTGTACCTGCTGCAAAGAATCCAGCAAGTCACTCAAATAAGTGCTGGGGGAAAAATTTACTGCAGGCTAAAAACTGTGCAAGAAAGAAAGAAAAAAAGGCAACAAAATTGAATTATTATCAAAACGAAGCAGAATGGCCACGCTCTCTGCTTCAGGAAGAGTTGAGCTATTTGTGGCACAGGGAGGATACGGCTTCTCACAGGCCTGCGTGACGACAGGCTTATGAGAGCAAATAAAGCCCCCATGCAAATACCTGTCAGCTGCGTTAAACGTAGTGATATTATGGGCTAGTCAGGTAGCACGGTGACAGACAGCGGTAAGTTTATCAAAGTGATTCAATGTTAAGTCTATATAAAAACAGTCACACACACACACACACACACACACACACAGATTGTTTTGTCCGAGTAACACCTTAAATTCAAAGATATCAAACTCACAAATAGCATAAAAGAAAGAAGAACAGCAAACGTTCATATTTGAGAAGCTTGAACCAGCAAATGATTGGTGTTTATGACTAAATGATCAAAAATATATAATCTATCAGTCAATTGTTGTTGTACTGGGATAACTCTGATCTTGAATCCAACAGTCTTTTAAAATGTCTTATCAACTAAAACATGTATTGTTTTATTACACTTTGCCTTCCTGATTTTCTTTATTATGAAATTATTATTTTTTGGGTTGCTAATGAAACTAATGCCTTCTTTGGAAAAAGTTTGGCTTTAGCAAGCTATATGGGCAATTAGTATTGTTGTATTTGACATCTTGTAATATTTGACATCCTTGTTTATTTCACACATAAACAAGGAAAATACTTATTGGTTGCAGTGTTACATCTATTTAAAAGTTACTCTGGCAGGTTGCCAGTAAGCCATTGTTTTTCTGCCTCCTTCATTGACTGGCATTACCGCCCTAAAACATTTCAGCAATGCCGCCTATACAATGTGTTGCTGAGCTACCAAACCAGACTCACAACAACACCTCCCAGCGCACACAGTAAACACACAAACGTTTGTCCTATTGCATTACAGCCGGTAGTGTGCAGAACGATCACCAGCCTGAGAGGAAAGATGGGCCGCAAGCGATGCAGAGAGAAGACGAAAATATGATTATGGGGAGAGGATGACGATTATCAAACCACTGGGGCCTTAACGCCAGGCAGGGCACCTCGTTCTGGAGGGTCCATTAGGGCTCTCAGCGGCCCTCATTAGGGAACCATTAGTGATGACTACTTAAACTTCCCCGACCTAAGTGGCAGAGACAAATGGACTCAAAGAGAATCGACTCTCATCCCCGTCGACACAATGCAGCTGTGTGCCGGACGGGATTCATCCGCGGGGCCACTGAGGCTGAAGAGTGTGCAAGTTCTCACTCTCCATCAGCAGAACAAAAGAGCAGCAGCATATAACAGGATCAGTCAGTCAGATGTTCACTGTTCTCTAACAGGATTAATAGTGACGCAGGCTGAGGGTTGTTAATTAATGCTGGCAGGCTGACCGAGCTGAAGAGATGAAAGCGCCCGCAACAACGGATTTATGTCTTGACTTCAAAGCCTGCACACTCATTTATATTTATGTGTAGCAAAACACTCTGTGGTAACAATTAAAAAAAATAAAAGTGACCGCAAGTAAAGGAATTACAACCATCCTTGTCTCCAATTAAAACAATAGCACAGCTTCTATGGGGGATAACAGGCTGATTTAAAACTCATAAGATACTCAGAAGGGAAGAAGAAACACAGCTTCACATGAATGACAGGGTGCTGCCACGCTGACTGGAGGAGTGACGTCTGCTCTCACACCTGTTGCTGCTGATGGCTCAGCAGTCACTGAAAAACGACACTGAGGCAAAAGCTGGTCAATTGTGTTCAGCATCAGAGGCCAAGCAATCACAAGTGTTGCTCAAGTGTGTACACCTGTGGTGTAGACATGACACCCACAGTGATCACCTTGAAATGCACTTTGAGATTATTATTTTTTTCTAGCAGACTGACACATATTAAACTGGCGCAACTATGTAATAACAAGTCAACCTAAACTGGCCTGTATGGTCTTTTTGTATGCATTTAACTCAAAAGTGAGTTTTGTGGGTTAATCTGTTTTTGTTTAATCTACTATTGCAGACTGACACTATATAATGTGCTTTATGTTGTGGGCTACTTCATGTGTGTTTTGCAGTGTAATGTATTTTTAGAATACCACAGGGTCTGATACAATATGCACAAAGTTGACTCAGGTAAATGCTACAAATGGCAGAGTAAACACAAACAAGGCCACAGCACTCACTCCTCTCACTCCTGAGATTTACCTTCACACATTCACCCTGAACACTTCTCATAAAAGTAGAAGACAATTAAACGACATTCACACGAAGGAAAAACGTAGTTGCTTGACTGTTTCACTCACCGACACCGTCTTCCGATTTTAACACCATGCTGTCTCCGCTTGGTAGCTCCGAGTTAAAAAAAATAAATACAAAAGTTTCAATTGATTTCGGAGCGTCAAAACTTTGACCGGACACGAGTATCGACGAATATATTGACCCCTTTTTTTCTGGAAGTTGTTTAAGGCGAGTTAACGAACACTCTCGGGACTGGTTTCGGCGGCTCTGTCGACAGCTCGAGGGAGCGGTTAGAAGAGACGGAGGACTTTAACCAACCAATCCTTTCTGCGCGCGATCCTCCGTCAAGACGAGCTGAATAAAATCAATGAGCTTCCGGTGAAGCCCTTTCACAATAAAACACCCATGCACGAATCTTAAAATGTAAACGCTTTACCAGGCAGATAATACGGATTTCTCTTGGTCGTAGTGAAGAAGACTGGAAAGTATGGGTGCGCTCATCAAGTTTGAATTATTATTATGCATTTATTTTTTTTGCACATTTAGTTTTGCACATTTCTGGGCTAATCAGAAGATATTGTGTACTTTGCATCAATACTCAAATTGTACTTGCACCTCCAGAATGCTTTTTTGTTGTTGTTAAAGATAGTTAAAAAATCTACCAAAATGAGATTATGTCAGCGTTATATTGGATTGTGCCAAACAGGCACGGAGGAGAATGGCACCTGCACAGTTAGTTGAATAAGGGACTGTGTTAAAGAGTCGCGTTACGGTGCGTGTTGTGCTCACCCTGTGTGTATTACACATACTATCTACTAAAATAAGGATTCAAATAAAATACTCAAATTTCCAAGAATTCATCGTTACATTCACACTCACGCACAAACACATTTGCCTCCTCGGGAAACAGGATATATAATACAAATCCTCCGGCTTACAACAAGTAGAGTTAATTTAATGTTTGCCTGAATATGACCATAACTTTAAGCTTTTATTTATTAAGGAAGGGCTGCTCCCATTCCGGTAACAGTCTCCTAAACTGTTGCTCATAAAGAAGGTGCAGCAAATGAGCCAGATGACGCGCGTCCGCCGCTTGCGTCTGTACCCTGTTGGCACGTTTCTCTCTCTCTCCCTCTCTCTCTCTCTCTCTCTCGTACACGCATGTACGCGCACACAGAGTTGGGACAGGGTTGAGTGGGGCCAGGGAGAGGTTGTGATTGACACACACACACACACACACACACACACACACACACACACACACACACACACACACACACACACACACACACACACACACACACACACACACAGGCACCGCAGTTCACTGTTGCTGATCTTGCGCTTGTTGCTGCGTTTGATTCACCACATCCGCTGAGAGCAGACTCAGAAATACCAACTATTCTCGAGAAAATAGCAACAACACCTCGCTGTAGCGAAGACATAACAAACTCTTCCAAACACTTGTTGAATATTCAAATACAATCACAGTATTTTCCAGAGAAATCTGACATCAATACAAAAACTCTTTTTTTTCTGGACAAAATACATGTTCACATATTTGCATTATATATATATATATATATATATATATATATATATATATATATATATATATATATATATATATATATGTGTGTGTGCGTGTGTGTGTGTGTGTCATTAATGGTGAAACTGGTCATCCCGGTGTGACTGAATATGTTCTAATGTGATTTAACTTGCCAGGTCCCAGCCTCTGCTCAGAAATAAAAGCCTCATCTTCTTTTGGATGCATTACTCTCGTTGTTTCACCCTGGCCCACCAACACAGTATATTCACATGTTATGCTGCCCGTGAACAAAAGGTGCATCTGATGGCCGTTCTAGGGAGACATTTATTGACTGCATATTTGAGGGAAAACTGTAAGGGCACACATGCAGCAGAGCTGGCCAGCTGTCCACCCCCTTGTTAAAAGTGAATAAATCAGCCTGCTGTTTGTATAACACCTGCTCGACTGTGCCGCTGTCAGATAGGAAAGGGCTGAGCCTGTCCCTGCCTGTTGATGAACACTGGAGCGCCAGGAGGAATGCTGCGCTCTCAGCCAAATAAAGAGGCCAGGGTATAACACCGCCTCTCTGTTTTTCTTTTCATCTCTCCACTGATGCACTAGAAGAAGAAAGAATGTGGCTGGATGTCTGGCTACATTTGAATTATGTTGAGAAACCAACGCAGGAATTAAAGTACAAATACTGTGACCCCTTTTCTGAAGACCATATTGGCAAATGGCAAACACAAGACACCTAAAAAGTATAAAAGCACAAACGCAGCCTTGAAAGGCCCGAGTCTGCATGGCCACTTCATCTGAGGGGCTTCAAGCTGTGGCTCATGAATGCCTCAGTTGTGCTGCCCAAACTCCACAACTGACAATGCAGTCTGTGTGAAGTGAACCCCGTTCACACAAAGTTTCAATTCATTGTTTAACAGTTCATCCATTCCCCCCGATCACTGCTATAAATCTTCACTAAAGAACCCAGAACAAGTGAAACCAGAGAGCCGTTTGACCTTTAAATGAAAAGATCATCGGTTGATATCAACACATTGTTGTCTGCAGCTTCCTGGTCCACACAAAGACATGTAGAACTGATGTCAGTGGAGAGTTCAAGTCGAAGCTGTATCGTACTCGACTGACGCGTAACGAGGGTTTTGTTCTTGCTTAAAAGATGCAGCTGATTATTAGATTGAATGAGATGGAGAAATTCTTCAAAAGGACAATGTGTTCTCCTGTATTCATCTCTGTTGTTTATGAGGGTTTAGTTCACATTTTTCCGGCTGCCTCAGTTTGAAAATAACAGAAACACCCGAGTTATTAAGTAAAGGTTACACATTAAAGTAACACCTCAAAGGTTACACAAATATGCAGTCAACACCTTTCTGACGGTTTGAACATCCAAATGTGGTTGTGGCAGCAGCAAGCAGAGTTACACAGAAGACATTTGCAAAAAAAATGCAAAGTATATGAAGTGTGTATATAGTATATACAGTGAAAGCGGTGCTAGGGTTATTGATGTTGATGATTCAATTGACGGAGGATCTGGCCAGGGGTGATTTAAATTATTTTACGGGCGCATTATGAGACAGTGGGCCCACAGGCATGCTAAAGGCCCACTTCTCCTCCATAGATACGATACTTAATAATTGTTCAGACTCTTGTTGTTGTTGTTGTTGTTGTTGTTGTGTGCCTCTGCGGTTGTTAGGCACCTCTCTATGTTTTGTTGTTGTCTCTTTGTGGTAATTTTTGTAAATATTTGTCTTTTTGTAGTTATTTTTTTTGTGTGAGTGTGATTGTTTTGCCCCCTTTATTTTGTCATTTTGAGTTTCTTTGTAGTCATTTGTGTCTCTTTCTTTCTGGGGTTAATTGAATGGTCAAAATGTATGCAGCAGAGGCCAAGATATCCTGACATTTAGTCCTGTTTTAGTCCTGTCAGCCAAGCTCCAAAAACACTAGATCCCACACTTCACTTTGGTGTCCCTGCTAGATCCCCATGTTTAGTAAACCTCCATGTCTTTCAAACTCCAGGCCCCCGGTTTATAACGCAGGATTTCTATAAAAAATGTGTCCATCATTAGGGTTAATTTCTCAAGGCAGAGAAGACATCACGATACAGATAAGGTTATCTTGATGTGTAAAATGAGTGTAATGACCCTGTAATGGGAATCTTGACTGGGTAAGGGTTAGGATTTGTGACGGGATCTATGTGTTTAAATAGCCTGAAATAGATGGGAAAAAAATTGAAATAAGTCTTTAACCATCCTATCAGAAGGGATGCCAAGACTGACCCCTGGTGATCATGTGCGGTAATTACAACTCAAACTGCAGAAAAAAAGGGCGTCCCATGAATTAAATCTAGACACACGTCGCAAAACGTATGCCTAAATGATAGTGATTTTGTTTCTCACTATTGTCACCTTTCTTGTTTTGTTGTTGCTTCTATTGTTTGTCTTTACCACTACATTTGTTTTATTATTATTAATAATATAAATCCTCCTTAACAACCAGACAATATTACATAATTACCCACACGAATGCCTCATATTTACCTCATATCGTAACATATAGTCAAGTTAATTCCTAGTAAGTAACTTATTGAGAAATAGGAGGTTAGGTTGCCTACACCTGCTCGACACACGATAACAGCCGGTCTGAACAATGTGTCTGCTACCTTTAAGATTACGACATGCAGGGCAGACATTCTGTGGCATTAGCTGTGTCTGGAGTTGTTTCGCGCCATGCATAATGACTCATTGCACAAGGGGATTCTGAAACCACTTCTTTCTCTACAGGTGCAGTCGGAGGTAATGAGACCTTTGGATCAATCCATCCTATAATTTTCCAAGTGGGAGGAGTGTGCAGAACTGATCGAATAATTACTGACATGAGTCATAATACAGGAATATAGCTCGCTCTCGTGTCACTTTTCTTATGTGGCTGCGAGAGTAAAACACTGCGTGTCTCACCTTGCAATTATTACAAACATAAAGCTCTATTTTAATATACAACATGCTCTCCACGTATCCTCGACAGCAAGACAATTTACTTTCTAATCTTTTCTTTTGTGGCAGCCTGCAGCAGAACTCACCTAGACACTTACACAATATACATAGAGAAATATGCTGTCAAAAGATGTGACTACACAAATCAGTTTTAGGTGGAGCGTGTGAAATGTAGAGAGCTCCTGCTGAAGTAGGACGGCCTGTCCAGAAGTCACTCTTCCTCAGGCTGGACTCGCAGCATTCTGCACTGCATACATTTCTGTAGTTGACATCACCCCAACAGGCCTTTGTAAACTAGGCTGACAAAGCATTGTTCATCTGTAATTCATAATGCATTAGGCCTGACGAACAAGCAGTCGGAGGGAATGCCAAAATAAAACCCCTTCTGTTCAGATGGAGAGTGTCCCCGAGGCATGAGCGCTTGACGAGTTGGATGCCAGCGAGTCTACACATTTACAGTACATGAATAGGGGTTACAGTATGTCATAAATACCCGAGATAGTACCGAAACACAATCAAAAACATTGTTTTCTATCGTTCGCCAGTGAACTTGCTACCACGCCTGTTAATTTCATGGCATTTCATCAAGATAAAAACCAAGAACTCAGAGAAGAACAATTCCTGCCATGCAACCATGAGGATCTTATTTGGCTCACAGAGCAGTGTAGATTTCATCTGCCTCTGTCTTGATTCCCACACACGCCTCTTTGAAGCTGCTCGCTGGCAGAGACTGTCTCGTTACGCATCCAAAACACGCCAAACTGTGTATTGCCAGTGGAATGCAGCTCACATGAATTCTAATAAAATCAACATTATTATGATGAATGTACACAGGAGCTTACTGATCAACTAGGCCTTATTATCAGTGTGCATTACTTTATCAACGTTCAAAGTTAGAGGTTTAAATTACATAATCCAGTAGCTCCCAAATTTGGGTTTGCAAATATATTTATTTTCTCTAATATTAGATGTTTTATTTTATTTTGAAACACTGGATACATTCTTACATCTTTGTGAGTATATCATATACATAAATAAGTCTATATAATATATCATAACATTTATAATAGTAAATATAAATATCATTTAGTAATTTATTTGTATTAGTCCCCTGGTAAAACTAAGCCGTGCAAATAGGGTGTTACCCTTTTCTGTGGAATCTCGTGGTTTTCTGATCTGTAATCACTACCATTGCTGCCCAGTTCTGTATTCACAGTTTCACAAATACTGACAGTAAAAATCTCAAAAGCAATCCGCTGTCTTCAGCCTGTATTTGAAGTGTGCAAAATCAGTCACAGACAAAGAAATGCTACGCAGTGATGCCAATTAGGGCCTGGAAAGGTCAAACTCTCTGTTCGATCTCTACAACTGATATAGAACTAGAAATAACACAAATCCAAATACAATTATTTGGGATTTTGGAGCGGTATTGCTGAGCAAAACGTACCTGCCGCAGATATAGACGGTATGAAAATCAATGTCATGTTTTACGGTTTTGTAATGAAACAAGTTATCAGTTCAAAATCATGTTCACAAGCAATATTCATGAAATCAAGACAATAAATTGACTATCAAGCTCACAAAAGGGCCCAGGAGCAAAACTGTACCAAACCGTATATTAGGTGTTAAGGGTCACAAGCCAAACAGCTTGGGAACCACTCCATAATCACGTTAACATCAACACTCACTGCCACTACTGCATCACACCCTCTTTTACAACAAGCTGATTTGGCAAATATTCTGGACTCTCTGCGGCCGACGGGCTTGTTTGTGCTCCCAAAAGAGATCACTTTGTCCTCGGCGGCCCCTGGAGTCCACATGGAGTCATTTCTATGACAGTAAATCCAGACGTAGCCCTGTGGAGCACACCTGCCCCACAGCGCAGAAGGCCCTCATGGGCGCTCCAATATTAATCGGCTAAATTACTATCAGATACGCTTGTCCACTATCAGTCCCCAACTGTGCCTGAAGATTAATTGGGCCTGTTGAGTCACACTCACAGTGACTGTGAAAGTAAGACTCACAGAAACATTTGGAGTCTGGAGGAGCGCTGACATAACACTGGACTTGGGCTTGATTCATTTAGATGCAAAGGGAGAGAGGCTGAGACAATCATTATGCGTCCCCTGAGGAGCATCAAGACCTTGGGAAATAAAATGTACACAAGGTCAGGCAGCTGGCGAGGCAGCTCAGGGAGTTTCTCAACTTCTCACTCGTGTTTGCACTTGTCTATATTTCAGGAGTGATCTAATAATGCTGCCGATACAATGTGAACTAGCTGGACAACCGTTCTATGAGTCACACGTGAATCACTCGCATGATTCACGATTAAAAACAGAAACACCAACACTAACAGAACACTGCCCAACGCTTCCCACCACAAGGGGTCCAAAATGCAATGGCTGCCGTCACGACATGAGCGTTATTTCGTATTATTACAGTCTCAGCAAAAAAACTAACACTTGCAGGCGGATGACAGCTGGAATTAAACCTTTGGGAATATACTGCTTTCAGACTGGAGGCTGAAAATTCAAAATGACAAACGAGTGTCATTTCTAACTAGAACTCTTCCCTCAGCTCTTCCCAATATGTCAAAGTTGTTCTGGTTAGCTCGACAAATATCAGTGAAACCCTGCTGTCTCCACATTCTTGATAGCAGAACAATCCAGATCCCCCCCCCCCCCAACCCCCCCCACTTGAATATCCTAAACCAAAAAAGTTGGCTCTTTTCACGCTCGTCTGTGGTGCTGATTCATGAGTTTTGAAATCACTGAGACAGCACCGTTTCCCCTTGCTATGCACCCAGTCAGCTGATTCACCACAACCCAACAAAGCTGCTTTAGTCCTGTCAACATGGCCCGCCAACAACACGGTCTCCAACACTCCCAGTGGTAACCAGTGCACCACCCTGCAGTGGAGTGTAATGCAGTTGCAAGACTTAACCACCAGCCCTAAACAAACAGACGACACACACACACACACACACACACACACACACACACACACACACACACACACACACACACACACACACACACACATTAGCTCCATCACAATCCAGATCCTGCTATTACTACAGTGTGAAATGATACATTTGAGAACAGATGGTGAGTATAAGGAGGCTAAGGTCCTAAGGAGGCCAAGGTCTTAGCCAGCTCCACTTCTGTAATTAACCTGGGAAGGACTGAGAGTTGTGTATCCCGGTTTAAGAGGTGATCTCCAGTAAACACAACACTGCCGTCCGCGTTACCAAAAGGACCCAGCAACTAGGACCAGGGACAAGAAGAGACATCTTCATGGACCGCAGAGCTCTGTGTGGTCACCTGAGGTTTCAGTGCTGCGATACAATATGTGGGTCTGTTACATGTGTGAATAAGTCACCCTTGGCGGTGGAAAATGTGTGAGACCTGCTGGAGATTAGATCTGCTCAGTCAGTAATAACATTAGCTTTCTCTCTCTTAATGAGAGAGCCTCCTCCTTAACAAGAAGCTAACTGTATTTCCGTCCAACTCTTTTCATCTCTGGTGGTATACGAGCATGCACGCACCATCAATCAACAGGTTTTTTTGTGACAGTGTGGGAAGTCTTTCCATCTAAATGGTAATGACTTTCTTCAAATGATCCATTTCAGCCAGAGAGTTCAATGTAATGCTACAACGCATGGCGACAAGCAACCAGAAAACTACTTCAAAATCATGTGCTTTACCTGGAGGCGGCTGGAGCGGCTTCACAGCTGGACATAAGAACGTCTGGAGGCTGGACACGCACAGTTCACTCACCGACCCCATATCTCCAGCGTGTAGTACGTGTCCGTGTGTGAGGGTTTGTCTCAGTTAGTGTGAACGCTCCCTCCTGACGACTCAGGTCGGCATAGAGAGAAAAAGGGAAGTATAGCGGAGGCCCAGGCTCCCCGCTGTGGCTGCTGAGAGTCACTTCGAGCTCCCAGCTATTCAGTCCATGCAGATCCTCAAGCTGTAAGGTCCTGTCCTGTCACTCTGCTTGACACAACCGCCCCCCAGCTGGACGAATCCTCCACTCCGCGGCCGATCTCTCAGACTCACCTACTTTCTCTTCCCCCTCGAATAGAATGTGCAACTTGCCAGGATGCTGAAATGACTTCTGCTTTCTCCCAGTTCCCCTTTTGTGCTGGTGTCTCAGCCACCCTCTATCCTCTATCCTCCTCTGCTCTCTCTGCTCTCTCTGCTCTCTCCCTCCCTCTCTCTCTCTCTTTCTCTCTCTCCCACTCCCTTGCTACTTTCCATACTAATTCAAGCAGATATTCTTAGACATAACACAATGCACACACACACAAATGGAACAGTCCGTTTATATTCTAAAGTGTAAATTACTGCAATGTATACTTCAAGGCAGATATCTGTTTTCAACTACTTTTTTTTTTGCTGCAACCAAGTTTGCGTGATCAAATGTAGAAACAAAGAGGAAATCAATTAAAGAAGCAATTGAGGAGAAAGTTTCCGTGTGCATCACAGTGATAGCGAGTTTCAGCAGCACTTTGCTCTGTTTGTGCGTTGCAGTGTTTGAGTTCCATCTCTACCCCTCTTTTTAGCTTCTAGTCACTCATCATTTTGGCTTCAAAAGCATTGTACATGAAATCAAGATTGCATGGTTGCTTGGCAACGGGGTGGAAGAAATGATTTGCTCCTGGGCAAAAAAACACTGTGAGCCATTTGTTTTGATTAGATTATATCTTCATACCTATTGACACGACACAGTCACATTTTTGGGGTCTTGGAGTCACACACACACACACACACACACACACACACACACACACACACACACACAGAGAAACAGAAACACACACACACGATATCAATGTTTACCTTCACTGCCATTCTGAATTAGTCTGTCAATCACACAAGCGTCTCTCGCTCTTTACCACCATCCTCTCTCATTGTGTCCTTCATTCATTATGTTTTCCAGTCCGCTCTCTCGGTAGATCTGACACGTACTGCATTTCTACGGTCCGCATGGTTATGACATCACCGCTGATCTAACAATCATTACCCAGTTCATTGGCAGAGGGCCGAGTACCTCAGAGTGACCCCTGCATGAACTCTAAAGTCAGTCCTGACCATTTGATTATGCTGCAGCTGCACATCACCCGGAGGAACAGCAGCCCGGCACACGGTGAAGTCAGCACAAATGTTTGCTTTTTTTAGTATGCATATTTCTCCCATTTCGCTCGGCTCCATCAACTATTAACTATATGAATAAGTGTGTGATGTCAACAGCTCACTGACTGAGAGCACCTGCAGAGAATAAAGAAGTAAACGGGTGGGCAGACAGACAGACAGTGACAAGGTGTGTCGAGGGCTCTTATGATCCAAGACCTGGTCCTCCCTGCTGTCAAGGTCAAAAATATACATCAGTTCATTTCTGTAAAATGGAGTAACGTCAGTGTATTACATTGAACTGTCAAGTGGCCACGCATGAGTCCACAAACTGTAAGTACTCCAATTAAAGAAAGGCAAAATACCCAAAGCAATAACAGTCCATTTCAATTAATTATGCTTGATATTGCCCCACAAGGTCTTGCGGGTTAGTGCAACACACAGTTCACAACCAAATGCAGTGGCTGACAGCCTTTCACTGTGAACAGTCAACAGTCTGCAGGCAAGCTGGTTGGGGAACCAGGTCGCTGTCTGCCCACTAATAGAGCATGAATCCTGTATAGTTGCTACGCTATGTAGCTGATCCTGTGACCCACAAGAACATGTTACTCGTGCTGTTATGCCACCAGGTGGTCAGAGCATGGAGCAACACGTTTACGCTTCAGTCACACGTCAACTTTATCATACAGCAGATGTAATTCCTCTGAGAAATCAATGCACGTATAGGTTGAGCAACTCATGTTCAAGCATTGTAAGCAGAGAACCTTCAGCTGCTTCAGCAGACAGTCTACTTGGGGTTTCTGGGGGAAATCGCTCATATGTTTGTCTTCAAGCAGTCAGGGAGGAAGACAAGTCTTCTGTGTGATGAAAGAGTTTCCACACTTGGGTATAAAAGCCACAGAGAGCTCGCTGATCTGTGTTGGTGAAACTCCTACATAGCAGCAAAGTGTTAGCATCTCCTCCAGTGACTAACTGGCTGGCTGGGTGGGAGCAGGACAAGCACCTATGCTGGTGCAACCCAGCTGAATACTCTCCAGAACAAAGCTTTAGAGAGCAAATATGGATTGAATGCACTGCACTAAGTAACATCATCTGATAGCCCATTATTCTCTTCAGCTGTCTCAGGTCTGTAATAGCCTCCCTCTGTGTGCTTCTCTTGATCTACATCTCTTTGTGATTGATGAACATTTAATGATGGAAAACAAAGGATATTTTTATCAGCTTTTTTTCCATGACAATGCTTATTTTTAGACTGATATATCTTACTAGGAGAAGAAAAAAAGACTGCAAGAAAAACTGCAGCACAAGTGCAGATTTGAATAGACTTCGAGGTGACAGATTTCAACTTCTCTTATTTCAATCTTTTGATTGTCACGTCACACTTTTTTTTTTTACACAGCAATATGATATGTCTGCATAAATCCACTGAGATTTTGCCGCTGCTGCTTTGACAGTTTTTCACAGTGTGCTTTGAACGAGAGAGGAGCTTAGTGCTGGAGTAAACCTGTCCCATCCCAGGGATAGAGAGTGACAGCGTACAGTAGGAGGAAAAAAGAAAAATTGACATATTACAGGCCAGTAGAAGCAACTATATTACAAACTGAGAGGAGATGACACCCACAACCACAGCAACCACACGTACCTACCTGCCACTAGTTTACTGCGCCTATGAACCGGCACACGTTTCCTTTGTGTGCACAAACTTCATAATGCGAAGAGAGACTGAGCTGCATTGACAGGTGCAGGCAGATGGCAAAATAGCACGAAAAGGTAAAAGAAAAAGATAAAACAAGTCATTTTTGACAACGTGCAGCTCAAAGCCTTTGAAGTGAGTCTTGAAACAGAGCAGCACCCAATGAATCCTAAGACAGCTGGTTTAGGGCTGCAGCACCTACAACATCACAGGAATAGAGTGCAAAAACACAGTATGGCAATCCTGTCATACATTGTAGAAGGTGACGCTATATATGTCACTGCAAGGCCGTAAAATACACAGATTATACTCAAACACTATACATGCTTAAGTTTACATTATTAAAAAGATGGAGGAAACAGAGATGTGTCGAAATAAAATATTTAAAAAAGTCAGTTTGAGTCGAGTCTTGACAGCCGATGGCTTATTTCTATCCTCTCTCCTTTGCGGACCTCATTTATGCCGAACAGTCACGGTGCTCAGGGACAGAAGAGATGATGTGATTTATACTTTCACATTCAGATCCACAAGCCGCTGATTTGACTAAGGAGGTGTCAGGGACAGTGAGAGTGGTATTTGAATGCACTTGAAGCTTCCGCATGTGCCCTCTCTTTTGCGTCACTTTAGTAGATGATTACATAATCGTGGACTGAAAAATATCCTTCCTGGGAGCCAGAGCAAACATGCTGCATGTCAGTAATCACTACTGAACACCGTCTGATGTATTATAAACAAGCACAATCAAAAGAAAAGCACTATGGATTGGTAAGCAAAACATTAGTAGAAGATGCATCCTTTATTTAGATTACATTTTAACTTTGTATTTTTTTTAAATCTCTTGTATGTGACTCACAAAAAGTGATGTGGGGATCACCAACCCTCCCTTCTTTTTCGAGAAGAGCATCAGTTTTGCAATGAGGCCATTGCTGGTGGTTCTATTTTGAGATGCATTAAGCTGACAGAAAAACTAAACTGCTAAATAATTGAGATGAAGCCTCTATCATCACCTAAACTGAGCCATCCACCAGCTCATCGTGGCCTGAGATCATCAGGGATGGTGGTCACCCTGTTCATGATGTCACCCTGTGCATGATGTCACGACTTTGAACTTCCTGTAAAGGCTTTTTGGCTTCATGTTGGGTTTTACAGGAAGGCATTGAAAGAGCCAATATGTGCCAGAGGGCAGCATGGTATAAATACATTCGTTTTGTATCTTAATTACCATGACAGGAACTTTTATATCTTAATTCTACTGTGTAGACATGGGGATGTCGACAGTGTCCTTCATGCTGTCAAAGCTGCAGTGGGATGCTTAATAATGCATCACACATATCGTGTATTATCATTTTATATCAGTTTTCAAGACATCTTATAGAACCCAACAAGATCTTTTCCTGTGAATACTTTTCAAGTTAATCAAAATGAGTATTGAGCCCCTTTATGACATAATGCTGAGCAATGCTGTAATTATGGTCCAACTGGTGCCATATAAATACATTTTCAAATACATTGTATTCTGTCTGTATAATATTGCTATTGTGGATTATTTACTGTTTATTTATATTACTTTTGTTATTTTATTTTACTATGTGTCTTGTACACTTTACCTGTCTGCTGCTGTAATCCTGCAATATCCACACTGCGGGACTAATAAAGGAATATTGTATCTTATTCTAACAGTGCCACCAGACAGTCAGACTGGCAGCAGTATGAACATCTAGCAGAGCACGAACACTGTAGACACTTGACACACACACACACACACACACACACACACACACACACACACACACACACAATGTTAGCCTACTGTCTGCGTAAGAGAGGGTTGGAGACGTACCGTGATTCTCCCCCTCCATCCTGGTGGTCCTGATGCTGCTTCAGGCGTCGCAGTCCGGGGAGGTTTCTCTTTCGCGCCCGCAACAATCCTCCCCGGTTCCGTTCCCTTCCTCTCTTCTTCTTCTTCGCTCAACTTCCACGTCTCAACTTGATCGCAGGCTCTCCGGATACTCGAGCTCACTCCAGGAGGTGGTACTTTTCAGCGTGTTGCAGTGTCGCTCGTCCCCAGCTGCCTTTTAAAAATAAAGGTGTCGATGTTTGTTGGCTATGCATCCGGAGGAGCCGATGCACATGTTAGCCCCGCCCACCCCAGATGCGATGTCACTCTCCAACTTCCTCGAAACAATTTAGAGACGAACGCTTCACGTTATGCTTCACTGGCTTTTGCATTACTTATACTGGATTTGTATGTGCTAATGTTGTTGCTAATATACTTGAATATGTTTTTATAATATCCTAAAACTTTGTAGAACACTGAAATGTGTATGCATACATACTACAACAATACATATGCATATACAGTATATATATATATTTATTTATTTATGAGGTGGGGAAAAAACGTGTTACAGTTTTATGCCGAGCATTTGTGTTTTAACAAATTAAAAAACAATCCTTTTTACCCTCAAAGTCTCCTTTAATTAATAATAATTTTTTTTAAAGTTCAGAAAAAATGCTGCTGCTCTTTAGAGACGTGCAAAAACCTGTCTTGTCTGGCCACTTGGGGGAAGCAAAAGCAAGCTGTGAACACAACATTGCACCACCTTTGCAGTCGATGTTGCCAACTTCTCATCAAACAAGTTTAGCAGCTATGGAGCAACATTACCGCTCATTTAGAGTCAAGTTTCTGGCCACTGGCGAATTTACCCATAAGGACCCACGGTGTCACAGGTGTCACACGTCGTTTAAGTGTTCTGGAAAGTTCCATAAACAGCTTCATCCTTGATTTTAACTAATGAAGTCCCAAAGTGACACCTACTGAACATCTTGGTGGGTCATGTGACAGGGTCATGTGATTTTATGTTACCATAACAACCTTTCCAAAATGGCTGATCCAGGTTGTGACAGATCTGAAGAAAATGCTAAATTTAAAAAGCTTGTTTTTCATTGTTAAAGGTAATATTGACCCATTTTAAGAATGATAATGCCTAATTAACATGTCCTGTAATGTATTGAACCTGCTGTGAGCACATTTTTGGAAGAAACTGATATAAAACAAATCAGATAAAAACCGTTGTGACACATACGTCACATCGGGACGTTAACCTAAAAATTGCCCGAAGAACCCAGTGTGACATGTATGCACAATGCGAAAAATAATTATGATCTGCTCAGTTAATTTGGCTGATTCAATAATATTTAGCTAACATATTTTATATTGTTCAATCCAAAGCATAATAAAACAAATAAAAAGTAAAAAATCATGTTGTAATTATTAATACCATGTTTTTACCATTAAAGCCCAATGTGACATATATGTAACATTTCAAATATTTAACACTATTTTGAAAATAGTCAGAAATGTGTTCTATGTGGTCTATTTAGTCTGTATTATGTATAATTTCCTGGAAGGAGAAATGGGTCCGGGTTCTTATGGGTTAAAGTCCAATAACCACTCCATTAGCTCCACTTATGGTCTCCACCCACAGCTGAGGGAAATATATGGCTCTTAAGCTGCTAAATGCTCCACTATGTTCACCAGCTAAGCACCAACTGTGTCAGTCTGCTGCTGAGCGGATGGTATACAAATGATGGTTTCACAAAAAACTGCTGCCTGCTGTGTTTGAGAAATCCCATGTGAGCGGTGGATGTGGACCATGACAGTTGTGGGACAGACAGCAGAGCAATGAGCTGAAACTCACAATAAAGCTCCGTAAAGCCGAGGCTAAAGCTGCTGATAATTCTCTATAGGTTCATCACTGCAAGCGACCCCTATCACGTTATTATAATTGTTATAAGAAAAATATTGATTGCAGCTGCTTTAATGTTTCTGCATCTCTTGGTCTCTGGCTAAGCAGTGATGTCACAGCAGGGGTTTGGACTCAGCTTTCAAATTCATCACCGAACCTATAGACAGCAGCGCAGCAAGTTTTTTTTAAACCTTTTTTTGAATCAGTTTTTGTTTGTAAATGTGACACAAGCCTGTTTCGGCTCATCGTCTCAACAATACATGTGTATGATGTACCCCCCCCCCTACCTATAAATCACAGTAACAATGACCACATGTGATTTAGCTGATCATTGGATGCCGATGTCCATACCTCCTTTCTACAGTGCTAAAAGCGATCATAGCGACATATCAAATTACAAGAAAAACAGCAGTAGAAGACAGAATAATACACAATCAGCTCACAAAAGTCACAACTTTATTGCACCTTTATAGTTAACTGTAGAGTGGCAAGAGCCACTTTCATTATGAAAGATCTCTTCCCTGGTCAGAAAAGGTGGTGCAAAATTTAGAGCCATCAATGCAAACATGTGAACCGTCCATTCACATTGATAAATGTTCCTCTATGTCAGTTTGAGAGTCGCACTCTGTCGGATTTCAAATTACAAACATGTTCTATGGAAATTAGACTGTCCTTGTCTCTTGTACTGTACACACTACAGTGACATATAGGGAAGCTCTTGCATGAAGACAGAACACTCTCTTACAAACAAATGCTCTAACACATGTGCAGATTAATTCTCAAGTTAACATCCAACCAATCAGAGTATTAGTAGCACATTAAAGATCAGTGTCTTTTCCTCTTTAAATTATATATTTATAACATTAAATCCTATACCTTTTTTTATTATTTATAGCCAATTCAAGGCAACATCTCTAGAATGAAAAGAAATGCATGGGCAAATCTTTACAGCGTTTGAGGGAAACGGGCAGCACAAGATGGACTGTACAGGCTTCTACGCTGGCAAAGCATTTTGTCATAACATTAGTTTCTCTACGCATCGTGCCCCGGATCGGTGCAAGATGTCCACACCTGAAATACTTTTGTATAAAAAAGTTTCTACAGGATGTACAGGATGCAAAATGTTGGTCCCGGGAGAGGGACGACTGATATGAAACGGGATTCTGATCGTTGATGAAGATGGATACAGGATGTCTGGGTTCCTGAGTCTCCGCCCAGTTTCTAGGTGACCAGCATGAGCATCAGAAAATTGCATAGAGATATAAGATACAAGGGGGAAATAAATCATTGGCGTGTGACAGTCCCATCCGAACACAGTGCCTCAAGTACAAAATGTAACCCCTCTATTTCAGTACATTGGGGAAGAACAGTTTGTGAACGGTCAAATCTCCACACAGAGCTTTTGAACGCTGAACCGATGAGGTGAGCTACATAATTAAATAGCTGCACAGTAGAAAACAACCGCTCCCGTCCGAGTTTCTTCCATCAACCCCGACTGACTCCGCAATGCACATTGCACTACGAGTTGTCAGAAAACAATAGTGTCCAGGTACACGGAGAGAAACTTGTAGCGTCCAACTTGTTCATCAATGTCAACACTTGCACCAACGATACAAGTCGGCAGAGCATTCTTTTGTGGTCTAAAATGTATCCACATGAAATCTGAAATGAACTGAATTTGTTAAGGAGCAAAAAGGGTCATAACCTAAAGAGAACAAAAATAAAAACAAAATGTGCCTCAGTAATTCTTTTTTTTTTTAACCAATTTAGACATGCATCTTGAGAAAGAAAAGTGGCAATTTCAAAGCTTGATTTCACCAACATGAACGTAAAATGTGGTCCTTAAAAACAAGCCACGTGGCACAGACACTGCAGCAAAATAAAAAATATAGCAGATAACGGTATAAAATAGGAAGATCAGTAATCTAAAATAACATGTTCTAATGATTAAATGATTTTAGATCTTTGCAATTTAGTGTAGAATAATTTCAGGATACGGTTAAAACGTTTTTTAAATGTCAAATTAACTGAGCCCTTATGTCTGCTCTGAGATTGTGTACAGTTTCCAATACAAGAGAGCCAAAGTATGGCAGATGTACTTTCTCATTCTTAGCCCACTTATCTCATATAAGGTACACTGTATATAATTTCATAGCTCAAGATTGTTGGGACAATAACCAAGGCTCAAAGGATGCCAATATAAACATTCATTTGACATGGAGGTGTAGGGGTTTTAGTTAAATATTGCATGCATAGAGAAGCTCGATCCACCTACTCTCTTATTTGGATTAAAAAGGGGACCGCTGAAGCTTGAAGATAACATTTCATGTTTGTTTCAAATTGAGACAAAAAGGGGCTGCCTGACTCAATGTGCTGCTTTTGAACTCTTATCGTAATCAGGAATTTGGGTCTCAACTTCACACAAGACGGAGAAAGAAAAAAGGTACAGACATTTGGTATACAGTATTGTTGTCTCTATTTCCAATCAGCACAACCTCAACAGCAAACTGGATTCTCATCGACGGACTCCAAAACCCCTTTTTCCTCCAGGTGTTACAGACCACTTGCTCCGCCTGTCCTGGACCTTCTGGAAGATGCTGCCGCCGCTTCTCCACTTCTCTCTCTTATAGTTTTTAATTTTCTTTACCTGTTAATTTGTACAAAAACAAAAAAGTTGAAGAGGGACATTGACAAGGAGCCTAAAGTTGAGTAGACCGAAAGGGAAAAAAAATATTCAAGATGACATTATTCGTATCTATATTTTTCCCCTCACCTTTCCCCTGTCAAAGTCTTCATCCCACTCGTCGATCACTGTGTCACACCTGGCGTGGCGGACATCTTCAGCCGCATCTCTACTGATAGCAGAGACTTCTCCATCCCAACTGAGAACTAGAGAAGACAAACAAAACCTATAAAATGCGTATAAAAACATTTGTGCGACACATTGTCAAAGCATTGCTGCACAGGAGGTCAGATTCACACTCTGTCTCACCGTTGGCTCCGTAGGCCTTATCGGTGGCGTTCTTGAGCAGCTCCTCCACCACCCCACTTGTCTTCTTCCCGTCAAAGGCTACAGGAGCAGCGAGGGTCGGGGCGTCTCCTGATTCGTTTCCATCAGCCGCTGGCACCTGGCTGCGTTTATAGCCGTCCTTCACCTGGCGGTCCCAAACTACCACTGAGGCTGAAAAAAAAAAATGCAATTGTCAAAATGCAGTATATTAGTTGCTCTCTTAGTATAATTGTGACAATGGTCACATTAATGAGGCTGTAGTGGTGCAGCAGGTTTTGGCAGATGACTAATCTATGCCTAATCTATGCCTATTATTTTGCATTGTATGATTGTGTGTGTATTATTGCCTGTGCAGCGTGTGCACGCTCGCATACCTGTGCTTGGTTTACTTATTTCGCCGTTCTCCGTGACCTTTATTTTGGAAGGGGGCTCCACTGCTTCGGGCTCGTCGTTCTGGCCGTCTGAGCATCGTCTGCTCTCCTCCCACAGTTTAACCTCTTCTTTTAGCCGCCTCTTCTTTTTCTTCACCTTTAATTTCTTTTTCAATGTTACCAAATCCCCCGTATCATTCTGAACAACTGCGATCTTCATCTCAGGAGTGCTATTGGGTAAAAACATAGTTCATGTATTGCACTGGGGTTGTTACAAACAAAGTTATGCATCCCTCTTCCAAATTATGAGCTCAAAATTAACTTCCAGCAACACAAAAACAGACATGTATAACTACAAGAGTCCTACACTTCAACCCACCTCTCTGGTGCAGCGCATGCTGAAGTCGTCACCTGCATAGCCTCCACCAGCTGCATCCGCCTTTTCTTTTTCTTCTTCAACTTTACAGAGTCCCTTCCCTGTTCTTTTTGATTCGACTCACACTGCGTTGCGGTTGTGGCAGCTGACTGAGGCTTTTGCTTAGACTGTTCTGTATCTGGAAGTGATGTAAGACTCCATATGCCACCTTGGCACCAATCCTCTTCCTGGTTTGATGTGTCCAGGTGAGACAGGACGCACTCCTTCTCCTTAACAGTCTCACCATCTTCAGGCACCTTCTTTCGCTTTTTCCTTTTCTTCCTCCGCTTCTTCTCGCTGGCCGATTCCACGGGGTCGGTCTGTGTCACTGCAGCCGGGGATGCCACTGGCTCTGCGTCGCCCGCCACTTCAGAATGCCGCCGCTTCTTTTTCTTCTTCTTCTTTTGGTTGACCTTGGGAGCTGGAGTGCTGTTGAGGTCTGGTTCTTGGACCAAGGAGCTGTGATTGGTGGAAGACTTGGGGCTCTTTGGGCCAGGACTGTGAATCCCATTGGTTTTAGGAGAAAGGCTGGCGTTTGGTTTTTGCAGTGTGGGGGAAAGGGACTGTTTCTGAGGGCTCTGCTGTTTGAAGGATCCACTTAAGTGGGCAAAAGGCGATGACTGGACTTTAGGTGAATGGAATGGACCAGCTCTGAGAAGAGAACAGAAGAAAACATCTGGATTCGCTCGGCCAATTTGCATTTGAGGAAGACAAAATGTGTTTCTTGTGCATTTCCTACGTGATGCTCATACCTGCGAGAGTGAGTAGGTGAGGCAAAAGTGAAGGGGTTAAGTTGATTTTGATGCGTGAGGTCACTGGACAGCTGGCGTGGCGAAGAGGGCAGAGCATCAATGCTGCTCGGTCTCCGTTTGCGAGCCTGCAGTTATCGACATAAATAAAAACTTGGTGGTCTAAAAAAAATAGCCATGAATGTGACAAAAATAAGGAAGAGAATCAAATAAGGAAGAGGAAGATTAAATGGATGGCAGGAAAAGATGGAGGGAGGAAAACAAAAAGGAAAGGGTATGGCAGAAGAATTAGAAATGGTTAGAAAAAAAGAACAAACTGAAGGAAAAGAAGACAAACTCTAAACAAGTGCTACCATGTGGTTGATTTAAGGAAACTGGAGAAATTACACATTACATACAGCTGAAAACCTACTAGAAAAGGAGTTTACTTGCCTTAATAAAATTACTTATTGAGTAGGGTCAAATTTAGGATAGCAGTGAGGCAACAGGAAACCAAGGTATCAGGAATTTCACTAAGACAGGCGGTTGCTGTGGATGGGAATGAAGTTCACCTTCTTGGCTGAAAGGGCCAGTTTCTTGGCAGGTGGCGGTGACATGGTGCTGGTGGCTTCCGACGTGATGTTGTTGAGAGCCGGGGGTTTTATTTTCGCAGTCTTCTGCTCCTCTGTGCTCTGAGAGCGCTCCACGCTCTTGGCTGGAGACGCCGTGCCATTAGAGCCTTTCCGTGGGGTGGAGGGAGTCTCTCCTACTGGCGCACTTTTGGTACCCACGGAGTCCTGGCCGAAACAAAAAGGCAATCATGCTGTGGTTATGCTTCAATGACTAAATTAATTTATCGATTTTCATATGCAATATGATCAGTTTTTGTCAGAATTGCTGTCTTCATATTCCATTTGATGTTAAATAGCTCGTAAGCTCTTTGCAGACAATATGTTTGAAGGTTACAAAGAGACTGTCAATATGAATAAAATCTAAAAATAAAAAAATCTAAAAAAAACTTCCATGACACTGCCTTTGAACCAAGATTAGTATAAGTCTGTGCTTTTCCAGTGCAAAGGTTACCTTCGAGTCGCTGGTGTCGGCAGAGGACGAGTCAGACAAAGACTTAAATGAGGTAGACGCCGACATGCTCCGGCCCTCGCCACCTTGCTTTTTGTCTCCCTCCGCCCTGCTGAGCCCGTTGTTGGAAGGGGTCGGCGTGATGCTGCGGGACTGCACCTGGCTCTGGGGAGACGGCTTCTTCAGCTTCTTGAAAGGCTCGTCAATAACCGTGGGCCCACCTGGCAGCTTGGGCGGGCCATTGGAGGATGACATCCAGTTGGAAAGTCTGGGCTGTGGCTGAGAGCTCACACCGTTCCTGGAAATGGGCAGGCCCAAACCACCGTCCATGGACTGGATCTTACGCAGTTGTGCAGGCTCGAGTTTCTGAAAAGAGGAGTACTGGAATCAGAACTTTTATTAAAATCAGGGCGAGCGCCTTCTGCCCATGTCTAGTACACATGTCCACCGGTGAGCTGGATGTCATCTTGTGTAATACCTTTGCGACCTGCGGGGAGGAGAGCGGCCCGTTCAGGTTGGCCCTCTTTATCTGTTCAGACGACACGCTGTTCTTCCCAGGATGCAACATCGCCTGCTTGGTGGTCTGTCCATCTGCGTTCTTCTTGCTTTCAGGGATCCTTTAATACACAAATATAGACTCTGCTTTATTTAATTATAAATCCAGACAACACCTTGTTTGATCTCTTGCAGCCATCCCCAGCGTCTTACCTCAGGTAGAAAAGCACGTAAGCCTGCTGGTTCAAGACCACTTTGATGTTACTACAGTGCACCATTGAATCATTCATCTGGTACCACTGTCCGTTGCTCGCCTAAGAAGAAACAAGGAAGAGATCAAACTTTAAAACGGAGCAGGCTGTGAACTATATTAATCAAATCCTTATTAATTTACACTTGTACAAAAAAAAGTTCAAAACCGGTTTAGATAACGGGAAAAAAAGTTCCAAAACAGAACACTAAAAAGTTAAATAAGTTACAGGATCATTAAACACTACAGTTTATACCGAGGTAGTTATCTTTATAATTTCTCTGGCCATATTAGGCCATTGTGAGACATGCTCCACATTTATACAAAGCACTTCTTATAGGATTGTTGCAACTATGATTTAGCCACGTATTTAATTCCCTGGATTAGACAAAACAGACTTAAATTTGAAATTTATTTCAATTGAATTTCCAAGAAAGATATTATATTTTGTTATCTTGATATGGTATGGAATAAATGACATACAATTAAATATACCATAACAGAACATTCTTTAGAGCCAGAAGGTAAAAAGGGTACAAAGTCATGCTACTGAAGTCATACAATATTTGGAAGACTAAAACTAAATGTTTCCTCTGATAAACTGTAGTTCTTGAACGGCAGTTACAAAACAAGTCACAAAGCCACAAGGTTTGGGCTTATTCATTATTCATAACCATTCAACACATCTATTCATTATTATACATCGGTTTTGCATCATTCCTGTGATTGCAATCCACCAGGTTAAATGGAAGGAAATTTTAAGAAACTTATTGGTAAATACATTTACTCTGACGATTATAGAGCCCTCTGTGTTTTATTTGCCTATTTGTTGTGTGACTTTGTCTGTTAATTTTTTTAATACATTTCTGACCTCATCTCACAATGTCGACATGCATAATAATAAAAAAAGATTTGCATCTGCTCTTCTCACCTTGACATAGCAATAGTAGTGGCCAGCGTGACAACTGTAGCCAGAGTGCACCAGAACAGCGTAGAGCCCGTACATTACAGGATCGCCCGAGCTCTGAGACATGTAGGGGCGGATGTTCAGAAATTCTGGGTAACCAACATCCTGAAAAAAAAGAAAAAGACGATCAGGTCACTGAAAAACTCGGCAGCTCTTGTCAAAACCGTTGATACTGAGAGAAATCGTTGTTAACCTTTGTTATTTTTCCTCCGCTGAAGTTGGCGAACCTCTTGAGTGAAAGAGTCAGTACGTTAGATGTTCGATGGACCGTGAAGCGCTTGGTCGCTGGCACTTTCTTTTTGCACCTGGCGAGAAAAAAAAAGGGAAGTTCAATATTAATTATATTATTAGACAAAAAAATATGTTTAATGCCCTGTAGTTAAACTTCGGCTGCGGTCAGAACAGATAAATGGCACTTACTTGGCACACATGTAGGCATTCTCTCCACATAGCACGTCTGGTTTAACAAACAGTTCCAGGGCTCGCACAATGTTTGCCGCTTGCTGACAGACAGAAACAGAGATGCATGGTGTTGCTGAGGCCGGTTTACACAATATAGATTATATTTCCATGGAAATTAAAGTTATATTGAGATCTTGAGTAACATACTCGAATCTCCAAAGCGATGTCCAGGTAAGGGTCATATGTGTCTGACACACTTTTACAAATAGAGCACTTCACTGAAAGACACAATTAGAAACAAATGTGATTCTCGTGGGGCTAATTCTGAAGAAATACAATGTTAATGCAACTGGGTGATCATGGATTACAGGAGGATTTCACCCGCCTCTGTTCCACTTCCTGTAAACAGAAGAACCTCACAACCAACTGCCTCTTACTCCCAGATCAAACATTAAGGGGAAACAGCATTTCATTTAGCCCTCTTCTCAATATTTACATTTCAGATATGTTATAAGTTACTCAACCAAATACCCCTGTACCAGATGGAAATATCCTATAATTTGGCAAGTTGCTGTCTTATCTGAAATTGCATCTTACAAACCATTTTCTGATTAAACTTAAAAATCACTAAGCACTGTAAGGAAAATGTGCAAATTCTCTTTAATAGCTAAAATGTCGATGGATGCCTCCTAGCATTCCTAATACTTTTGTATTTGAATAAAAATTAGAAAAAGACGACATTTAACTTGTCCTCTAACAAATTGAATTATTTGCACCAGTGTTATCACACATTTAGTTAGTCTTCATAATACGTTATGTGATCTCTAGAAATATAAAGGATTAATAAAATTGACTTTTGTTCTGTCAGTGGGTTAAAAAAATGTCAGCGATACCCAATGACCAGCATATATTTGGTTTGGTAGCAGTAAAGGTACATTCAGAATAACTCCTTAGTAACAGAGACAGCCGACTACTTTGGATTCGCATGGGAACGTAGTAACTCACTACATCAAACTGTTTTAGCAACATAAATAGGACACTGTCATTAGTCTAGTCTGATGGTTAAAGGATCAAATATGGAATACCAAAAACAACAAATGTAGAAATTCACACAAAAAAAAAAATGCACAGCTCTGGATGCAATATTTTTCTTCCTTTCTTTCTGTGAAAAAAAGTCAATACCTCTTGACCTGAGGTAGCCTCCAAAGATCTGGTGAACCAGCGTTGTGGCCTGGGTCTGCCTGTCAAGCCTACAGACAGGAAGAGAAGACAAAAATCATTAAAAAACGACATTCAGAAAAACACAGACATCGATCCATTTTCTGCGCTTATGGCAGCGGGCTAAAGCAAGAAAGTCCAGATGTCCGACTTCACACTCAACCGTCGGTGCTCAAATAGTCAGAGCTTTCCTCTGAGCAGCTCCCTCACATTCTCCTGACTGCTTCCCAATGAGCTTCCGCCCCGGGTCTTGTTCCACTAGTGGACCCCAGTAAAAACCAGGCAATTAAAAAAAATACTCTTACTTTCAATGCTTTAAAGAAACAATAATAAAGCCTTACTTAGGGTAGCCATTGAGACAGGTTTTCTGCATTGCATCGATGGTGTACCGCAAAAATTCATGGGCATCCTCTTGGCTTCCAAAGCGAAAATGTCTGGCAATTTCTGTGGGAGACATAAGAGTTGACATTAAAAACAAGTAATTTGCACATTGCTAACACAAAGTAATTATTATTATTTTATTTTTTTAATTAGTCATGTTTTATCAACACCCCTTACTGAATTAATTGCATTAAAGTTTATAATCGAAAAGCCCAAAAAGCAGACAGAGCATCACGGTGTACAAGTGAACTACATAACCTGGTGATTGAGACAGAAGACAATGAAATTAAGGAACACCGTTCCCGTCAAGCCAGGTAGGCCTTTATTCACATTTTCAAAATTAAAAAGCAAAACCATTCATAGTATTATAGAGTAGCAGTTTATATTGTGTTTGGGATTATTCAGTGTGTTTACGCCTGCCAATTAGGCACATGCTATAAAGCAATAATCAGCGAAGATAATTTAATGAATATGCTGTGACGTTGAAAAGCGCATGCTTTCACTTGACCTCATCAGCAGCTTGCAGTCACTTAGTGACTTCATCTCAAAGCCTCACATTAGAGATACTGTAGCTCTGAACCGTTTGCCGCTACTGTTATTTCTTAATGGGGAAGTGTGAGCTGGTATAATAATGTGGTCATCCCCACATTCCCAGCATAGCATCCCTGCGCATTTACGACAATGAGTCACCCCTGATTGGGAAAGAGGAATGACACACCATGCTCTAATGACCTGCAGGGCCCGTCTCAGAGATGGCAGACAGCCTCTTGAAGATATGAACTCTGCTGGCATACGATTGGGTGGTTGTGGTTATATTTTGTTTGCGAGATCCTGGAAATTTCAGGATCAGTTGCCGTCAGATCTTTTGATTTTAGTGCGATGACATTGCGCTGCATTTATATTTTTAAGGGAGGTGTGTTGAGCAAGAGGCACAGATGTTGTATTTTCATTATATGCATTCATATTGTTCTCGCTGTGGAGGGGGCATTTCTAACTGCTTGATGAATGTAAAGAGAAACACAGTACATCTCTCAGTCCTGGTTACAAGGAAGGGAAACGGTGGACTGTACATTTTTGTGCTAAAGCTGCTCCTCTCAGCCCGCAGTCACAAGGAGACAGAGAGGGCATCGGGGAAGGGTGAAGCGGGGGGGAGGGAGAGATGGAGAAGAAAAAAAAAAAAAAAAGAGGCGCAGTAGGTGGAGACATGATTGCAGCAGCACATAAGGAAGAGGGAGGCAGGTAGGGAGGCAGCGGGTAGAGGGAGGGAGGGCTCCTGTGAGACTACAGCACAGCACCTCACCATGTCAAGGTGCAACTCACACTTCATCGCTACTCGCTACATGGTGTTCGTTCACAGCCTGCCATCTCACCGCTCCACTTTTGCACTGCAGTTACCGGCTGTTGTCACATGGGACACTGGCCAGTGTTGCGTCATCATGACTCTGGCAGTATTAAAGCCCCAAATCAGGCGCCTGTGACTCCTGACACAAAACGCTCAGCCACAATCACACAGGGTTGAAGGAATCGGGTGGTCTTACTTTTCAGGTCTCTGATGAAGGAGACAGGCTTGATGGCATTGCCCGTGTTGGCAAAGGCTTGAATGATATGGTTCTGCATTATACAGATCATACAGAAGCCCGACTGGTGACCTGAAACACAGACAAAGACGAATGCATCAGAGCCACTCAAAGAAATCAAGTGCAGGAATGTGTTATTGTGACGGTATTGGGATTCAGAAAAACATTGTTCATAACAAATGCAAAGTAAAACATTATTTATTGTAAAACTAATTTTCATCAAACACAATGATGAATGATTTTACAGCTGGTAAAATTCAAATATGTTGGATTAAAAAACAAAGTTTTCCAGAATTAGGCTGATTGTATTAAAATAAATACTTCTTAAAAGCACAGACAAAGAAAATGCTATTTTTTTTTCTATTTTCAAACAAATATTCAGTATTTTATTCGTCTTTAAGGTAAAAATGTATCGGAAAAAAAATAAGGATTTGGAATATCATATATTTTAAATAAATTTGAAACGCATGCTTTGCTTTTACTGTATCTACTTAAAATCTGGGGAACAATAAGTTAAAAGTATTTCAGTGAGCAAAATGATACATACAGTTGTGGAGCCTCTATCGAGCAGGTTATAGCTCATAACGGTTATGGGCAAAGTAAATTGTGCCGTTTTAAAGGCTTAATCCTCTCAATGCTTTAGTCAAAACAATACTTCCTCGGATAATAAGTCTTGATGAAATGAAAACTTATTTGAGGCTATGCATCTGCAGCATGCTTCCACTGGTCTGAACCAACATGTAATTTAGGGTGCTTACTATTTCACAATTTGACCTACAGCCCTGAAACTTTAATGGTCGGCGAGTCTTTGCCTTCTTGGCTTGGTAAAAAATGTTAAGTCAGTAAATCACAGACTGCTGAATGTTTCAGAGCCTGAATAAAACTGTGTGAAAAAACTGGCCAACCGAAGCAGCTGTTTTTGTTTTGCTTCTGCAGCTGCTTTGGTTTGCAATCCACATTGACATTCAGCCACATGTTTCTGCACAGAAGAGTGACAGTAGCGAGATTAGAGTAATAGTAACTTTGTGGGTGTGCGTAATGTTAACAAAATATATACAAGTGAACAAGAGTGCAACTGCTCCGAGTGTGGCAGCATTAATGGGCATGATTCAAATACTCACAGGCACGGCTGTGCTCCTTTGAGAGTAAGTAGTTGGCAAGTGGCGGGGTGTAGGTGAGACACTGCACTGTTGAGTTGAGGAAGCAGGTGTTCCCGAGGTTGTGGAGACCGGCTCCCACCCTGTACACACGCTCCCATTTAAGGGTGAGCTTGTTCCCTGAAAAGAGCATCTTTTGTGGTGCAGGGATCCCATCGCTCTGGCCGCCAACTGTGTTCTCTGAAACTGAAGGAACAGTGCAGTCACTCATGTATCAGGACAGTAACACAGATATTTAGCTTGTATGGCTAGCAGGGGAGGACAAAAGGTGAATATGGACACAGTCATGATCTAAAGTGTCTCTTCAACTTGAGAGCTTACCTTGCCTCTTTATCTGGGCAGGCTCAGTGGCCCTCTGGCTCGTAGCGCCCTCATTCCTGGGATTGAGGATGACATACTTGTTCTTCAGGCTATCCAGTTGATAGGAGAAACCCTTGCTGGCCGGCTCAAACTCTATCTTCTGCAGGAGGACCTTCTTGGCAGAAGAAGCCAACAGTTTGTTGAGGTCACCCTCATCACCCGTGTCCTTTCGACCAGGTTTTAATGCCTCTTTGAGTTTATCCACTATCGGCATTGTTGGAACATCACTGCAGAGAAAGTTGGATTTAGTGTCAGTGTCATAAATTGTTAACAGAGTCCTGTCACTGGTCCCACATGTAGCAACACAAAACAAAACAAAAAATCTCACTCATTTCCCCCAAAGGGACCAATAATATATCATCGATCATCGTATTCGGTATACCCTATTTGAGAGAATCTCACAGTACCTTGACTGTCTGTTTCTATAACATGGTGAGTGTTGGGACTCCAATCTGTCACCATGGCAGTGTTAATGGCCCTCTGAGCTGAATAAGAGCAAAAGTTAACCTCAGATAATCACACAAGTGCCCAATAACCTCTCAAGGCCACATATCCCGACGCGGCTCCACGAGAGATATAAGGACTGTGTGCATCTGAGGTGCCAACTGGGTCTTGGCAGCTGTCCCCACAGTTATGAAAGACAGCAGGCGCTGGTAACATAAGGGGGCGGCGGGTGCACGAGATGAGAGGACGAGCATTAGAGCACAAGCATTAGAGCACATGAGGCGTAAACAGTTGCTGTTAAATGCCAGAACAAGTCTTATCATTTATTTTGATTGCATCAATGTTTTTATTGTTATCTTGCAGCAATTGGCATGTCTGTTCAGTAAAGCTGTGCATCATCAAATGTTGTCATCTGGACTATCAGTGATATGAGAGATTACAAAAAAATGACTCAAGATAACAAAAATAAAACATTTGCATTGGTTGTCTGCCGTCCCTTTAAATACAGGAGTAGCTGAGTGCACCAGAAGGACCGTTTCAGTAGAGACAACAACAACAACAACCATCTGCACGAGTCAGCCCATTGAAGGACTTCTGACGCGTTACTTTCTACAAAAGGCAGCAGACTGGCAAAATGTGTTCGATGCTGACCAAGGAGTGAGAAGATAAATCATTCAGTCTCCCGTTGCCTCCATGTAGTCAGGACGCAGCCGAGATGCCCCAAACATAACAAACCATCCTCAAAGGTGAAAGCATTACATCATGAAGATGTTACAGTAGTACGACACGAAAACACAGAAGGCATGGAGCACCATGAGTGCCGTGCTCATCGGAGTGGGCAGTGACGTCATGAAGAGGGTTGATCATGCATTGTATGCACAAGGGCACGCTGACCTTCATGAGCTGCTGATCCTGATAAAACTAAAAACGACACAGCCCACATGGACACAGATAACTGCAGTGATGCAACTGCAAGACGAGGCGGCAATATTTAAAACATTGACCACAACGCAGGTGTTTGATCAGATTATTACGTCGAGACATTTAGCTATTTCATTGCTATGTAGTACACAGAAACTTTGTATTTTTTGTGTTTGCATTTTAATCTGGAATCTTACACATTTTTGTATTATATTTTTTTATGTTGCGAGGTGATACGAGCCATTCACCGGCAGTGATAGATGGATATTAGTTGAGGCTACAAGTGCCAATGTGCATGCATAGACTATCTATGCGTGCACACTATGTGTATGGTCTTGTCGAACACAACTGGCAGCTCCAGCTTGCGTACATTAGAACTATACACTGGACGCCTTGTTTAGATGTTAAGATGGCTGGCGGGAGATCCGACAGCAGATTCACGTAGAGGGAATCTCAAAAGATGTCACCTTCAGATGTGGATGATTTAAACAATTTTTTGAGGAAATTAAATGATTGTAATTCCATAAAATGCAGTCATTTTAAGAGTTTTGCATTCAGGTACATCCATACTCTCTAGTTAAACTATTCCAAGCAATGACAATAATAATAATAATAATAATAATAATAATAATAATAATAATAATAATAATAATAATGACAATAAATCTCACGTTAACAACACTGGTTTTAAAAATCTATAGGCCTATTATGCTTGCCTCATATTTTGGAAGTACTCCTCACAATGACATGCTTATTTACATCCGTGCAGTTGTCAATGTTTTCTTTAACTTATACAAACATCTGACAACAAGCCAAACCTCAGCAAAAAACTGCTATTAGCCTGGGGTTCTGACAAAGATAATATTACTAAGTGTAAATAGCACATCATGTTAGGACCAATACCAGTGGCGGTGCGTCAATAGAGGGCGCTAGGGCGCCGCCCCTCCTAAAATTTTGCGATGAAAAAAAAAAAAGAAGAAAAAAAAATATAATATATACTGTCAAAAAACATTATATATCAAATAATTTAAATAAGAAATATACCGTGTTGACGCGCTAAATGTGTGTGGGAGACCGTAAGCCCCTGTCAACAACCACTTAAGTTAAATATAATATATCGCCATTCATCATTACTGAGAAAAGCCCCTCCCCTCTCGGGGCGCCGGCCAAATGTGTGTCTATGGAAAGCTAACAAACATTTCACCCTCGTGACGGCAAGGACAGCTTCTCATTGGCGGATGAAACGTGAATCTTCGGGCGCACGAATCTGCGCCCTAGCCAATGACATCGTTTCTTATTGCAACGTGGTTGGACTATTCGTCCAATCAGAGACCTTTATCATTCCCTCACATCCCATGTAGCTACGCGAGCAACACAGCTAGCAGAGACTTTGATTATGTTAGTATGGTGACTGAAAACTCTGTGGTATCTCTACGCGAAACACCTTTCAATCCACGATCAGATGTTGACAAGAAGAGGCTGAAAGAGTTGGGACCCGAACGTCCGGATTTAAATATTCAGCAGCAAAGCAGTGAAGCTACATGCACCAAGCTACATGCTAACCGGAGCTGCTAGCTGGAGGCTCAGTGTGCAGTGGCTCTGAGCAGCCGAGGAAGCGCCGGGCTGTGAAGGAAGATGAGCTTGAAGGATTGCTGCAGAGGTGAGTGTCAAAATCAGCAGATGCCTGTGTTAGAGTTTAATGTTTTATCTTTCCCACAGCAGAACACATGTTGGACATTGTTAGATTTGGGTGGATATCATATCAGGCTATAACTTTATCTAAAATACCAATTCAACCCCCAACAAGTTAGTGTGTGTGTGTGTGTGTGTCATAGCTACAGCCATCAAGGTGGCTCCTGGCCTTTTGTCTATGTTGATGAGCCATCAAGACACACAAAACATAGTTTTTTGTCTGTAGTATGAAGCCTGTTTGTAGTAGATATTTCCCCACAACTTATCTTACTGTCTCTCTCTCTATATATTTATCTGTAGGTTTGTGACACCATACTTGGACACACCAGGGAACGCTTTGCCTTCAAAGACCACCTCACCAGTGCCACCTTACTGCAGGGCCCCCAGTTTGAATGCTACGCCAATGTATTCCCTGAAGTTGCTCTGGCCACCACATTGAATGTTTCTTAAACCATTCTGCTCTGAACCTCTCATGCCCAAAGTTACAGTTTGTTGATAGTTGTTATTGGACAGTGTTGAGCACTGTGTTTTCTTGAAATAAAGCTTTGTTTTTTAGAATATTCTACTCCAAACCTCTTTTCTTCTCATTGTGGAGTGCTATTTAAACCGCGCCGCCCAACTGCGCCCCCCCCAAAAAAAATGTCACCAGCCGCCACTGACCAATACATAGAAATGGTTGGAATGGAGTCGAATGTGACAAAACAGACTAGAAAAATATTAATAGGACTCCCTAATTAAAAGTCTTCTTGCAATGTTGTGTTGCAGCAACTACAGTAGTAGAGCAATATTAACAATTTATCATCATTCTTATACATTTTTAACATTATTTCAGACCAACCTTTCTATTGGAGCCAACATCGAACAATAAAGTACCTACCCACCCATGTGGACAGAAGACAACAAAAACGAGTAACTGACTAATCATTTCAGCTATTCAATTAGTTGATCAACTGAAAACTAAATCTTGAACCATTTTTGCTAACTGATTAATCTTTTAAGACATTTTTCAAGAAAAGACTCAAACTGGCTCCATCATCATATATGTGAGAATGTATTACTTTTCTGTTTAACCATTGTATTGTTTTGGTCACGTGCTAATTAACTAAATAGTTTAGGGTTTTCAGAAAAGACGTGCAATTAGAAGAGCTAATCTTATAGACAATTGTGCGGAGCATTTTCTCTCCATTTTTTGGGGGGCAAATTATGTAATCAACTCAATTGTGTTGCTGACACAGATGAAGCTGCTGGAGAAGGTAACGTGAATGCAAACGACAGCGTGCAGAAAAAAAGCAAAGCCTATTCATATCCAAGAGCAGCTCAAATCACAAAGTACCCCCACTCGTGGACTAAAAAACGCGGACGCATTTTATAGAGAGCACCTGAAGGCAGCACAGCTATTGCTGTCACTTCAATAAATTAAAAAAATCCCTCCATTGTTGTTGCTCGAGCAGACAAGTAACGTTACTTCACTGCCCGATGCCAAGTGGTTTACAGTCTTCCTGGGTCGCAGTTACCGTTATGGACTCCAGCAGCAGCCGAGTCAACTCTTAGGGCCACTCATCGTAGCGCACATGCTAGGCGGCTAACCTCGACCACAGCTAACGGTAAAGTCAACTTGGTCGGTCTCAACTTTGGAGGCAAACCCCCGGCGTTGCTTACTTTACTGGGTATCGGTTTAACGAAGTAACGACGACGCTGCTCGTTGTGTCGTTTGCGGTCTTTTTACGGCTTTGACACGAGCGGCGGCGGCAGCAAATTAGCCACCGAGCTAACTTAACGTGGCGAGAGCCTCAATGTGGGTTAGCGCCTCAGCGTCCGGGTGGCTAGCAAATCCCCCGGCAGCCACAAGCTGCCTGTCATTTACACTACCTCATCCTGTAAATACATGCCAACAGATACTACGGACACCAACGAGGCGTTTGTACGCTCACCTTTCGTTCAATCGCGTTAAAACGTTGGCAGTACAGGGGTCTGCTTCCTCAGCTGTAGCTCTTGGGTCTGGTATTTTCGCCCATGCTGCATTATCAAAGGGCGGTGACAACAATGATTGACAGGGATGAAAGGCCAATCGGAGAGCAGGTCACGCCTTAGCTGAAGGCGTCAGCCAATCAGCGCTTGAATTGACGCAGCGCCGTTGGGAGAAAACCACAAGCGACTTTCAAGGCAACGCTGTTTACCATTCATGCTATCGGCGGGATATATGTTTACCGTTTTTTAATGTAACAACAAAGCGCCGATATATCCTCAATTGTATTCTGCAGTTATGTTAGTCTTGAGACATTCTCTCACATGAAAATCCCTCGTGGATGAAATCGCTTCCCTAGTGTCAATTCCCCTATTGCTCCTGATTACAACAAAAAAAGATTATGGCTGCAGATTGAATCCATATTTTAGGCAGCCTATGAAGACCTAAATTTATTTATAAATTGTATAAATAATCTATAATCACCTGTAATAATGCTGTTGGAGTGAACTAACAGTCAGTCCTCTTACAGTATAGCATCAGAGAAAACATCGCGGTTTGTTTTCATCTTTGAACATATTCAAATAAACGCAATATCAAGCAGCGCTATTTACTGTAATTAACTGGGAATAATTTCATAATCGTGAAATCCCGACTGTCGTAACGATAATTACGTAGTTGTGCACATGGATAGGCTCGTATAGGAATGTCTGAAATGTCACGTGTTGTTGTCTCCACTAAGCGGCAGCAGATTGCTGTTTAATGTCACAAAGTAGTTACTGTCCCAGCCTTGATTAAGTCTCTGAAATACTGAAACTGAAACATGACACTGAGCTTTGTTTATTTGTTTCTCTTGCCTGCTGAACGACTTGTGCCTTCCTTTAATCTGTTACCGGTCTGTGTAGTGTATGCACACAACTAGGAAAACGAAGCCATGCTGATTCTTTAATGAAGTGGAGTCTTGTCAATCTGCACACAATGAGCATGGATGTGGAAATAACAACGCAAAGCATCTAAACAGGGTTTGACATTTAATGTAATAGTCAAAATGTACAGTATTGTTTCAGCTGGACATGCATGCAAAAATCATCGCAAATGTCTCATGTGAAACCAGCACAAGACATCATATTGACTACAGTTTCAAATTAAGAACCTTTTTACACTCTCATATTAATTATCAAAGTCACATGGCATTTGCACAACACTTTTATGGTCACATCAAAAGCTCTGCAAGTAAATGGATGATTGGTTACAATATCTTTAACCAGCTGTCCTAAAGGACGAGCAGTCAGGCAGGTAACATCCGGTCTATTTGACCTAGAATGCACATAAAATGTGTATTTTGCTTATATTGTTAAAATACTTGATCTTCTCTTTCTACAATACCAATGATGTCAAACAATTTTTCACAATGTAGGCTTTTTTTATTTATAGAATATGATGAATCATATAACCTCCTTAAATAAAATAGGCTCTTGCGCTTAAACATTACAAAGAGCTGTAATATAAAAAAAAAAAATACAAAATGGAAGATTCAATCCTCCTCAGATTTTTTTCATTAGAGACAATATGACTGCTGTGACAATTGTGTTCAAAGTGCATTCTTGTCTATTCAGGATTATTTAAAGAAAACTTTAGCATAAGCACGCTTAGTCGAAACAGGTTTGTCACATCTTTAAAAAAAAAAAAAAAAAAAGAAAAGGGGAAGATATTTGCATACTCAGCACAAGAAGTAATCTGAAGCAGGACAGGCAAGAGGTGGTCGGTCGTTCCTTGTGAGAGCTCTGCTTACACAAATCAGGGTGCCAATTGCCACTTAATGTTATTTATGAACAAACCGATTCACAGAATTATTACACTTTGAGTTAAAGATATGCACGTGTTGCATTATAGAAGTATAGTTATACAAAATATACCTTTGGTTAAAAAAGGTAACAGCACACGAACAAAAAAACGCTTTGAACAGTAATACTGAATTGTGATGAGTATCCCCTTATTTCAGCTGACGGAGAAGTGGTTTATGAGGAAGTGCTTTGGATTTAGGGGGTAGAAGTGTCTGAAAGTGCTGCATTCGTAAAAGACTGTTGATTAACATAATGAGGCCTGGAAATAAAAACAACCTCACCGGAGAGCACTTGCCCAATCTTTTTTCTTAACAAAAAAAATTTAATAAATTTATTTGTGTTTTTGGTATTTGTATCTTATTATATTTGAGACCTCTTTAGATTATTGGACAGTGGTGGAGTTAAGGATCTTCGATGTCCAGGAAATCCCTTTTAGGCGGAGCTGCCCCTCTGTACCAGGCACAAGAGTCATCACTCCTCTTGATACAAGCAAAGTGTTTGGCCTGCCCGCCATTGACCGTCTTCTCGATCACCCAGTCTGTCCACAGGCACTCGGCCGGGCTGCTGATCGTGCAGGGGATGGAGGTGCAGCGGGTGATCTGATGATCGGAGAAGAGACAAACATCAGGGATTTAATTTACCACAATTGATGCATCTTTCAAGATTAATTTAGTTTGCAGTCATTTTCTACCTTGCATTCGCAGCCCATTTCATAGCGCTGAGGCAGGCTCTTCTTCTGTGTGGGACTCAGGGTCTCCCAGGGCTCCAGGAAGTCACACAGGGTGATGTGCATCTTCCCATCAGTCTCCAGTTTGCCTGAAGAGGAAGACAAGTGCATTAAATGACATGAAAGATAATGTGAAAACGTATTAAGGAAAATACTCGTTATATTTTATATTTTATGTGCGCTTTGAAATGTGATCAAAGTTGTACCTGTGATAAGATACTCTTTGCCATTGTGTTCCAGAGACACGCCACACACTGCGGAGGTGGGAGCTGTGTAGATGGCGTCAATATCCTGGGTGGGACCTTTGAACATCTGATAATTCAAGCAGAGAACAGAGTATTTATGAATGAATGAATATATACTTTATTAATCCCCAAGGGGAAATTTGTGGTCAGAGTAGCAGCAATTTACAGACTGAAATCAACATATTAAAAACAACAGGGATGAGCGATATATACAAAAAATAAAATTGCAGGGATGAAAGATATGTACAGCGCAGAGAGTATTATTTAGGAAATTAAATTTAAACAATAGAGAAGTGCAAAAATGCAAAGTTTGTATGTGTAGTGTATGTGAAGTGAGGTGTAAATGAACAGACAATAGAGAAGTGCAAAAATGTATGCAAGTATATGAAGTTTAGGTAAACATAAACGTGTACAGTGATTAATCAATCAACAGAGGATCTGGCAAGAGCTGACTTGTTGTACAGTCTTAATGCCGTAGGCAGGAATGTTTTCCTGCATCTGTCCTTGTGACAGCGGAGCTGAATGAATCTTTTGGAGAAAGTGCTCCGCTGACCCTGCAGTAGGTGGTGGAGAGGGTGGTCCAATATGGACAATTCATGTTGCACAATCATTTTATGACGTGAAAACGTTAGCTTTATCCAACATACCTTGATTTGTTTGACGTCATACTTGAAACGCTTGACGGGGTTCCCATAGATGTCATTGCCGACGTCAACCTCCTGCTTTCCAACTACCTTTGCCCTGATAACTGGAGAGAGACAAAACACAACACACATTTACATTCATTGTATTTGAAGACAAAGTCAAACGCCATTGTCATGTAAAAAGAGAACAGGATCTGGGTCCGTCTGTATCCGATCTGGGCCCTGCCCAGGTTTGGCATGCTGCAGTCGGCAAAAACACATTGCTGTGGCTTGGATCTGAGTAGTGTTCATGTGCCAGGTACTGGGAAGACAGAGGCAACATGAGTGTTTCATCAGCTGCAATCAGAGGGAGGAATGTGTGCTGCCTTTCCCAGGCTCCTGGGCCGACGCAGGAGGAAGCCAGTCAGCAATCTTTGAAAAGCTGAACTAGAATGCTCCCCTTCGCCCAGAGGCCTCTCTGCCGGCCTGCCTCTCTGTCTGGTTAGAGGTGCTGACATGCAAATCAACCTCTCTCCCTTTCGTGTGCAGCCTTTTTCCCCTCTCTCGCTCTCTCTCTCTCTCTGAGGTTCCAAAATTCAGAGAGGTTTGGACGGGGGGAAAATACAACAGTTGAAGTGGAAAAATAGCTTCAGAGCCATACCGATGAGCCTTAGAGCTCAAATACCGAGTATTCAACACATAAATATGTTGTTTCACAATAACTGCTTCTGTCATGTGAATCCAAGTGTTGAAGTACAGCATTGATCATAAGCCAGTCATAACTAAATACCTTGTTTATTACATGTATTATGCAGTGATCACTGCACGGCCGCATGACTACTACACTTACAAAATCATATTAAAATCAAGCTTTTAAGCGGAGGAGACGAGCAACAGAGTTAATGTTCACCAGATGTTCTCCCTAAAGTCCCAGTTTAAGTCCTTGCTTTCTCAAGGTGGCAGCTCCCGACCTAAGACCATCACCCGCCCGCTTCCTTACCAAATAAGATGAAGACTTTTCATTTACTTTTTATATGCCGAAGGTATGAAGCTGCGAGCCACATGTGCCCTAATTTGATGACAATAGAGGCTTACAGAACATCTCCTTTTAAGGGTCTAAAGAGTCGACCCTTAAAAAAAAAAGAAAGAAAAACAAGGAAAAAAGGAGAGTGTGCACAGATGGAGAGAGTGATGGAGTGATGAGGATGGTTGCATTCTCCAAGCAAGGGAACAGAGGAGAGAACAGACGAGAAGAGCAGTCACATTGCAGAGGTATAGCCCCAAAGTGTCATGTGTATACAGGGAGAAGAGAGAGGGAGGATTTAGTTTGTAGCTCGGAAAATGTGCAAAATACTGACTTGTGCATGCTGTGTGCCGCAGAGCTGCAATCGGCACGATTCAGAATGATAAACTGCACCGTGTGATCTTCTCCACCAGGGAAGATGGTTTTCAAATCACAAACACTACACTTAGAGAGAGTTGTGCCGAGAAACTCTCCAACTTCTCTGGCTACAAAGAGGATTAGTGGTAATCCCCTTCACCCCAGTGTGCAGGATCACACACACGGATCACTTCTCCTTCTAGTGTAAAGTAGGGCAGGTGAAAATATGCACAGTATTTAAAAAAACAAAAACACTGTGGGCTTATGTGAATGATATATTGTATATCATTTGAGCTCTTGGGCTTTGAAAACAACTTTGTGATGCTGCAGGTCATCTCTTAAATTGCAGTCAACATATGCTAGAAATAGACACTTTCCTCAAAACATCATGAACAATAAATAAAATCTACAACAAGCTCTGGTGCCTATTGCACTAATATAACTTTTCTTGAGGTGGCAGACCCAATTGCCTGGACTGCTATAGAGTCTAATTCTCACAAAACATGATTCTTTTTTTCTGGAACAGGCTGACAAAGCCCTAAAATAATCATACATTTCATAAAACTTGGGCCTAAAGGAACCGTCTAATTTGCTAGTTACTCAAACAATAAACACATTATTTTGTTTATGTAGTATTGTGGTCATTGGAGCGCTTAAAAACAAAAAATGAGAAGAAAGCAAATGCATGTCATGTAATTGCAGGGCCTGTGCATCCATTTACCTCTGAGAAGCCACAAAGTGGTCAGACAAAAGAGTACAGATCAAATTTGATTTTTTTTTTTTTAAATCAAAGAATATGGGTTTATCCACAATTATTAATTTGTGTACTTTGCAAAATGAACAGATCGATCGGTGCATTATCACCGGTGATGCTGCAAGTTCAAAGCAGCCACACAGTCAATCTGGTATTAATGTTTACACAGCTTGCAGCGTAGGGCTGTGTTTATACCGGAAGTCACGTTAGAAAACTGGCTTCCTTTCAAGATCTCAAATTTGTAACTTTCCTTGTTCACAAAAGTGGCACAGGTATACTCTACAATGGCAGAGAACTGAAATAAAGTGGAAACACATAACGAGTGCAGCATATGACCGCCCGGCATTCCTCTGCCTCTGCCAGGGACCCAAGGGATGGATTTCAATTTATGAGGGGAGATTTTTTTGGGGTTCCTGCTCGGTCTGTTTTTAACAACACAAATGGAACTACATGTTTACATCAATAGCTGGTCTGGTAAATAGTTTGTTTACTCCAGTTAATGGAGAGAGAAATAAGTTAGGCTCTAGCAATAACAGAAAGCTGAGGTCAACTAGGGCAGCGGTGGAAACTGAGCCATAAACCTTTTCCTCTATTCTTTACTGTATTTTGACGTTGCCTCCCACAACGTGAATACTTTATGAAGTACAACAGAAACGGACGTTGCAAGGGGCCTAATGATGCGATGATCTCACACAAATGCGTAGTTTCAGCAAACTTTGACCGTTCTTCCCCATTTTTGAGAGACCCTTGAGTAATTTTCAACAGACACGCTGATGACCTTACGTTCAACTTAAGTGACACTTTCACTTCAGTAAACTGTCTGAAAGTGAGTCTGGGTTCCTCAAGGCAATGTCTTACTGTGCAGTAACAGCATGGATATGCCATACACATGATTGTATGGCAGATGCTATTAGCACCCAGGTGACAAACCAAAAATGCAGTGTGCACCCAACCCAGGCACATACATACATTTACTGGAGGCTATGTATATTTCTCCTAAATCTAACCAAGTGTTGTTACCTAAACTTAACCAGGTAAAAAGTCCTGATATATGCATCCACCACAACCTCCTCCCTACACATACGTTGTCGCTCCTCCTCCTACTACTACATCATCATCATCAGAAGGCGCTTTCTGGCAGAAAGTATTTTGTCTTGCCAACTATTGCTAAATTAAGTATATTCAATTTGGCAGGTTGTAAATAGCCAAATAGACACTTTGTTATACTGCATGTAAGCCAATAACTTTGATTTATCGCAACACAAATGCCAGTCGCCTACAGTCCAGAGAATAGAAAAACATTTAAAATAAATTGGAAAACAAGAAATAGTTCAACTCAAGTTAAATGTCATCCTCAGCTAACTTCCTTCACACTTTTTAAGTGTCTTTCATGCGCTACCTGGCTGCCGTTGAGTAGTGCTGACTTTTAATTTATCTCAACAAAAAAAGTAAAAGGAACTTCTGATAAATCAGGACTTTCCTTTACAGTAAACGCTCCAGCAGGAAGGATGATGTGGTTTCTTCACCCTCCAAAGCAATGGAATCCCATGGTAAAGAGAAACCTTTGAATAAGTCAGCGTCTGTATACATACCACAACCGAGAAAAAAGACCCTCAGCAAATTTAAATAGCTACACAAGATGGTCACTGTTGAGACTCCCCTTAGCTGCAGACCTGTGTTGAAGGCAGCAACAAGCAGTGTTTTGTAATAGGTACAAAATATAAGAGGGAAAGGATTCATGTGACCTTTGAGAAAGAGCACATTAAATTGCTATCTCGTCGTCATTAAAGTGCACCATAAACCTCTCAACTCAGGAGTTGAGGATGGCAATTTATTATTTAGTGGTGGAAGAGGTGTTCAGATCCTTCAATAAGCCCTGCATTTAAAAGTTTACTTCAGTAAAAGTTTGTAAGTATCAGCACATTGTACTTTAAGTCAAATCAATTAGTATTTATGTAGGGACAAATCATAAGAGAAACGGTCTACGAAAGTAAAAGCTGTCATTTCCCGTCAGTGTTTGACTCCTTTGCCTATTCTTTATGATGTTTGTGGATTAATGTTGCTGATGCATTAATGTGTATGTGGCACTTCACTGCTGTTTAAGGTTGTGCTCATTGTAACACTTATATCGTATTCTATTAGATAGTCATGTATTTGTAGCATCGGCATCTTGTGAGAACTACGTATTAGTTAATAGTCAACTTTTCATGATCGTAGAAACACAGCCCTGTTTTTTTTTTAAAGAAGTAGGATAATTTTCTCACCACTCTCAGGCTCACCTTCAGTTTATCACAAACATTCAAAATCATCACATCTAAAAGAAACAAGGTTTCCACTGGAGAGGAAGGGTATGATAAACTGTAATCAGAAAAGTAACTTAAACTCTCAGATAAAAGTATATAAAGCCCTATGAGATGTAGTGGAGTAAAAGTATAAAGTAGCATAAAAAGGAACTACTCAAACTTGAGTACAGTTCTTACATTTCACCACTGATTCTATTATATATTAAAAAGTAAGCCAATTAAATAAAGTAACAGATACACTTCTGTCACTATCATGACTATCACCAGATGATTAGAGAGAGAAGGAGGGAAAAGAGGAGGGCAGTGGAAAGAAAGACAGAGACAGAACATTCCACCCTCCTATCCCTGTAATTGTAAACACAAGAGTAGGGGAAGTTTCCCCTCTCAGCATCTACGGTTTCTAGGTCAAACAATACATGAAATGATCCTCAACATCATATATTCAATCGAGTTAAGACTGAATGCTGTTTTATATTCATTAATCGCATCAATGAGTTAACTTACCGACGTCTGAGTTGCAAAACGCCTGCTGAGGATGCGCTGGGGAGCAGCTGCAGGCTTCTGCTATCTCTTCCACCCGCCACAGAAACAGGATGGCCAGAGTGACAAAACAACTGTTCGCCGTCCAGGTCATCTTAGAAAACTGTTTAATACACAAAAAAATGAGATGCGGGGGTAAAAATAAAAAATAAAAAAACGAGGAAGGACAGTGGAGCAGTCCGTCCAGACTAAAGGAGATGAATCAGAAATGTCCGCAGCTTCGAGCGAACGAGAGACGGCCCACTTGTCAGAGTGTGAGATGCACAATGCATGAGAGGGTTGTCATTCCTGTAAACGACTGCACTCGACTACTGAGACTTCCTCCTGCAAAATCTGTTTTCCACTAGTGACGGGAGCAGCCGCGTTTTATGAGCGCAGGCAGGCGGCAGACTCCTCCCCTGCCGCGGGCTCAGCCAGTGAGCTGCGCCGGCGCTGTGGAGGTCAGCGACCCGGGGCCCACCCGCACACCCACCGTCACCTTCTGTCACAATAGGTTGGACACACGCACACACATGCATTTTTTTTTTTTTAAACTAAGCATTCAACCTGAACTTTTCCCAATTCACTTAAAATCCCAGCCAAAAATGACATTTAAATCTAACATGAACTTGAATCATAACCTTCCATCAATAACCTATCGTCGGCAAAGAAAAGAATAACCTGAAATCAGTTGGAAAAAAATGTGGGGTAATTGTGTCATCATGTCTGAGGTAATTTTCTTATCTGTGAGATAAGTAAATGACTTCAGACATGTTGATACTTCTTTTTAAGTACATTTAGAAATAAAAAAAATCAGCAGGCAACTATTTTGTGGTTTTGCCATTCCAACAAAATGTAAATCTCCATGCTGTATTGGTGATGGATCGTCTGGAGAGTAAGGGGGTGCTCAGAAAAATGTAAATCAATTTCAATTCAATTTTATACAGCCCAATATCACAACTCCCAAATTTGCCGAAGGCGGCTTTATGATCTGTACACCATACAACATCCTCTGTCGTCAGACCCTTGATCGGGATAAGGAAAAACACCCAATATGTACTTCCCAAATACTTACAAATGTGGTGTTGGATGAGAAGATTGATACTCTAGTGTTTGTTTGGTGAATGTAAATCTACAGCCAGCGGCCAGTTATCTTCGCGTAACAACTTGACTGGGACCAGTATCTTCCTGGTTGGCTTGCAACTGCTCAGTAAGAACTAGTCCACCACCCAACCCAAGGAGAACCGGCTGCTCCGGATAGCTTTTACCTAACATACAAACCATGAGAGTGGTGACAATCTTCTCCATTCTCTCTCAGTGTTCATCTAATAGAAGTAGATATCTGGACTGACCTCCGTCCGACCTTCAACCTTCAGCCACACTCTCTGTGGTAACGATGACTTTACAATATGTTACAACACTTGTGGTGACACTAAGTTGGACAATCATACCGTTTTTCCCTATTTTGTATTACCTCAATGGTTTTGCAATGTAATAGACGATGTGCCTTCAACCTGATTGTTTTGACCCCTTGGCAACAGCAGAAAAAAGCTGTGAAGACAACCCTGACGTCTCCACGTTGACGTTGGTAAACCTGTTAGCGAACAGCAGTTTCAGGCATTTACATTCAGCAGTTATGGAGAAACACAATCACCTGGGGTCTCATGTCTTGCCACTGCTGAATTTAAATCCAATGCTCGGGCAGTAAACAGTTGGTAGCAAACTCTACCAACTGTTTACGGAAATATCTGGTTCATTAGCTGTTATGTGTCACTAACTCTGTCTCCTGTTCGGTGCTGAGCAGGTCGTGAGCTGTGGGAATTTAGAGCTTATCCATTGAAAACAGCAGCTGAAAATCTTGCCATGAGAGCGGTGACATTGAACGAAACAGTAAAGCTGCGAGCCAAACAGCTAAACAATGAGCTAAAACTCTATAGAGCTCCGTAAAGCCGACTGGAGCTGCAGATTCAGGTGATACTTCTCTGTAAATGTATCACTACGACAGACGGCCCTTTCACATTCTCACATTGTTGCCACATTGGCATTTGATACAATGTTATTTCAAGTTAATTAAAGGCGCTTTAAACAAATATGTTGAAACTTATTTTAACATATAAGGATATTCCCTAGTAAAATACTGACGTGAGTCCTACGTAGTAATCGCCAGCCCACGCCGCAGTTATCTGGGGTTTAAATTCAGTGAGAGTGTTTATGCATGCAGTTTCAGTAACCATTAAACACTGTTTGTAACAGATGATGGAAGTCAGAGTGTAGGAGGAGTGGAGCAGTGGAGAGAAGTGACATCATCCCCCTAAATTTAATAGATTCAATCTGGCGGCGATTCCCCGAAGCTTATGCTACCCAAGCCCCTCCGCTCTTATGTGAGAGAAACATTATGCTATAGTCAAATTCTTTAGTTGTTCCTCATCCCTTACTCATGCACAAACATAGATGGCTCTTTTTGTTGGAAAGTTCACCGCTGTAAAAGCACCGCAGGAAACTGAGGATCTCAAGAGTTTGGGGTTTTGCGGTCTCCCGTGTTGATTCTGGCTTAGAAACGAGAGATCACAGCGAGGGCACGGCATGTTTGATGATTAAAGCTAATGGTGAATAATGAAGAGGACTGAAGAGGGAAAGAGAGAGGACTGTATCTTCTGTGGCTTCCTCGCTCCCTGACATCATATTTGGCCATCGAAAGTCGGTCTTCTGGCCACTCAGGCAAATATTTCCACTCTTTTCCATAGTTGAGCAGTTTTGCCTGGTTGCTTTTCCACAGGTCTCTGCTAGCCCACTTGGTGTCTGTGTAAAAACAGGCAGGGAGAGAGAGAGTGAGAGCGGGAGAGGAAAATTAAACAACCAATTTAGGGTCATCTTTGTATTGACCAACGTCCCGTGCGTCATCTTGGCGTTCATTCACTTTTAGAGTAAGAATCAGTCAGATAAGGAAAATTACCAAACTGTTGGAAATTTTGCAACCCAGGATGACTCGTAAGCCGAGTGGAAGTCTCCAGACACAAAAGACGCAACGATGACAACAACACAGATGTTGGGGCGTGGAACAGGAATTAAGACACATGAAAGGAAGTGACACATTCAAGACCAAATGAGTAGAAATATGCCTCCGTCTCTTTCCACAGTTTACCAAAAGCATCAGAGGAACAGCAGACGCCTTCTTCTTGGCAAAACCTGCCGCCCCCTGTCCAAACAGTCGGCTTCCTTTGCACTGAGATGCTGACTGATGTGGTCAGATCACCGCCGTGTCCCCGGCTCCTGAGCATATTTCAAATGACCTCACAGCATGACCATTCTGAGCTATTTCCCACACTGCAACTCTCCCCTTTAGGACTCGGTTTTACTCGCCAGTTAAATTCTGGATTATTGTATCAACATTTGGTTTTAATTTGTTGAGAGAGGGCGGATTTGTCAAAGAAGTGCAATGTAAGCAGGCCCCCCTGTGTACTTTACCCACTACAAACTCCAAAAGGGGCTCAGGAATGGCCATACAGCCCCTAAATTACAGACTTGCAAGGCCAGGAATACTCTCAAAAGGAAGTGCCCAGCAAGACAGAAAAAGAGGGTCTCATTGCGGGAACTGGTGGGTGCTGTGGCAGTGACCCACATCCTCTGACTCCCACCCCCTCTGCCCTGGTGCCTGCACACACCCCACATGACCAGACCAACCCATAGCTTTTTGACCATCCATTCCCTGCTGCATGTCCGGCCTCCGTCCTCTCAACCATCTCTGTTGTGATGTAACTTAGCCACGGATCAGGGGTAATTCCCATCATTTTCCATTCATCAGTGCACCGCTATTCGTATTTTATTGGAGACAATGTGAGACAATGAATCAGCTTTAGCAAATTCACCTCAGGGTGAAGAGGGAATTATCTAACACAATCCCACCATAGACTCTGAGGTAAAATGGTCGGGACTGTCCTCAGTATGTCACAACGTCTCAGTTAGTCACCATGACTCTGCTGCTAACCTCCACCAAGCATCGTGTTTGAAGTTGGTTTCAGTGGAAATGCATGACATGACACCGGAACTTTCACTTTTACGTAACTTTTAAGCAACATGTCCATTGTTGTACAGTCATTTCCCCTACAATGCTACCAGGGAACGACTTGGATGCTGATGAACAAATTAAACAGCGGAGCAAACAAAAAGATTGTCACTGATCAAGCCTGAAGGACTTTATTGTTGATCGTATAGTTAAAGCAGCAGTAATATACTTGTTTGGGGAATATATCTACACAATGACAAAAAAATAAAATATTTTGTATTTTTAAATCAAAATCTAATGATCTTTTCTTCCTGTAAAACAAAACATGAAACGTGTTAACGTAAGCTATTACCAACCAATTTCTACCAATGACATCAATCCATCAATCAATCTGCAAATTGAAAATCTGCTCTTTTTTAGCATATTTTCTTTCAAAAACCAAAAAATCAATCAAGTCTCGGTGTTCTTTGTGCAGCACTTTGCATCGAGCACTTTGATTAGCTGTTAAACATTACAGGAAACACCAGCTAGTTGCTGTAATCTAGTGCTGGGAAAGGCAGCGTATAATTGGCTTATCAGTGCTTTTTTGTTGCCGAAAACAGCTGCCTGCTGCTGCTGGAAGAGTCGGATGAGAGTAATTGTAGGCCTTAAAATCAAAACAATGAAATTAAAGATGCTTAAACGCTTGGTTCGTACAAGGGAAACTGCAGAGTTGGTATAATTATATGTGGGTTCAACCAGTGGCGGTTCTACATGTAATTACGCCCCGGGCGAGACCCCCTCCGAGAGCCCCCCCCCCCCCGCCGGGAACATTTTTTTATTATAAACCTAAATTCCTCAATTGCACAAATCATTCAATAGAACATCTGAATAACACACTTAAGAGAATCAATGCACACAATTATGCACAACACAGTATAAGTTACAACATAACTGACTTAAGCCCACTAATTGCATTAGAGTATTGCTCTATAGCCTACAGTGGATCCCCCTGTGCCCCCCCCTTGTCCGTTCCATTTGGGAGACCCAGAGGTGAACTATTCCCCCGCGCCCCCTCCCCTTCCCCCTTCTCACACATGATCTGTAGACGGTAGTGATGTGAATTTCGGCTCTTTTTAGGGAACCGGCTCTTTTGGCTCGGCTCACTAAAAAGAGCCGGCTCTTTCGGCTCCCAAATGGCTCTTCAGATTTTTTGGTGCTTAAATTAATTAATTACCAACAATAATGTAAAATTATGCGCAATATGAATTACTAATGTAAAAAAAAAACATGCACTATATCAAATGTTTATTATATAATACACTTTTATTTATACACTCTACAGAGTGATAAAAAAAAATTAGAAAGTGCAAAAACAAACGTTTAACTATTTACAAATGAACTTAACTAACTTTTAACTATTTTAAACTTTTAGCTTTTTAATACTTAACAGATTTAAAGTAAAACAACATAAGAAGCTTACAGAATCACACAACAAAATATAAATTAAAATGTGTAAAACAAAAAGAAAAAAATCAGCATCCAGAGTTTTGTCCTTCAGTGAAGATTTACATTGAGAAAGACCAAGTGCCTCAGCTTTGAGGGCTGATCCTGTTTCTTCTCTCCGTAATGATCTTCCCTGTTGGAGAACATTCTCTCTGAGGGGACTGAAGCTGCTACAATGCACGTCTCGTGACGTCACATGAACTGTGTAACTCCCGCCCCTCTGCTCATCGCAGGCACAGAGACGACGCCACACATATTGACCAATCAAATGCGGCTTGAGAGAGCGAGCGAGAAAGCGAGAGGGAGAAAAAAAAAAGAGAGCCGGCTCCGTCGTTCACGTCAAAGAGCTCTCAGAGCCGTTTCGTTCGCGACCGACACATCACTAGTAGACGGCACCTTCTTAGCAAGCAGGGGCGCCCGCAGCTGCAGGGGGCGCCAATTTGCCAATTCCCCACACAGTGATATGATAGATAATGGAAAACCGCTTCGCGGCCCAGATGATATATATATATTTTTTTTAAGTGGTCGTGCCGCCCCCCACGTGTCATGAAAAAGTGCCGCCCCGGGCGGCTGCCGGGTCGCCCGTGCCCAAAACCGCCCCTGGGTTCAACACTTCGTTTCACGACATGTACTCATTTGATCCATCGTAGATATGAAAATAATTCAGTGTGGATTTAAGATCAATTATAATGCTGAATTCCACTGAAATTGAACAACTTGTAGAATTCTCCATTCCATGATCACAACACACTTCATGTTTTCAAATATAAAGGGAACATTTTGGGTGGGCATTGGAGTTCAAGTTATTAGATGAGATTAATCATTTTTCATAAAACTCATGAAATTGAATTAAAAAATGTGGGGCAAACCAAACAAACAAAGCTGATTTACGGGCTAAAATGACACAATAATGAAAATACAGCCAGATGTTACTCGCAGCAAAACAAGTGATGACATCGCCGCACTTTCCCTCCGGGTGAACACATAGTGAACGTAACCTGGCACGAGATTACTTGTGAATCACACTATGCAGCACTCTCTCCTGCGTCCGACTAAACCATTGCTATGAGTTTGTACCGTCCTGAACCATGAGTGCACGTGGGGGAGTCGTCTTTAAGCACACACAGTGATAATGTAATATGAAATACCGAAGCACCTGATCAGTCATCTTTTGTCACGTCATGCTTTGGCACGCGCACAGTCAGTCACACTTCTCAGAAGCCCATGAGTCACTGCGTGGCTGTTTAACCCACCTGTCCAGACATGCAGGCCTGCACGGTGTCAAAGTGACTGTCAGTTGTGTCTGTGGGGACTTGAAGACACAATTGTCTTGGGAAAGATTCCATGATTCATTAAGAGGAAACTGATATCACCCTTAATCAGACCCCTGTAAAACACAAACCTTTCCGCACGACGTTGAATGGATCCAACATGTTTTACGCCTGTTGTTTTCATTCTGTTGGGGAAGAGTGTAAAGATGAAGGTCAGGACAGATACCTTGTTAATTAAAGGAAAGATCTCGCCATTTTTATATAACTCGCTCTCTTGAGGAGTCAGATAAGGATCAATATAATCTAATGTTTGCATTTTAGGTAGAAGGCTACATCAAGCATGTTTGCTCATCTTGTAAACAGGGTGAAATATCTTGCCTGGCTTCGTCTGAAGGTAAGAAAACCTGTTCACCAGCACTTCTTAAAATCACATTACGGTATATCTTATTGTTCCATATTTAGAAAACACAGGATGTAAAAATGTCAATTCAACATTTTACAGTGGGTAGTGTGCAAGATTATTTCTTGCCAGGGAATCAGCAGAGACTCCAGGAAGTCTGGCTGATATTTCCCAAAATGTTCCTTTAAACTTTATTTAGCAGCTTTAACTTTTAGCAGAAATACTGTAAATTATAATCTGTAACACATTTTATTTCATTTTTTTCTCCTGCACAAATACATAATATTGCTCCTTGACAGACTTCCATTTCACTACTCGAATTGATGAATGCAGATGAACTCCTCTCCTGCAGTGAGCTTTGTAGCAGCAACATGGCTGAGATCATGACAGCAGATATAGACAAAGCTCAGGAAAGAGAGCAGAAATGTTCTGCACATATCCAGCAGAGGGAAGCTATAAACCAGTCTGATGATTAATCTAACTTGGCCCCATTTACACTTGTCATTTTGTCTCACATCTGGATGAAACCAAAATTAAGATTTATATGTTCTGTTGCTTTTGTGAAGAGAAGACACACACGCAGAAAAGGATCTAGACATCACTTCATTTATTTGCTGTTAAAAAAAGAAAGGAAAAAAAGCAGGAAATTATACTTGATATGAAATAAATCACAGCCAGGTGAAACATTTGTAGCTAATCAATGAAGATAAAATAATAATAATCACACATAATATGGTAGCATCATTGCAATCTATTGAATAATAAGCAGACAACATGATCAGAACACATTGAGCCTGGCCTGCCCTGCATTTGGATCAGACATACTCCGGTCTCACGACAAAGCGGTAGCTGTACTGGCCATCAGGACACGGATAGGCAAGACCCTGGGTCCCGTTCACAGCCATGTTGTTCTTGAAGTCCTGAACCTGGAAGATGTACTTGCCTTGGCACATCAGCAGAAGACGATTACGAAAGAGGATGTTGCTCCATTGAGAGAAACTGTTTTGAGGCGTCAGCCTTGCTGAAGGGAACGACTCGCATCTCACGCCTCGGTTTGAACATTCCTGTTGGTTGTTGAAGACATTTGCCTCCCAGCGAATCTTGTTGCTCTTAAAGATCAGACTGTTGTGGACAGGTGTGTTGAGAACGGTGGTGATAGGATTGTATTGATTGTATTGATTATATTGATTGTAATGATTGCGATGTCCATAGGCTGTTTGGAGACGAGTCAGAGCAGCGCTCCACGGCTCAGCGGTGTAGATCCTCGGTCGGTAATCATCATCTTCTCGGTTGAACTTTGGGTTGGATATCAGATTGCTGAAGAGCAGAACATTAAACTGGAAGGCTTTCAAGACGTTTTCATGATACATACTCCTATGAGTGCTGTAGAGAGAAGAGTTGGACTCCAGGTCATACAGGGCCTCGGCGGGGATCATGGGGAAGCGAATTTGACTCAACAGGTCAACCTGGGTTTCCAAACTGGTCGAGTTGCCCTTCTCTGTGATCCAGCTCTCCACAGTCTGAAGCACAAAATATTCATCCGGCACCACCAGGTCTGAGCGCAGCAGAAGGGATCTGAGGAGCTCAACAGAGAGTTGGGTCCAAGCAGGGGAGCTGGTCAGATTTTGGTAGTTCCAGGCCAGATACTGAATACAGTTCTCTTGGAGGACCCAGTCCTGAGTCTCCGTGGCATATTCGTAGAGGGACACCTGCGTGTGGAATGAGGCGTCCTCTGGGAGGATTTTAGAGAACAGCCGGCCTGTGTCCTCCAGCAGCTGCTTCACCCCAAACGTATACGCCATCCAGTGGAGGCACTGCACAGAGGAGAAGTTCACATCCACCTTGCGGGTATAGATGTACCTAATGAGATTGCAGAGTATTTGTTAGATTCTTCGAGATGTATTCGGGATTGTGTTTTCCATTTACGTGCTCACAAAAAATTATATAAATTCTGTTTCTGAAATCAATTCTGGTCATTATAGCAGTTTGCTTGTACCTGATGAAGGAGGAGAAATGTGGTTGGCAAGACTGGACGACGTCGACCGTGATGCCGGAGATCCCCTCTGAAGCGTTGAAGAGTGGGAATTGCGAGAGGATGAACTTGTGCGCACAAACCGTTACATTAACCACCTCCGGGGTCTCGTCTTCCAGCGTGTTTCCAGTCACACTGCGGACCGAGATGAAGAAGTCACAGCTGTTCCCGCTGTCAAACATCTGGCCGTGCTCATCCGACAGGCTGATGCTGTGGTCCAGCGAGTATAGATAATCAACGTTGGTCACGTTTGTGCCTGGAACCACAAATCATTGGGATGAACATTTGATAGAGCAGTGAAGAGCCCAAAAAGAGTTTTGATACGTACTGCTCGTTTCACAAAGAACTCCAACGTCCTCTTTGTGGCTGCAGTCAGTGGCTCCCCAGCTTGTGAAAGCACACGTAGAAAGATACTTCTCTGTGCCTTCACATTTCAGATCATCCAGCCAAATAGGTCCAGAAGCTATGATGTCAAATGAAAGGGAACACGTTTGTTATGGCACTTGAGTTTGTGGTGTTGGTATCAAATCCCATTACAATCATGTCACTGCCCTCTGGTGGGGGATGAATGGAAGTAGAAAGGCACCTTTTCCGTAGTTCTTCCCGATGACAACAGAGTTGGCTCGGGGGAATCCGAGCTGACGACACACCACCTGGGCCTCCGCCATGTCCCAGCCGTCATCACACACCGTTCCCCATTTCCCATCGTGGTGGATCTCCACGCGGCCGTCGGCAGCGCCGCCGCCAAACAGCCTCACGTCGCCTTCCCGCGGCACAGGGTTGCTTTGGCTACCTGTGTGCGCGCGCACACGCACGCACACACACACACACACACACACACACACACACACACACACACACACACAGATATTAAAGCAAGGCCGTGACAGCAGAGAGGTCATGTAAACATTTGGATCATCTACAGTCCGTGTTGAGCGAGCATGGGCTGAGTATATTTGTAAAAGCACAAACAGTTCTATAATGAACACTAGTGTCTTTTCCATAAAATGCATTTCAGGGTAAAAGTGGAAGAATATTACATTGCACACATGAGATATGCTTCGGATGACTTACGAAACAGGTTCCATCTCATTGCATTTCCAGAGACATGGAGGAGCAGCAGAAGCCACAGAGTGAATACGTTTCGATGCACGAGCATTTTCAACCCTCAGCGTCGGAGTCTGACGCAGACAGACGATGACAAAGAAGAGGCAATGTGAGAAATATGCACTACTTTACTATATAAGATCATGCCTGCAATGGTTTTAAAAAGCAGCAAGAGTAGAAATGTAGTTTTGTTTTTAGTCTTTTTGCATACGAATCAATGAATTAATTGAGATGGAATGCATGACAAAACTAAATGACTACATGACTCAAAAGACTAATGTGCTAAATCCTTACATTGAATGAAAACATTACCTTCTCCCCTCTGGTTACAAAGTGATGTCTTCCAAAAATGTGCTTCTCTTCTGAAGTCTGCGACACAAATCTCACTTCTTTTAAAGTCCTGCTGAAAACAGGGTTCACTTCTCCATTTCCGCTGCTTTCCCCAAGTTTCGTTTTTCACCGAAGCAGGAAGTTAGGGTGGGTGTTGCGCAACGGTTTGAGGTACGTAGACCCGTCCCAACTTGTTTGAGGACAATGTCTAATTTGTGTTGAACTACTTTCTTAAACAAGGCCACAGAAAAATAAGAGTCGAAATTTTTTACTTCGTCATCCCACCCAAAACATTATACAGTAAAGTGTTCACCAAAATGTCCTTCATTTCGTTTATGCAGAATAAAAACGTTTTAGTTATTCCATTGAACATGTTTGGTGTGTACATAATGATGTTTAACATGAAGCACAGGGGGGGGGGGGGGGGGGGGGGGGGGAAACAACCTTTTGAGAGTGTATGTGCATGAACATGTATGCTTTAAGAAAAGAAATCACAGTCTGATAAATCGTTTGTACATTCATCATAAGAAAGGCTACAGTACTGTTGAGGGCCACATCTGTCCCTGGAAGGACACGCTGCCATTGTTTGTGCTAACTGGCACTTTCTCAAACCTCAAAACAGGACCCTATTTTGCAGTCTCAGCCAGTTGTACTTCTACTTGTACTGAAAACGATCCTTTATAGGTTGGATTTGTGTCTCAATGAGGAAGCAGCGAGTGCAGTAACTTCAACAGTGACTGGATTGTAAACAAAATAGAACAGTGCAGTGGCCTCAAGAGCGAGTCTCTCAGTCTATATGAACTCCAAGCCCTCATATTTCACGTCCCCGATCTTGGTTTCAGGTAACAGGATGCGTCCGTCGAGCGTGAAGGCCATGATGTACGTCGCAATCTTTCCGCCGTCTTCCTCCGACTTGAGAGCCAGAAGGATCTGGTCGTTTGTATGTGGGACAAACTTGAAGGAGGAGAATCCGTGAGTGGGGTTCAGCGGACCCACTCGGCTTACAACGATGTCCTTGAAATCTGGTGAGCAGCTGAGGGCGAAGTTCGTGCCGCGCCGCTCGTCCGCAGTCTCCTCGTAGCGCTCCATGCTCGCCCGGCGAGGGAGGAAAAACCAACGCTGCAGGGTGTCGCTCCACGCTGCCGACTCATGGATGAGATACCCTGCGAAGATGTAGAAGAATACAGTAAACAGTCAGCAAAGAGAAACAAAGAGGAAGCTGTTATAGGCGAGACCAGATGTGCATCCTCACCTGGAGGCTCTATGCCTGCAGCAGTCTTGAGAGATTTGTACACGGGAACCCAGTTCTCGTGTTCTACGTCCCCTCTGAAGCCCACTACCTTCACCCACTCTGGGTTGTTGTTGACGAACTCGCCCTCGGTGGTGGTCCACTCTTTCCCCAGACCGCCGACGTACAGTTGCTTGTCCTTCACCGCCAGCCACTCCGCCTTGAACCCTATCGGGAGAATAGCGATTAACCACAAAATGAATAATCCAATAGACCTGAATTTAAGTTAAATGACAAAAGTATTATCAGCAGAATACATTTAAAGTATCAGTTACAGCAGAAAAATGGCCCGCTGTGAGTGAAGTATTATTATATGTTGTATTATTAGATTGATATTACCGTAAGTAGTAGAATATCACTGTTGAAGCTAGCATGTACATGTATTAACACTTAAATTGTGTCACTCAAATTTGTGTCTTTTTTTTTTAGATGTTGGACTGAATCGTTGCCTTTCTAGAAATGGATGACTTTACCGTGAAGGGCCTCAAACACTTATTCACAAACTATCTAAAAAGATCTCTCTAACAAAAATAGACATCTGAAAAGTAACTAAAGAGCTGTCAAAAATACATAGGGTTAAAAAGTATCGTATTGCCCTATGAAATGGAGTGGAGTAGAAGTATTACGTAGCATCAAATTGAAATACTCAAGTACAATATTAGCATGTATGTAGCGAGTAATGCTGACCTTTGGCAACGCTGCCGTCTCCGTCGGGCAAGATGACCCAGGGCACAATCTTGTCCCCATCAATGTGGTAGACAACGCCCGTCCTGTCATCGACGCTGTAGAGCTTCCCGTTGAACACCACCAGCTCAGACAGCTCCATGCCCCTTCCCTTCTCCGACAGGTGGCTTTCCAGCAACACCCTGTCCTCATCCCATTGCACCGCTACCTTTTCACCACTTTTGGACACCAACAGATGACCTTTCCGCATGTAGCTGAACCACGTCAGGTCCTTGTCACTACGAGAGCTTGTGTCCAGGTCGGCAATGACTGCAATGCGGTAGAGGGTGCCCTGCGACGTGTGCTCAGGCGGACTGAGAGGGTAGGTGTCATTGTAACGGGAATCAGACTGCTGGGTGCCACTGTGACCGGCCCTGTGCGGGTCGTAGGGGCGGGAGCTCAAACCCGAGGAAAAGTGCATGAAGAGCGCCAGAAACAGGGCCACGAAGAAGGCCACCACCACGATGGGCTTCCATTTAAGGTGGATACGAGGGTCAGTGGAGTTGGCCATGGACGTCAGCATAGGGAGGCCTCCGACAGAGATACGCAGACTGTTCATCAGCTCATTCTGCTCCGGGGGAGTGACGCCTGGGGGAGCAGGCATGGAGGACTGAGGCCCGGAGTGACCTAAAGAAAAATAAAGAGAGATGATACGTCTGGAAACAGGGCAGCAGGCAGTCACAAAGGAAAGATACTTTATCTATTGATAAACTGACGGTTGCTCGATAGATGGATTACAGCTTCTTCTTGTCTTATAGCTTTTATTCAAGGTCCCGACATAGATACACAAATCAGATAGACTACAGCGATACTGTGAACAGATTAGCTTGTCCCACTACTTTGGCCTTACTTGACCCACTTCATCACGCTGCCTTGAAATGTATTTCAAACTCACTTGTACAAAATATCTACAATCTTAGATACTATAGTTGGCGAGGCTTTAAAAAGGTGCCACCTGTGCACACTGAGACTGGATAAGAGAGGATATTGTATTACGGCCCGGTCTTGGAATAACTTGCAAGCGAGACTCAAACCAGACTCACCAGTTTAAAAACAAAACAAAACAGAAGATTTTATCACTGTTCTTGTTATACTGCACAACCATTTTGTCTAAATAGTTCTAATACTGTTCTAATACTGTGTTATATATATATATATATATATATATATATATATATATATATATATATATATATATATATATATATATATATATATATATATATATATATCACTTATCTTCAAGCTAAATAAGGAAATTATTGTTTTAATACTTTTTTAAAGTAATCAAAATATATCTTTTCTTTTCCCTTCTATTCTCTCCCCCCGCGTGTCCCCGTCTCCCTCTCCTTTAGTGTGTTTATTGAGCTTGAGCTTTGTCTCTTGTGCGTTTGTGTACTTTGTTCTCTTTCCAGGTCTCCATGGAGGAGATGAGGTACTGTGAGCCAGGTCTTATCTGTTTACTTGTTACAATCTAGCTATAATTTGACCTCACTGTAATTTTACTATGTTGGTCTAGTCATTATTAAACTGCTGCATGTCTGTTAGTTCTGGGAGAGGATCCCTCCTCTGTTGCTCTTCCTACGTTTAAAAAAAAAAAAACACTTTCTCCTCCTTTTAAAAGAGTTTTTTTTAAAGGATTATGTTTCTTTCTTTGATTCTTCGTAATATACCACACCACTGAAGCTTAATATATTCTAATTTGCGTTTCACTGTGACTTTAAAGTCACACAATGTAACATTTGTTCATCAGCAGCCACAGCTGTCCTAAGTGAGAGGATTAGGTAACTCCTAAAACAATAGCAACCGTGTAGAAGAGCCATAAAGTCAGCAAACTGGCACAGTAATGTCTGTTGTAGCAATATCTCCCTAAAGTTTGTTAATATTAGCGAACATTTAACGACCTAAACTGGTTATACCAGACTAAGTTATGCAAAACCCCTCGAGTGTATCACCTTGAGCATGGGTGTGGTTTAATATGGAAAGGTCTCCTCATATACAGGTCACCATTCAGGTTTTACTAAATCCTTTTGATAAGTAACAAGTCAAAAATGTAGCTTTATGGATAAAGCTGCAATATAAAAGCAGAAGAGTTTCAGTTGGCAGTAAAAAGTTAAAACACCTGCTTTGCCCTTTGAGAAACCCAACGGCTTGATCTAAATGTTCCTTAATCCTGTGACACACAACATGAGCAAAACAAAAAGGCATAATCAGGCCGTGACTTGGGCCTATGTGTCCGGAAATAGTAAACTGTTATGTAAAGAAAGGTAATTACATAAAAGATATTTGAATGATCTGATAATTTATTCAAACACAACTGACTCAGCCTACAACATTTAGATGATACAACTTAATCCAATGAGACTCACATACTCGCTGTGAACAGACTCTGTTGGTCGATCAAATCTGTCGTCCCGTTGGCAGGCAGATCTTTCATTTAAGCCTATAATATGAATTCTGGTATAGCTCAAAGGAGTGACCGTATGCCAGGTTAAACATTACTCGACAGGAAGCAGGATGTAGCCCAGCTTTGGGTTGGGTGAGTATCAGGTGGCCACCACGTCACCGTGGAAGTCGGGAGGAGCCCAGTGAGTGACAAAATAGGGGAAGGCGTCTGTGAACAGGTACATCAGGAAATACACAGCCGGCTGACGTAGCACATGCCAAAGTCCTTCTTTTGTTACATAGTAGTGATAAAACCACGGGAAATAATCATCAACCATTCTAAATCATCAAATCTTCATTTGAGTAATCTACCAAGCAAAGTTCTCTAACGTCTGTAAAAAGAGATCCTCTCTGACTTTCACCATTTTACAGACCAAACCCTTCATTAAAAGCTAAACAGATTAATCGATAATGAAAATGATAGTTTTGTTGCGGCCCTAAATAATATAAAATCTCACACTTTTCCCCCACATTTATGGACTGTTAAAAGCTCAAATTATAAAGACAGTTTGCTGATAAATTGATTGACAGAGTCAAATATTTGATGTTTCTAGCTTCCTAAATGCACACTTTGCAGGTTTTCTTTGTCTTACGTGACAGTAGAATAGCTATCTTTGAGTTTTGGACTGTTGGACGGACAAAACAAGACATTAAAAGACACCTCTTGGGTTTCGAAAAATTAAGAGAGACATTTTTTCACTACTGTAAATTGAGGTAATCTTGATTAACTAGCAAGAGTACGCTAGATGAAAACAGAACGATACGACGTTCAAAAGTCATATTTCAAAACACACCAAAAAAAACATGTATTTCCTAAAACAGATATTAGATTTTTGATGAAACACCCAACAAACTAATGTGACCTTGAGGGGTCACCACCAGGCTCTGTGAAGTAGTAAATGTTTACTCCCAAACTAAATGCAGGGACCTCTGGAATCGGCCTCGGGAGCTCGACACTCCTGCGGCCTAAACATGGCTGCATTTCTCCAAAAAGGAGCGCAGAAGCTGAAAGGCTCTTTCATAAGAGAGGCCCCGAGCCAAACAGCAGTCCATTATGGCAGAAACATCGGGGCCCGCACTCTGAGGCACGCAGACTGTCCTCTCTGGAGTACACCAACAAGTGGCCATTAAGTTTACAGTTTTTGATTCTCATTTTGCCCAAATCACCTGAAACAGAATAGACTAACAGAGGAAGAGGAGGCTTACCCCTTCGTCTCCTCCTGCCAGAATGCTGACCCGGTGTCATCAGATTTATCACACCGTCCTTAAAAGAAGACCTCCACAATCTGCCCGGGGCGCTTTCTGCTCACAGATTACTTGCAGTGCAACCATGACTGAGGATTGTTTTCACGATGCTCGTGGACTTTAACTAGACTCTGAGGATTATGTTCGAGTCCAAAGGGGCAAACCAACACAATTCATTAAGTCTTCATGCATCCTAGCAACTAAGGATCAGGCACCAGAGGCTAGGGAGCAAGGTGGGATAACGGAAATCCTGCTACCTTTAGAGGTTAAAAAGAAACCTTCGGCCAGGGTCTGTGATGTGATCAGTACACTGAATCATTTCTGCATCTCACAACTTCATTTTAATTTTCTTAAACTGCACTGCAACTTGTATCCTATTTATTTATTTTTTGCTTTTTTACTGTGTTTAATGTTTTAATGAATGTTCTTAATTGATTTGAAATCTTCTTTTATTTTGCATTATGTTTTGATGCTTTTATGTGAAGCCCTTTGAATTGCCTTGTTGAAATGTACTCTACAAATAAACTTGCCTTACACCGAGTACTGTGATCAGAGATCAGAGTTCAGCTTGATAACGCCAGCCGAGCGGTTACACAACCCACACTTACTCTCGATCGGGGTAAAATCTGTTAATAACTGATTTAACTCCTTCTGAACACAAGTCCAAAAATATGTTTGGATTTCGAGAAGTTAATTATTAATCAATCAGCAACTTCTGAGCGTCTCAAAGTAACTATCAACGGTTTTGAATAGTTTCCAATTCCTGAAAGGGCATAATAAACAAAGGGTTGGGACATATGACAAACGGGATACATTAAATGTCAACTGTGAGGGAGTTTGCATTTCAGTTTGTACGAGGTCGCTGTGTAATATCCCTGGCATTACACCATTGTGGGCAATATTATAAATCAGTGAGCAATATACTTAAATATTTGATTCACAGGATTATAGTTCTTCAAATTCACTGGATTAGCCACGTTGTTATTTTTTGCTAACTGTCTCTCAACTTAGTTTTCAAAAGCTTTGTTCTACCATTATATTTTATATCAACACTGCTATCTAACATTATATACGCTCTGAGGATGTTATCCATATCACCAACCAGTCATATACTCCATCTATCAATTGGTCAATACAATAAAAAATGCCCAATGTCCAAGGGGACATCATCAAAATATTTGTTTTGCTCAATCACCAAATACTCACTTTTACATTGATAAATAAGTGAGTAAGTAAAGTTGACGATATTTACATTTGAGCACCTCTTGCCATTTTTCTTGAAAAATTATATCAATGATTAATTGATTATCAAAACTGTTGCTTATCTATTGACCCACTAATTATTCCAGCTCTAGTATGAATTAGTGAACGTGTGACTTGGTTCTCAAGGTCATTCTGCAGATGGTGTGCCTCCCTGACACCAGCAGTCGCGTCCTGACCCGGTCCTGACAGCCGCCCCTCTCAAACGCAAAGCTGCTGGTTCCCTCATGTGAACATGTGATTGTCTCTGTGCCGCCATAAAAGATGACATCTGGGGAGGTTGGCTTCAAAGGAAACAGATCAAGGACACAGAGTGTTGGGCCCATAAATACCTCACTTATTGCTGCAAGTCAGACTCCCAAAACCTCTGCATGTCAAGGCGCACAGATGTGCATTAGACTAAGGACGTCATTTTAGCTGGTTGTATCCAATGAAGAGACACAGTATGGTACATTGATCTAATTTGAGAACATTTAAGTATTCATTGTTTAATCTGCAGACCAGCTGGGACCATCTCAGACCCCAAGTGGCCCTGGGACATTCCCACTTTGATATTTGAGGGCCTTTAATTCATTAACCACCGCCTACAAAGTAACTGAACACAATGAGACTTATTTTAAGTATACTAGATTTTTTTGTTCGCCCTCTCCTCCTTCACACACACCCCCAAACCTCCCATCTGCATGTGTGTGTGTGTGTGTGCGTGTGTTGGCTCGTCACCCCGTCCTGTCAGGAGCGCAGAGGTTAACGCGGATGCCATCACCAACGGCTGCGTTCATGCGCGAGCGGAGACCGTCTCGAGCTGCTGCTCACTCACCGCAGACGTTAGATGTTCAGCTCACAGTCCGCCGGTGGTTGGAGCTCAGATGTCATTATTTTATCGCTTCCTTCTTCGGCTCCTTCTCCTCCGCTCCCCGTTCACCAGACAGCCGCTCATTACTTCCTGTATCTGCTGATGACGACGGCAGCGTGCACTGCCTGCGCGCGCTGGATGGAAAAGGGATTGTCCGACGGTGCGTTCAGTTGCTGTCGGATATTCGATGACCACTTTATTCCATCGCGATAGACAACATACTTATTCCTGCATGGTTTCATTTTTTAAACCTGTTGAAATGTGATTATATTAACCGAGTTATCTCTATTTTGAAATGCGTCTGAAGTAGACAAGCTGAACAGAAAAGATCAAATACATAAATAATAAATAAAATAGAACACTAAATAACTTTACCGCACAACTTTTTTTTGTATTGTTGCTACTATAAAAGGTAGCTTTAAATTATTACTAAAGTACCTCAATAGGACTGTTGGGTCTGCCGGACATACACTTTGCAGGGCTTTGAGGATTTCAAGTTTTGAATACATTTAATGTTTTTACAAACTTAATTTAGTCTTTAACACACACACAAACACAATTCATTCAAGATTAAGGTAAATATTCCCTTTAGTATTATTATTCTACACACTGACTGTATGAACCTTCAGTAACTCAGTAGCAATTCCCTTATACAACGTTGGTTATAGTCTGGATATCAGTGAGAATATGCTCAGGCAACCTCCTCATTTGTAACGTTCTCCTGTAAAATGTGCATTGTCTTCACACAGGTACGGTGCTATCTCCAAAGTACACAAGCTTCTCCGCATTCACCTACACAATCACTACTCAAATATTTGCCAAGGGAGCACGGCTCTGCACAGACTCCGGTTCTCTCATCAGAGGATGTAAATTATGAGCCGACTCAGAGGTTCGAAACAAGAACAGTTTTTATTTGGCAAACCCCCGTGTGATACAGAATACTGTACAAAAGGCATCGGGGAATTATCGTAAAGCCATCGAGCAGCGAAACTGCAACACGTGCAAAAGGTACAACTACAGTGTAAGAAAAGCAAGAGCATGAAGTCATGTAGAAAAAAAAGAAAAAAAAAGGCTTTGATTGTCATGTAAAGGATTAAGAAAGATAATAAATATATAAATTTACCACAACATCACTGAATTCCTGAAACCAAATTATGGCTGAAACATTTGCTGAATTAGATATTTGAAAATAACTAACTGAACTCAAGGAAGGCACATTCAACTCCTACAGAGGTAGCTGATGCAAATTAATGGTTTGGCTACCTTAAAATAAAAACAAAACACCCTTAAATACCAATACTAATTAATAACTGTGGCAGAATTGATTAAAAAAAAAAGAAATGTAATTAACAATCTTAGATCAGATATTGGCAATTAACTGCCCTAAAGAAAGTAACTTAGCTTTTCAGTGTATAAAAGCCATTTCAGTGGTTGATTATTAGGAAAGGAACAGAAACATGACATTACAGCAGTTATAGAGGGCTCATTTTCATCGCACCCATTGATAAAAAACATGGATTTGTCAAAATAAAGTATTTACTGAACTGTATCACAAAATGATTGTGGTTGAACTGCCCTGTATGCATCTGACAGTAATAACAAAAATACTTGTATGTACTTAACAGTAACATATTCCAAAATGTTGTTCATCTTCAAAATACAAAGCATATTTATTGGCAACTCAGTGAATCTTTTGTTGATTAGTGCTTTGATATTAACAGCCTGCACTCATAAGCTAAATAAAAAGGGGCAAAAGGCAACAGTTCATCCGATCTCTTACCATGACAATCTCCTAACCACAAAAAAAAAAAAAAATATATATAAATATATATCTTTTCAGAGTTCACCTGCTCCGTGTGGCACTTTGAACAACACAGCAAACAGCCACCACACACGTATGCAAACAAGTTCTGCAGGAAGTATAAATGGGAGTGCAGAGAACAGAGTTGTAAATGAAATCGTTGGCACATGTTTAAAAAGCAAACTCCCCGGTTGGACTTCAATAAGCTGGAGGCTGGTAGTCTCCTGGCTGCTCCTGGTTTTGGGGGAAAGGCGACTGCTGGTAGCCGGTGGGGCCGCTGTTGTACGGAGCGGCCGGGTACGGAGTACTGTGGTCGTTGGCTGGGTCTCTGTACTCCTGCTCAAAGTCACCGACGCCTTGGCGATACCTTCCGAACGCAAAGTAGGATAACAGACCCTGTCGAGAGAAGCGAAGAGTGAGAAAGTGGACAGGGTTCATACACATTTTGACCAATGGATTTCCATGACTTTAAACCAAATTTCCATGACCAAACATTTTGTGAAATCTCAGTGTATACATGAAAGTGAGAAAATGTAGTATTTAAACTAACAATGAGAATTCCAAAGAATACAGTATACCTTAAATTACACAAATGAATGAGACAATAGTTTGATTAAAAGAATAAACATTTATATAGATGCCTGTATGTATGCCTGCTTATATTTTGAGCGTCTTTCTTTTAAAAGCATATCAATTATTTCCAACTCAGCGTAAATGAATGTCATGAACATATGAATATAACAAATTTCCATGACTTTTCCAAAACTTTCCTTGACCGTAAGAACCCTGAAGTGGAGCTTTTACACGACTCCGGCACATTTTCAGCCGGCTACCCTCTGGTTTTGTTAGTCAAATGATGGTCACACGTGGAGGCTCACCCAGGTGACGATCGAGAAGAAGGAGAAGGCCACAACGGCTCGGGCAGCGTCAGCAGGGACCATGGTTTTGTCGGAGGTATTGGACCACTGGTTGGCCAGGACGCAGAAGCAGATGAACCACAGGAACGTCCAAGCCCCTGTTCCACCCGATCAAAGTTATTTGAAGCAGAAAGATGAATAGTCAGGATTAAGATGAAATGAGATGACATAATTAACCTCAACTAGGCTGCACTTCCTGTTTTGGGGCCCAGTTCGTTTTTTTAATTTTTTTTAGGAGAAGTGACTCTCACCTGAGAAGACCAAATCTCCTATCACAATAAATTTTCTCTCTTTGGCGTTGCTGATCTGCGGGAAGTAGCCGTCCAGTATGAGGAAGACGACACAAGCCAAGAAGGCCAGGACTCCGATTCCAACCCCGTAGCTGCAGGCACTGTCGTTCTCGTTGAACATGCATTGGCTCGCTTGCGTCGTTGTTGTGTTGGTGTAGCCTTCTGCCGTGATGGTCGCAAAGACCACAATGGAGAATACCTGCAAAGAAGGGACACGCAGGGTTAATGCCAGACGGAAGTGGTGAAGAAAAGCATGTCAAGCAGCTGCAGGGGCCGTGTGACTCATCACATGATTCTCATTACAAGAAGGCTTGCACAATCATTACATTTATTTATTTTTTAATCTAATTAAAACATCTGTCAAGCCCGTTTCATGTCTCGATCTATCTTCGCACACCAAGTAGGGAATAGAGAGAGAGACTTGATTTAGTTTAGCCGAGCAGATATTGTCTTTTTCAAGTGTGAGGTTGGACAAACAAGACTTTTGAAGATGTCAACACTGTTGGTTCCCTCTCTACATTCATATTTTATTGATACTGGCAAAGTGGTCACACAATATGACTGATATATATCTCAGGATCCCTCCTCACACCCTGGGATACTGAGCTGCTTTATTCTTGTCGACAAATCCAGACTCAACAAAAAGATGACGAAGCCTGAGCTGTCAGGGCTCTTGAATATGAAAAGACTCGGAAGAGATAACAGCTGTAAACTTTACATCTGCTTTCAAATCACGCCTTTAAAAAAAAGAAGAAAAAAAGAAAAGAAAAAAAGAGAGAAGCTTTTAGTTAAATTATTTATAATTTATATTGTTTTTTCTGTTTTTGTTTTAAAAGTGTATTATTGTGAAGCACATTGTAAATGTGATAAATACATAAAGATTATTATCAAGTTTTCACCATAACTACTTAACATAATTGGCCTCCAACGTCACGCGTTAGAAAACAGCTGGATGCCAACAGGTGACACGTTTAAATTCCTCTTTATCGACCACATTTAAAGGGTTTTAACTTTCCCTGGTCCACTATTTATACATATAGTAATGTATTTATATTTACAGTATGCAACAAAGTCGTCCATCACCGGTTGGAAAACGGTCAGCAGGTGAGGTGACACAGCACAGGGCACGCGCGCTACCACGAGCTAGTTAACTAACATCAACAAGTGCGACAGAAGAAACATCAAAGTGACACTTTCTCTAACTTTATTTAAAATGTCAGCCTCGCGCCCACGTGTTGGCGGCTCGCGGAGCCGAGGAGCGACATGAAGGACCACTTCGTGTGGCCCCTGTCCGCTCCCATCTGTCAACTCGGCTAACTTCATGCTAACGTTTCCGTGGAGTCACTCACCCAGCTCAGGCAGCGCAAAATGGTTTGAGGTTGTTTTACAAAAGTGAGTACATCAAAGGCGCCGCCGGCCAGCGAGGCCCCGTAAGCGCTGCCCTGCATGTCGGTCACACACACAAAAAGCCTCACAAAAAGATCTAAAGACGAGCCAGGAGGAGAAGTCTTCCTGTCAAAGTCGGGACAGTTTCGTTTTGTCAAAACAGCTTCCTGAAAACTTTTCAAAGACCGCCCCCAGCTCTGGTGCGTTCGAGGGCTCCTCGTAAAATACGGCGTCAAAGTTGAGTTATAACTCCGAGAAAGAAACATTTAAATGGCCGTAGTATGTTTTTGTTTTTTTGTGTAACTCTAGGAGGCAGTAGTGATTTCAAGCCATCAACGCGTGATGAAAACACACTACATTGCAGGGCTCTTTGTTTTACAAGGTGCAGAGGTTAATACTGTTTGATTATAGCCTAAACGTCGCTGGAGTTTGAGATTCAACACGACAACCTAACAATAAAACCGCATAGATTGACTCTCCCAAATTGAAAAAAAAAAATGATTGCTCTCTTCCAACTGTAGGCCTACTAGTAGTTTTTCCAGCAATGTTAATTTAGGATTTGAAAAAAAAAGGTTTGAAAAATGTAACGTAGCGTTGCAGTTCTTTAAAGCGACCACTGGAGGGCAGTGAACACTCACTATTCTAAATTCACTCAGGTCAAACATCACCTCCACTTCTCATCGAAGGTGACACAATACCATATTGATACTTCCATTAATCTATTTCCGAATAGTATTAAATATGAAATGTCCCCATGACCCACTCACTATACAACGTAATTCAGCTATGTTTAACTGATTGCACCTCATCAGCTGCAGGCAGATAATTTGGCACCAAATGCAAATTAGGCACAGCTGTGTGCTGCCAGAGAGAGAGAGAGTGAGAGAGAGAGAGAGAGAGACAGGCAGGCAGGCAGACGCCGGATGTCTGAATGATGTGCATTGACAATCAGTCAAGAATAGATCGCTACAGCAGTAACACACTGTTCTGTGGGTGACCATGTGACTGATGGTGAAGATTGAGCTGCTGGGAGCTGAGTGTTTGCAGTACAGAGATCATCAAGGACCATGGCATCCAGTGTCAACATTTGTCAAATAGATTCTGATTCGGAGTCTGACTTTGAGTGAGTCCTCTTCAAGACTTTATTTGAGAGTTGCTTTACTTTTTGTTGTCTTCTGAACTTGTACCTGATTGCCACTTCCTCTGGGGGCTGATGCACTTAGTTTTCATTTTATCTCTTTTGTCTTGTAGCTGTCATCTTGAATCAACATTGAAGTCGAACTAAGTTTCTTTTATCAAATGTGTTACTAATAGAGTAAGAGTTCCACAGAGCCAATATATAGTAAAACAAATAAAAAAATAGTTAAAACATAGTTAAAGCAACCCATAATAAAAAAAAAATGAATAGCTGACAATGAATCAACACACTTTAAAAAATGCCTTCCTGAATCAAAAGGGTTTTAGGCCAGTCTTGAAAGAGTTCAGTGTCTGTGTTGCCCTTAGGTGTTCAGGGAGACTGTTCCATAGGCGTGGCGCTGCCGAGCAAAAGCCCGGTCGCCCATGCTCTTGAGTGTTCGGAGAAAACATTCTCAGTGCTTTCAATGATTTTTAGATTATAGCATTTGTTTTGTCTTTTGTCTGTATTTAGTGTTATTTGTTTAAGCCTCTTGCTCTTTAGTATTTTGAACTGGAAAGCATTAGGATACCTTCATGCATCTGATGTGCGGTATAGAAAAGGTGTTTTGTGAAATACAATCGTAATTCACCATGAAAAAGACTCGCTACTGTACTTAGGGTGCTCGAGCCACATCCTTTGGGACTCTGGGTCATTATGGTGACTCTCCCTTAGGAACATGGGAGACAGCGAACCGGGTCGGGACTCCTTCCAGCGCTTTGGAGAGCCAGCCGTCAGCACCCAGAGGTGTCCTGACACCCTACAGATGGATGTTTTTAGGGAACACACAGATACAGAGCATCTGCCATTTCCTGCAAGTGGTCCCATGAGAGGCGAGAGACTGGACGGGGAGCAGATGAAGCCTCTGCAGAGGCATCACTGGTCGGCTGCCACCTTAAAGGTCCTCTCCGTGATGCCCAGTCGCACTGCGGGTGAGATGGAACCGTCTTCTAGTTATTTGTTCACAATGTACTTATTATACACACATGCAAACTGATTGTCGTTGTCCACACAGGGATGAATAGGGATGCAGGGATTCCACGGCACGGCAGAGAGTCGTCTCAGCTATGGCGGCCTCTGACCTCCCGTGATTCTTCTCACGCCTCCAGAACGATCCAAGATGACCTTGAACAGGCAGATGTGGAGGACATCGGTACCGAAGGTGAACAGAAAAATGCCAAGCCGTTAACTATTGCTGCTGTTTCAATGAGCCACGCGACAGCCGGTGTTGGCTGCGGCAACCCGTCTCTGAACGCGTCAATAAATTGGTTGTTTTCTACCTTTTTTGGTTCACAGAAAACCAGAAGCAGCAGCTGGTGATCAACCTCCGAGGCCTCTCGGTGAGCGAGCGCATGCGCAAGCTGCGGGCCACGCCGCTCAGCCTGGCCGATAAGATGGCCGTCAGGTACACGTGGCACTGAAAGCATTAAGTGGCCTACAAAATAAAGCACCGTGGTGGTAACTGTTTGGCCCACCTGTTATCAGGCGACTTGCTTTCAGAAACGCAGCAGAGAGTTCCCTCCTCAGCAGAAATGTACCGTGCTACCTTCGTCTGAGCGTGTACATATCGAGGGTGAGTACACGCTGTGTGCCACACGAGGCATTAACCCCTTTTTGTTTGTGTGCATCAGTCCATCACTCTTCCTCCCCTCAGACGTGGCGTCATTTCCTGTTCAGCTGCCTCCCCGTCCTCCCTTCCCTCCAGTTGTGGCATTCACCCATGAAGAGACTGAGTGGGCGTTTCGGAACCGGGGTGCTTTCCTACTTCCTGTTTCTCCGAATCCTCCTGCGCTTTAACCTCCTCCTCTTCGTCATCTTGGGCCTGTTCCTGGTCTTCCCTCAAGCCGTCAACCCTCCTCCTCCTCTTCCTCACGGCTCTAATCTCGACACTCTCACCGGCCTGGAGCTTCTCACAGGGACGGTAAGAGCCATCACAGCAGCGCATGCGGGAGACTTTATGTGGCCGCCTCTTGACTCAGGAGTTCTGTCCTGCAGGGTTACATCTCCCACAGTGTGATGTTTTACGGCTACTACACCAACACCATCCTCAAAACCTGTCGGGCGGCTAACTCTACTGCTGAATCACCTGATTTGCCAGTCTGTGATGCCGACAAGCCCCAGACTGTGCCGTACAGCATACCTGCAGCCTACTTCTTCACCATCGCCATCGCCTTCTTCATTATCTGCATCATCCTTGTGTACAGGTTGGACAATAAGTTGACTACTTACACCTGAATACTTGCGTTACTCCATCTGCGTTGTGTATTTGATGGCTGTATTGTTCTCCTGCAGCATATCCAAGTCCTTGGGGAGAAGTTTTCAAGTCCTCAAGTGTAATGGAAACCTCGCTGTAAAGGTGTTCTGCTCCTGGGACTTTAAAGTCAGCAAGAAGATGCCGGTCAAACTGCAGTCTGAGAAAATCAGCACTCAGCTCAAAGTATGCAATCTCTTGAATATTAAACTAGGCTCCCTAAAGTGTGACACTCATTTTTAATATAACAAACTGATGATGATGATTCCACGTTTCCTTTCCAAACGGAAGCATCGGGGTGAATAATTTAAAACATGAACAAACTGGCTACGCTTACTTCTTTTAAAAGCATTTAAAGCAGGGAGTAACCTTTGACCCTCAACAAATTACATGATTGAGTTCAATGTGACTTGTTTGGTCACACGATCTCAGTTTTTGCAGAACTTGTTTACGCACAGGAAGTGTTGATGCATTTTCACAACCCGATGGCTTGAAGCATGCCACTCTCTTATGAAGGAAGGGTGTTCTAAACTCAATCAATAGCAGGGCTGGTCACATTTTGAATATCTTTAACGATGCAGTCTCAACCTTACAGACTGCTGCTTTTCCAACAGGAGCTGCTGTCTGAGGTGATCCGTGGAGAACATAGAAAGAGCTGCACGCGGCGCCTCTGCCGCATAATGGTGCACCTGATAGCGTGGGCTACATGTCTGACCAGCATCGGTCTGGGTGCCATGGCAGTCCACCATCTCTCAGAGGTTAGAGGGAGCGGTGCAGCCAGATGTGACAGATTGTCTGCACTTCTGAGCAGCTACACGGCCTGTGTAAAACTTGCTCTGCCACAAAACTTGCTCTGATAAAGAAGCACTCTCCCACCGCAGTTTACTTCTCCTTTTACGTTCCTGGAAGATGTTTTTTTTTGTCTTCTGCTGCTGCTACTGCTTTACAAAACTGCCATGCATGAGAATTGGCAAAAAAAACATCCCGATTGAGATCGGAGTATGTTTAAGTTAACATGCAACATCTTCTGATAAATCCTGCGACCCATTCTCACATGCCAACTTCAATCAACTGGTGAAAATACTGAGGAAACTCGTGGTTGTATTTCCCTGATGTAACATTATACATAATCTACACCCCTCCCTATGGTTCGTCCATTCCTTCACAGGCTGCCATCAAGCAAAGTCCTACTCCTTTCAAAGAAACGGAGCTGCTGCTCTTGTCTGCGGTGGTGTCGGGCTTTAACCTTTTACTCCCCGGCCTCTTCAACCTGTGTGCCTGGATAGAGGATCACGACTCTCCCAGTGTTCGCGTCTATGTCTCCATCTTCAGGTAAGAAGAAGAACTGTAAAAACAAAACAAAATGTGCAATCAACAAGACGTACATCATTCATGTAGAACAAAGCAAAGCTAAACTTGTCAAGCAAAGGCCACAAATAAGCATACAACTTTATTATTTACTGATAAATATAACTTTAATAGTACACTGCACTAAAAACTATGTTTAGGAATATGCAATATACATTTTCTCTTCAATTATTGTTTCATTTGCCAAGAACATAGTTCTCTTTTCTGGCATTTAAGTTTCAAAGAAAATAAGGAGTGCATTAAAAAGTGGGGAAACCATTTCATCAAAAAGTTTTTAAAAAGTCCCAATTATCTTGTCTGTCCATATACTGACGCAAATCTTATCTCTAGCATTTAATTTACCTTTTACGTTTAAATCTGCAGCGTACAGTGCAGTGGTGTATAGTAACGAAGTAGAAATACTTCGTTACTGTACTTAAGTAGTTTTTGGGGATATCTGTACTTTACTATTTATATTTCTGTTTACTTTTACTTTTACTTCACTACATTTTGCAAAGAAAAATGATACTTTTACTCCGATACATTTCTCCTGAAACCTTCGTTACTCGCTACAAAATCAAATCTATCTCTAGAAAGAAAAAGAAAAAAACACACCCGGGACTGTGGTGGAACACAGACTCCACCAAGCAGGTTTTGCGAATCACAATGTTTTGCATTTTCCCTCTACATCCTCTAGTCAGGCGCTCCCAAACCTTTATGCGTCACGGACCGGTTACGTGAAGACAATATTTTCACAGACCGGGTCCGACCTCGGAAAGACGGGAGACAACGACACCCAACGTGTGTTCGTTATGTCCAGTCTACTGCTAACTAAACCTTTAGTCCAGTCTACTGCTTAACTTATAACGCGCTGCACAAAGACAGGATGTTGAAATGGAAGCAGGTTTTCATGCTTTTTTGGCGATCTCGGGATACTCTGCCTTGGTTTCCAGATCACCGACAGAGTTGTAACAGACTTACGTTTCATTTTTAGAGTAACGTAACATCTTGACATGTGTCAAGAGATTCCGTCTGAGGTTACCACAGACGGATGTATGCGGTCATTTTTCACAATAAAACATCTTTCCGGCCTTGATTTTTTATTTATTTAATTGAAATGTTTCATTCATTCTTTCTGTGGCCCGGTACCAAGAGACCCACAGACCGGTACCAAGAGACCCACGGCGGGCGGAATGAGCATACTTATAACCACACTGTTACAACTCCTTCATAGTGTCATATTGCTTTTTGGAGAATTATGATGATAAGTTCATAGTAGATGCAAAAGTATACTTAGGTACAATATATTATGTTGAACATAATATATATGGATGGATACCAGCCAACCCAGTTATTTTATCAACACAACTCCTGGTCCTTGGTCACGGTGGCCACAGCACTTAAAAGAATAAACTTCATAATTCTCAAAATTCTGACCCTTTGCTTTTTTATTAAAAGCATGTACTTGTACTTTTACTTTCAATACTTAAGTACATTTTATATCAGAAAAATACTTTTGATACTTAAGTACAGAAAATATCAGATACTTTAAGACTTTTACTCAAGTAGTATTTTAATAGGTGACTTTTACTTTTACTGGAGTAATTTTCCAGTAAGGTATCTTTACTTTTACTCAAGTACGGCTTTTGGGTACTTTATACAACACTGGTACAGTGCCTTTTTGATATTGAATATGGACGCTTTAATGACAGCTTCATTAGTTTCACTCTCTGGAGTCTGACTGTCATGTGAGAATATTTATGTAACCTGGACTTTAACTTGTGAAGCTGCATTCTTCTCAAATTATAAATTCTTATCATCATTTTATCAGAAACCTATTGTTGAAAGTCAGTGTTGTTGGCGTGCTGTGCTTCCGCTGGCTGGAGAGAATTGCTGTGGAACCAGAAATGCGTGGTTTACAGGTAACAAACTTCTTGTGAACTGATGCCGACTCATGCAATGTTCTTCATTCCTAAAGTACAGAACATTTCTCGGATCAAGTGGCTGCAACTGTTGACATTTGTCAGAAATGAAGGTTTTCGTTACGATAGAGGCTTGATTGAACTAAAGCAACAATAAATACAATATTATGCGTTTTGTTATAAGTAATGGTTCATATTTTGGTTCGAAATACAATTTGGTTACCATTAGTAATATTTAGAATGAATATTTTATTGCAGCTTTACCCATTTTACCCCTTATCTGGTTAGGACACTGAGTGTTTGGTTGTGACCTAACTCCCTCGTATGATGTGATATTTACATGAATGTGTCTGTTGTCCTCAGTGTTGGGAGAACTTTGTGGGGCAAGAACTGTATCGCCTGCTCTTGATGGACTTTGTCGTCACAGTGCTTTACACTTTTTTGGGAGAGTTCCTGTGGAGGCAAGTCAGCGCTTTGCCCACAAATCCTTTTAACTTGATTCTTTTGTTGGCGGTTAATAAAACCATCCACTGAAAGTTGAACGTCTTTCCCTCTGTAGGCTCTTTTCTAAGAAAATTCTGAAAAGGAGGAGGATGCCGGTGTTTGACATTGCTCGTAATGTGCTGGAACTCATATATGGACAAACCCTTACTTGGTAATGACACCACATCCTTGAAACCCATCACACATTTAATCAAAACCCAAACGTGACTGGAACATTAATGGTCTTTTAAATCTTCCCAGGCTCGGGGTGCTGTTTGCGCCACTGCTTCCTGCGGTCCAGATCATAAAACTGTTTTTATTGTTTTACATGAAGAAGGTTGGTACAGGAGGTCTTGTTTAATTGTCGTACACGCACTCATTTGCATACTAAACGTCACATTCTTCCTTTTTTCTTTCCAGAGCAGTCTAATGCTCAACTGTCAGGCATCCAGAAAGTCCTGTAGGGCCAGTCAGATGACGACGCTGTTCATCTCTCTTCTGTGCTTCCCCTCGTTTCTTGGCGCTGCTGTGTCAGTCACTTACATCATTTGGACGTGAGTGCAAGAGAGAGAGAGCATATTCCTTTAAAAAAAAAAAATTTGCATAAATTCTACAACCTTGAGCATAGCTTTTTTTTAAGAATACGCTTCAAGCATATTTACCTTACTTGTATTTTAAATCTAACATGCAGTACGACTATGAGGTTAAAGAGCACATTTCAGTTTTAACTTCAGGGTGTTTACATCGGAGTCCGACTCGTTTCAGCAGATATTATAGTACATGGCTGAGGAAATATTCGGTGTGCTTTTATTGTCACAAATTCCAAGAAAAGATCAGAAGCAATAATTATCTTTAACTACTAGCGAGTGTTTGCTTACCCGAGCTTATTCCTTTGTACCATAGACATTGATTTGTATTCTCTTTTGTGTGTGCGTGTGTGTGTGTGTGTGTGTGTGTGTGTGTGTTTTTTAATTTTTTTTTAAAGGATTATATGACATTTTGGGTGAGAAGATTCATACCACTCATCTATGGTTAACATCAAACTATTCCTTTTAAAACTGTATGTCTTCAGTAGAAATGAATGGGCTTGGGAAAGTATTGCATTGTTGGTTCTGGTGTTTTTTATGTGATCAGTTAACAATAATGAATATAGAATGTAGCGCGCTAACTTTAGCTTTAAAGCCATTTATGCTTTGAAAAAAAAGTGCTATTGTCTAAATACCTACAAACTGCGCATATCTTCCAAATCCATCTCTCTGATGTCCTCAGGGTCAAACCCTCATCAGAGTGCGGCCCCTTCAGGAATCTCACCACCATGTTTCAGTCGGGGCAGCTGTGGGCCCAGGAGCTGGAGACCGCCCACCCGATCTTGTCTTGGCTCAGCTGGGCCTACGACGCTCTGCTGGAGAACCCACTGTTCTTATTCCTCGCCGCTGGAGTCTTTCTGTAAGCGGTGACATGATGTTTTTTTTCTTCAAATGTTGTGTATATGCTGTCCACAAAGTGTCTGCCTTCCAGAAACACATATTGTTACTGTGTCTGAATGTTAATGCTCTTTAATTTTTTTACCTCTTATGATTTCTATTTTTTTCAGATTGGTGGTGTATTTTCACACTCAAGTTGTTGATGGCCAAAGGAGAATCATCAGTCGGTTAGAAAAGCAAATTGAAAATGTACGCACGGGAGTCTATACTAACGTTACGTCGGCATGCATGCTCACAATAACAGTCCTAACATGCTGATGTGTAATGTTTGAAATGTTCACCATCGTATATTTGCATGTTACAATGATAACATTTGCTAATTCAGTAGAGTTACAACTGAGGCTGATGGGAATCTCATTTGGTAAAAGAAATGTTGGACCGATGATGGTGCTAGAAGAAAGATTAAGGGATACCAATAATAATTACAATTATTCCTGAGAAAGAGACAAATGGTAATCCATATTGTAGATGGAGACGAGGCATATCAATGACCTTCTGGTGGCGCTAGAGGAAAAACTGAAATTCTTTGGGTGCCATAGATATATTTTTACCAAATTACATAGCAATCCATCCAATGGTTGTGAAGACGGTCATAAAAACATTCCAACACAGAAGTAAAGTTAGGTCATCACCAAAATGGGAGGATTCAGCGTCTGAGTAACATGAATGTCTGCACCAAATATCATGGAACTCTATCAAATAATTGACTTTTGCTAGAATGTCTACAAATCAATGACACATGGACAGTATGTTGATATTTAACTTAATGTATCTTGTGTACATTTCATTGTGTGTACAGGAGGGTAAAGACAAAAAGTTCCTCATCACCAATTTGCAAGCGATTTATGAACGGAGTGGTCTGGTTTCCCCTCAGAGATAAGGTGGGTAGCCTCAATACTGTAACCTCTCTGTGGTTGGAACACCACTCCTTTGCTCACTTTTTCATTACCTCATTTATAATCTGTGATAACTGTCTTGCATATGAAAAGTTTTGTCTCTTATTTCTCCGATCAGAACGACATTCACGACATTCACGACATTCACAAGAAAGGCTTTAAGAATGTAAAGATGGCATCTCATCAGTGACACGGATCTATGCTGCGATGCATGGTTGGCAACATTATTAGGAGTTCACCTACAAGTTACAGTGACAACAAAAGCAAAACCATGACGGTGTTATTTTCTAAATATCTTATATAGTTTGAATTTAAATGTACTGGAAGAAGATAAACTAATCCTGGCTGTTTGCACTGTATTATATTTATTTATACATAGAGATTTTGTACATGTAGTTTTTTCAGATTTTGTTGATTTAAAAAAAAAAAATACTATTTATGAAAAATTATCTTGAACGTGTTGTATGAAAATAAATTGGTTTGAACACATCCGCATCTGTTTCGGTATGAGGAACTCTCTTTGTGTGTTTTTGGAAGATTTGACGATTAGCAACTGTCCCCTTGTTTGAAAACATTGTATCTGATTGGAATCTGAAGTATTTCTCTATGTAATTCACCTGAACACATGTTTCCTGTTTAAAAAAAAAAAGGGATTTAGAGTGTTAATATATCACCAGACCTTTAATTTCATCCATCAGAATGGGAAATATCAACCTGACATATGCAACCTGCTTCTCAGCTGTGCCCTAAATTTCCCCCGAGCACGCTTTTCAGAATGTTTTCTATAAATCAGAATCAGCTTTATTGGCCGTGTGTGTGTGTGTGTGTGTGTGTGTGTGTGTGTGTGTACACATACATGGAAGTTGACTCCGGTTACAGGTTGCTCTTGTCAGACATACAATAAACAAGATAAATATAAAAAAGACAGCAGAGTATAACACAGAAACTAGGCATCAACATTAACATTTAACTAGTATGTACAATATATATGTATATGAACATAAGAACGATGGACAATTAATTTGGGATATTATTGCAGAAAAGGGGAAATAGTGCTAGTAAATGCATTCAACATGAAGTTATGTTAAACGACGTAAGTATAAACCAATCTGTAGTGATGCATCAACATCCTGCAGTAAATGCTTTAGTCAAATTACTATTTAGCTGGTGTTTTTTAAAAAGGTATATCAAAACGGAGAATAGGATCCCTGGTGAATTGCTTCATGTGCAGTGCGTTTTGTTTGATCAAAATCATAAGGGGTTTACGAAAAACAAAGCGGTTAAACGTGTACTCACATACCAATAGCATATTTTGGACACCTGATTGCTGAACACGTTGAGCAACCTTTTGACAAGCCAGACAGTGTTCCAGTCAATATTAAGAAAAGAAAAAAAGCAGTGAGGGGCGTACTTGCTGTGACTGACAAGGACAGTATTTAAACCCATGGGTTCAGGATATGCTGCACTTTGAGTTACTACAACTTTGAGTTGGTCTATCTGGAAGAGTGCATCTCACTGAAGATATCTGGTGAGTATTCTTGATTTAATTTGCACATTGTAAATTATCATGTTCCTATGGACATGTAAATTAAATTAAAATTGTCATGCAATCATACTTTTTGTTGTTTTTGTTTCCCCGCTGCTTTCCTCCAGATAACATGGAAGTGAAGTTGAACAAAAGAGTGTTCATCAGCCTTCCAAAGAAATACTGGGCTGGTTTGGCTACATATTATGAACTGGTAAACAATTTCTCTCATATACTTGCAGGCAACGTCACTTTTTTTTATGGCATGAAGCTCATGACTTTCTATCATTTAATAGGACCATGGGTTGTTAATAACAGAGCTGAACCCCTACATAAATGCAGGATATGTACGAGCCTACTTTAAAGATTGGGGAGTTGTCACAGCATGCAAGGTAAAGAAATATTGCTTCATTCATGTCTTTTGTTAACTTATTCTTGAATAAACTATGAATATATATATATATATATATATATATATATATATATATATATTTTTTTTTTTTATCAGTGAATTATACAAATTATTTGTATCTGTTGAATTCAATCCCAGGTTAAGAAGAACCCCGATTCCAAGGAAAATAAATCGGTGGCCTATGTGAGGTTTTCTACAGAGGGTGAAGCTGACAGAGCAGAATGGGCCAGTCCTCACTACATCGGAGGCGATGTGGAAGTAAAACGAGTTGTTAGTCCAAAGGTGATTTTTTTTTTTCTTTCTGTCCTATCGGAGAAAACTTGGTTTTGTGCCTGTTTGCTGGACATAAAATAGAATACTTGTAGAAAAAAATTGTTAATTTAACAGCATTTGATTAAAAAAAATGTACAATTGCTGTCTACGTCTCCATTGGCTGACAAAATAAATCTGTCTTTCAGATGGAGGAGGATTCAGATGAGGAGGTCTCCTCAGCCACGACTGTGTCTCGTCCACGGCGTTCAATGGGCTTGGGCTACATACTGGAAGATGCTCAGTGGCTAGAGGATGAGATGGAGGAATAAACAAATACTCTGCAACTGTGTCTGTATATGTTAAAAACCATAAATGTATGTGCTCACAAAAATCTATATATTCTGAAACTTCGAGGACTAAAAACATGAATGTATTATAAATAGCCTATTCCTTAAGAGCACATACCACCTGTTTGTTTATCTGTTTAGCCTTAATAATGTGAGTTTATGTGATACTCATTATTTTGCTAATGCAATTGTGTATTATTATAATAAAAGGTTATTCAATATTGTATGTGTTGTTTAATGTTTGTCAGGGACATATGGGGTGTTAACAAATATAGATTTAATGTTTACTCCTTTTGTGCAGCCACTGTTGGTGAATGTGACACATTATTGCTCCTAAGGAAATGGGTTTGATAGCTTGAATTTACTAATTTCCTCCTCCATCATTACAAATATTAAATACATAGATTTATGGAAAATATTTTTTTTTAATTGTGTGAAGCCTATATATACTACAAAATGAGGTATTCACAAATGTCATGATTAGTGAATCTAATGTAAAAATATGTATCAGAAAATACATTTAGAAGAAAACATTTATGATTAGATAAAGTGGTATAACTATCATAAATCGAAACAAATGTCATTGATATATTAGGCTACATCTTAATCGTGTGTGTGTCTCCGGAGGGCGGTTCTAATGACGTCAGAGATCAACGACCAATCGCTACGCAGAGCGCCAAGTTTCTCTCACAGCGCTGAAACATGGCGGCGGAGAAAGACGCAGAAGGATTCAAAAAGGTAGAAGGATATCGCCGCTTTGATTGTGTTTATTCATACTCAATCTCGACTGTGGTTAAATAAAGACGACTATAGCCTCTTCTTTGCAGCTGACTTGCATTTATTCGTTTCCATTAAGCATTTACGCCGAACATACAATGTTCCTAAATTGTCTGTCAGGCGATTCAACTTGAGTCTTCGCGAAGATATTATGCAGTGAATTGACAAAATGTGTATGCCGAATGGAAGAGCGGTTCATAATGGTTAAAATAAAAAAAAATACCGTTTTTCCGAAGGCAGTTTGGTTAAGAGGAAGTCACGCAGGATCACGCATCACCACGTCTCAAGATACAAGCAGTGGTTGTGTTATCTGGAAAACCCCGTGAGAGCTTTTTACATGTAACTTAGATAACGATCTAAGTGTTATTGACACATCTTGTGTGTTCACAGCTACACACAAAAACGGTCCTTTCACGCGTCACTAAACGTTCAAGTTTATTTAGTTTGCCACCATCGTACCGAAAGAAAACTGCTTTCTTTGACCACTCATGCGATAAAAAAAAGCCTACCGTTTGACTTAGAATTAATTAATTTGATGTGGACATCAGTGACATAATTTATAACATACATCTATGCACAAAAAAACCAGATCCACTGTGTTGAGTGTCTAACGAAAGGCTAATTGCACCTGTCCACAGGAGGCTTAAAACAAATAATAATAAAATGTGATAAAATAGAATAAAAAAGAGAATACATACGTGGATACATACACAAAGTAAAAGTGTGTGTTACCGGGGTGTTAAGTGTCTGAACAATGTTGTTTTTCTCTTAACCATGATCTAAGATACAGGTTATCTATTGTCCTCACTTACAGGAGACGGTAAGCAAACTCTTGTCAAGCTCCTTCAAGGAGGACAAAACCAGACGTGAGTTGGATAAATATTGTCTCGCTCTAAGTACCGTCTCCAAACTGTTTTTTATTTGCGATTCTTCGGCTCAACAAACCTCTTTCTGTTACAGTAAGCGGTGACGCGACGCTGCTCATGACAGAGTTGCTCAAGATATTTGTCCAAGGTAAGAAATTTTGTTCAGTTGCACACACATTGTTTCGGTCACTCCCCTGCACAGCCCTTCATACTTCATATTTAAATACACTTGTCATTTTCACATTGCACTTGTTCAAAGTACTGTTATCTGTTTGTCTGTGCACTTTATTTTCATTTTATATTATACATTTAATATGTTCCTATTGTTTATTGTTTAATGTTATGCACCACCCGCCATGACAAGTTCCTTGTATGTGAAACATAATTGGCAATAAACAATTCTGATTCTGATGATTCATGACGAAAGCCTTCATGTGTCCTCTCATTTCCAGAGGCTGCTGTGAGATCACTGAAACAAGCGGAGTCTGAGGACTGCGACCAAGTAGACGTGGAGCACTTTGAAAAGATTCTGCCTCAGCTGGTGCGTACAGCTCGGCAAAGTTAGGGTTTTTGATTATGTCGATCGATTGTGATCATGAGGCTGCTCTAGTGTCTGGTGTAATCCATAAATGTTGCTCAGACCACTAAGGCAATACACAGTATGATATTTGGCTCCTGAATTCTGAATATGTCTCAGTGATGCACTCAGTTTCAGATTATACTTTTTGACTATCTGTGCAATGGATACAATACATCATCAATGCACAAACATTTTCCATTATTAATCTCGCTGCCTTTCTTCTCTTTTCCAATGCAGCTGCTGGATTTCTAGCACAGCGATGCCACAAGATGGAGCCAGAGTGTTGCCTGCGCGTTCCTGCTCAAATCCACCATGTTTATTGTTTTCTGTATAATTGTAATTTCTTCATCACTAAAATGTGAGACGACGTTCAAATTCTCACCCTGTATGTATTCGAGTTGTGTGATTTTTAAGTAGAAAGCAGCGGTGCTGTGCGCACGCCTCCACGTCACCACCAATAAGGCCCACCTGTGCTCCTATGTGCAACAACAGGTGCTTCCAGCATGCATAGTGCCCTTCATCAAAGCCTCCTGGAGCAGTTGGAAGCAATTAGAGTAATAAGGGGAGCAGCTAGTCCCTTAGATGATGACAAGTGCCAGGAAAAAAGGAGTACCCCCTCCGGCCACTTTGAAGTTCCCTTTTGCTGTCCTGCGATGTTTAGTTAGAGGTGGGGGGGAAGGGCAAAGGGGACCTCTGGCACAGGGGGAAAGTTGAATGGGAGTGTGCGCGCACGAACGTGTGCATGTGTTAGCCAAACATGGCCAGAGACCACACGCATAGATATTCTGTTTGAAAGGAAACATAACAAAACACATTGGAACATGGTCCAAGAAGAGCAGGGTGTAATTCTGAAGGTAAATAAACAAAAGAGGCGAGTAGTTGAGGTGCTTTCTCTCTTCTCACCACAGCAGAGGGGGAAGTTGGGCCTAGGGAGCGGGTAATGTGGGGTTTTCTAACCTGAGAGCCTCAGATGGTTTTCCACCAGTGGTGTATTTGACCAACATGTCTTCAATATGAGTCAGCATAGCTGTACAACACCTCACTCTATTTATTTGTGTGGCTTGTGAGTGACTCACTACGCTTACAAATGCTGCACACATACAGCTGGAAGCAACTTGGGCTGAATTCAAGCATCCAGGCTCACATAGGTGCTCAAGGACACGGCACATGGAATTTGACCCGGCACCCTTTTTAGTAGGGCCCAGGCTGGATTTGTGTTTCACAGGAGAAACTTCCACAGCAGGCCTTCAGGAGGCCGTGTGTTTGGTTGAGAGACGTTTATTTTAATGATGCCATGAGGACCAGGTTAATAATTACAGTTGTTCACAGCTGCCCTCTTGTTTTGAGTATACAGTACACTGCAGAACTACTGCTTTGACACCTACTACTACTCACATTACATTATTTTATTACCAGATGTGACGGCAAATAATCTTGCTGAAAAAGTAATGTATTCATCCTTATTAACAATGTAAAAAACAAATATTTAAAAAAGGTGTATTATATGTTTATAGGCTTTCTGGGGATTTATTAGAGATTAATTGGATCTCTAGCTGTCAATCCTTGCAGAATAAATAAAATCAATTATTTTGTTGGATCTCCCATCTGTCTCTTCTTTTCCACAATCTGAGTCGTTGGAAGGTCTCAGTCCGAGTGCACTACTGTACAACTTTTCTCCTGATGCATCTTAGTGGAACAAATTACATCTGAAGGCAGTATTATTAAACATGCGAAAGCAGTTAGGATAAGAATGGGGAGGGGCGTTGAAGAGAGTAATGAGTTAGAGCTTTTCTTGATCATACATTAAAGGCAGGGAGTGTCGACAGCCACTCCAGACGCTTTGGAGAAGCTCTGGAGTGAGAAGCTTTTCCCAGGAGGAACAGACTGATCCGTCTCCAGCCTTTTGGCTGGTCTTGGGACAGAGCTGCACAAGGCCCTCATCACTTGAAGATATCTGCTTGATTGTAGCCATCAACATCCACACAGATTTCTTTAGATGCACTTGTAACTGCCAGGAGGATTCTTTCTGATAAAATGTACTTTAAGATAAAATAAAACTAAAGGCATGTATACATTCTGGGATTATCTATCCTCTGTAGGTTTACTATCCATGTTTGAATACAAATACAAAAGGAAGCTGTGCCAAAGTCTGATAGGGCTGTGAGGTAATGCTGGTTTAGGGTGATGATTGTCAGTGGTGGAGTCGCCTGCATCGGTCACAAGAGTCCCTGTGGAGGTCTGTTACGATTGTCAGATTTCACTCCTTTATTCCAGACTCACTATTCTGTGTGTGTTTTTTTTTCCTGTTAGAATGACACAGCTTCTTGCATCTTTCCAACTTTCTGTCATCTCAAAGCTCCTTTCTTCTAGGGCCCAAACTGGATTCCCGTCGAGGACAAGTGATCATAATACACCCGTCTCCCTGGCTGATTGGATTTTTTTTTTTTAGATGGCAGTAACAACATGCAAGCAGACAACATCTGAAGTGGATGAACTACATCAAAGTGTGTGGGCTTATAAGGCACATTAAACATCCACTCAGTGAACGTGTACATAAAACATGTACTGTACCATATACATCATTTTCATTAGCAATGCTACTACTAAATCCTTGCTCTTTTTTATCTGACAGACCTTTTCCTTTTTTGAATCTGGTTTAAACATTTGGTTGATGGTATGAAGTCTGGGAAAAACAAACAATCCAAGTCAATTTATAATTCTTGCAAAGACCGGAGACGACAGGAAATCTTAACCAACAGGTGCAGGTGTCATCTGCCATTAGTGCTATTTTGACCCCCAACATTTCAATTACACATGTTTATGAGTTCTTATGTAATAAATATGTGATGGCATGCATCTGCTCTCAGATGTTTGTGTGCATGGATGTGCTTGCATGCATGTTGTGCTTGATCTGGGGCTGTGATGCATTAGTGCCGAGGAGACAAGAGGCCCTTGTGGCCCCCTTATGGGCATGGAGCTGTCTAACCATGGAGGAATGCTGCAGGGGACACAGAGCGAGTGCATTCCTCTTAAGATGCTCCACACGCAACTAACGCACACATGAAAAGTTACAAACATTTATATCTCTGTCCCAAAAAAAACACAAACAAAACATTGCGGCCGTTTGGTACGCACATGCGTTTCACCGAAAGTTTGCGTTTGTTGAGAGATTGCAAATACAGAGGAAGCATCTCTGTTGCCTGTATATACTGCTGGGACATGCAGGTTTCCTGGAGGCCCCGGGCCTCTCTGAGGTTCCTGGGGTCCTGAGCTAAGCTTTGTTAAGGAGCCACGGGGCCCACGCCCGGGGATGATTAGAACATACCTGGAAGTTTGAGCCACTTGGGTGCTCTGCTGGGATCACTCTTAACTGGTTGTGGCGCTTGGCTGTTAGTCTTAGGTTGGAGATGGTCTGCTGCTGTGCTCTGCGTATCGGCCGGGGCTTTGGTAGCCGCAGGGGGCGGAAAGGATTCTTCCGGAACCATTGAGGTGGATGATAAGGTCAAAGACCTTCGCATGCTGCTGAAGAGGGAAAAGAGAGCAAGAGAGATGTACAATTAGGCTCGCAGCTGGGTTATTTCTGGAGCCCTGTACAACTACCTTAACTACATTACCTCGCTCTTCCACCCCAAGTCCCCTCTCCTCTCTGTCTCCACCTCCATCCTCTGCGTGGTGGCCCGCATGGTCAGGGCACAGGCAATAACAACGGAGTAATCCCCTTACATAACACTGCCCAAACCCCACGAAGCCATTCAATTATTTTTGGGAGCGTCTAAAAATAAAGAAGTAATTCGGTAGAGGTGACGTCAAAAGCGTTGTGTGTGTGTGTGTGTGTGGGGGGGAGGTGGCCCTCAAATAAGCTGCCGAGACCCGACTGGACCGGAGGTCAGCAAAGCACTCTATTTTTAGGTCCCATCAAAAGCAGTGGTATAAAATTAGTCCAGCTCAGTCACGCTTAGAGAGGCCGTGAACTTGAAGGTCACGCACTCGACATGATGAAAGAGCCGATGTTTGATGATATTTAAAAAGGAGCAAGTAATGACCGAAATCTCTTTAGCTGGTGGCAGGTGGCACAGTGTGAGGTTGGCCTTTGTCATGCTTGTTAAAGGACTTAATCAGAAGACACGTGAAGCCCTCTGCAACGGGCTCATATTAACTGCAATAGCACCGTACATATTGTTTGGACAAAAGTGGTGAACGGGGCAAACTGTTGCTTGACTTTGATGTAAGGTTTGGGCAACGTGTGACCATCAGTTAGAGTTTTTAGCATCAGCACAGCTTTGCATCAGATCGTCTCTTTCGGTGCATGTAGATAAAACAAATCTCAAGCCTGAAGGAGGCTTGTGTAAACAAGAGTTTAAAAGGTAGTGGGTCAAAACAAGTCTGGCTTCCAAATTCCCTCCACAAGTCCAGGGGCCAGCATGTTGACTGTCTGTCCTCACAGTGGTCGGGGGCACCGGAACTCTAAATTAGCCCTGGTGAGTCAACGGGACAGCTTTCATGTAGACAAGGGATCATGTCAGATTGCAGGAGAGGTCAGGATGTTAGGGTCAGAGATCAGGATGCAGTGTTGGTCCTCGTCTTTAACAGCTTCCTGTCTGCTGTGTTGTGCAAACCTGAACGGTAATCCCTTGTGATACAGGTTCAAAGCAAAGGGATTGCCTCACCCTTCGGTACAGGTATGGGACTCATCACTCCACTTGTACTTGGTCGGCCCACCCCTTTGATCCAGTATGAAATATCTCACCAACTAACGGATGGATTGACATGATATTTGGTGCAAATATTCATGGTTCTAAGTAGATGACGCCAACCCTTTTTTGGTGATCCCCTGATGACTTCCCCCCAGTGGCCGAGCGAGGTTGACAACTGTGGGTTTGAGTTAGTTGTCACAAAAATTATTGAATGGATTGTGAAGAAATCTGGGATAAACTTTCATGTTGGGATGAATCCTTGAACTTTCATCCCACACTATCACCAGTGAAAAAATGTGTCCAATACTTTGGTTTGTGACTAAACCTGCAAAACTAATGACAATCCCATCAGCCTCAGCTATAGTTCGTGCTAATTAGCATGCTAACATATGTATCTCAGATGTTGAGCATCACTGTAGACTACCCTAAAACTGATCTAGTGGATTTGATCATGTAATACAGGAGCATAGTAAACATGATTGATCAAATCAGGTAGTCTTTCTGGCCCCTTTAATCTAAGAAATTCATCTTATAATATGAAAGATCTGTAGCAGTTTAATATCACAATTTATTTGGCAGCGGTTTCTTCAAACAAATCCTCAACCACAACCTTTCCGATTTCAAGGTCTGCCCTTACTTATTTATTTGATCTTTGACATGAATGTTTCATTTCAAAACAAGTGGCTCCAATGCTCCTGCTTACCCTCAGACTTTGAAGGTGCACCTGTTTCTGCACATGTATTGCTGGGGGGAAGGTGCAACTTCAGGGTCAATGGGAGACACAGCAGGGTGCTCCGCTGCAAGGTGTCTCTTTTTCTGGAAGAGCCCATTCGGGTTCTTTGTTTCTCTGGCATGAAAACAGGGCGACCAGTGGAGGTGATTTACCAGCTTGTCTTGACATCAAACTGGAAATAAACCAGAGCTGCTGGAAACACGCTGGCCTGGAGGAGCAAGAAGGGGACAGAGTTAATGCAGTTTCACATCACACAAGTGGAGCTTGGATGATGTATGGTTACTGCTGTAGGGGACAGTTGGCTCCGAAATACATCTGCAAATCACATGGTTTGATTTTTGCTCTTTGTGAGAATTTATAATAATCAAATACAGAAGAAGAGGGTGCCAACACAAGATGATCTCTGACCTTTGAAGACACAGTACATGGCACAAACTCTCCCTTAAATGTTCTACCTTCATCCGACGGAGAGGAGAGTGCAATACTTGTTTCCAGACATAAAATGCAACACCCTCTCCAAAAACAGCAAAGGAGCAGATCCACTCACAATGCGCTGTAATTTAAAAAACGCCTTTCCCAGAAAAACAACAATAAATTTGAAGGGGCTTCAAAGGGCCCGCTGGCGCTCTTACTTTCCTGTACATAAAACAAAGCACTGGTATTTTCTTAAGCCACTCGATCGCTCACCCTGCGATGAAACACACTGAGACAGAGACTGAGAGAGAGATGTAGCAGGCAAAGAAAAGAGAGATATTCCTTTGACTTAATGTGCAGAGGCTTTTTTGGTGTCTGACTAAAGCACTGTTGGTTAAACAGTTAATCTCCTTTCTCTTCATCGTTGCTCTTTTTTTTCTTTGACTCAGACTCTATCGAAAAGGTTTTCAGTCAGCCTTAATATGGTGATATTATCCAACTAAAGAGCAACGTTTTCAACCGAGCTCAATGTTTCTCAGCACGGTCTAAATCAGTCTTTTCAGGGCGCTACATTTCAGCAGGGCAGGTGCCTAATTTGGGCTGAAAACTCATTTGATGTCGTATATAAGAGCATCAGAGTGACCACCTACTGCAGTGGTGCAGTTGGCTGTTGCATTGATACACTACACTGGCTGAGGAGCTTCATCAGTGGGAGGGCAATATCCTGCATCCTGATTCTGTCAAGAGGCAAAGCCGTGACATGTCTGAGCGCCCAAAGAGAAAAGGCCAGGTGTCCCCTGGCTCCTCTTCCATTTCCTCCCATCCAGCACTGATCCTGCTAACTAATAGCACCAGGGAGCTGCCACCCCTGGCACCGAAACCAGGATCACTGAGCTGTGGAGCTGCGTGGGAGTCAGGACTGCCGGACCGGAGAACTGCAGATATACATTTACAAAGAACAAAACAAGTAATTTAGTGTGGCATTTCAGTGTACGAGGTATATTTCATCCCTGTATAGACCAAACCACATAACTACACCGTATAATCCACTGTCCCTCCCGTTTGGCACCTGAATAAAAACTGAACTGAAATGCATGGCAGCGGCAGGAGGGACAATTCTACTGAAATGTGCTTTCGATTAAGGTCTCTAAAGTGAGCTGCTGGTTTCTATTTTCTGGTTTGGATGAAGACCTTTCCAAAAGAAAAAAAACATCCAACAGAGGCATGGTTCAGAGTGATGATATGAAATGTATAAAGAAACGACCCACTGAGCAAAAACTGATAGAAAGATATGCCTTTACTCAATCATCTGTGGAACGCACATTTGTCCAAAAACACTAGGGCTGCTAGTTATTATTGATTCATGTTTTGATTTATTTTTTATTAAGCCATTCTATTATTTAGTCACCATAACCTCAGAGAAGCACATCACAAAGGGATGTTTTCTTAATCACCCATCCAACAATTATTTTAACCCTCAAAACTAGAATGTATCAAAATGAATATATACTACGTACAAATACATTCTCAGATAATATAGTTTTTTCCAATTATTAGCAAGATTCAAAGTATTGTCTGTTAATACCGCTCTAGAGTGGAGCCAATGAATCAAATACCAATTTTGTGTCAAATAGAGGTGTTTCAGTAGCTGATACATTTCCATCCCACTGAGGTCATGGGAAAAGTTTACACACGGTCTATTTTATGAATGGGTATCCCAGGCTGTGGAGCTGCTGACCCAGGTGGAGAAAGCACAGAAAAGACATAACGTAACATGCTCTGTGCTTTTGAGGTTATGAAACCTTGCATTTGCTGACCGAGGCCATATCTCCTTCCTTCATCTTTCTATGTTGAAGAAATATTGTCACAATATGAAAGGGAAGGTTAGATGCTCAGCAACAATGTAAAAACACCAGCGATCAGAGCAATTTGATTCTTCATTACATCTAAGACGCTGGGAGGGGAAGCAGAGCTTGTTCATCCACAGCTGAGTAAACTACTTAAGTCTATCGTATATGGCTGCAGACATGATTTTTGAAATGCAAAAACCTCAAAATGTGGTAATGATAGAGATAGACAAACATAGACATGTTCGATTGGCAGACTTCCTATTGTTATTCCAATGTCTGTTTGAAGTCTTGAGAGACTGAAGAGACTGACGAGAACTCACTTCAGTTTCTGCACTTTCTCTGAAAAAAACTGCCGATAAAATCTGCTGGACAGGATTCACAGAGGAGTGCGCTTTGACAGCACACTATGCGACTACCAAACACATTACAGGCAGCCAGGGCCTTGTCTTTCCTTGAAATCTCTTATTGTCCTCTGGAACCAGCTGTGTTAAACCTGTATAAGATAAGTCGTGGGTCTGTTTCCTGTGCCGCCTGTAAATATGGCCTAATCACTCTACAGTGGAGCTGGTGGGACAGATGTTACAGTTGCATCCTTCCACCACGATGAAGTGCATATTGATGGTTCACAGACTGTTTATACTGTCTTCATTCATCTGTGCTATGACTATTCCCAATTGGATCCATTTGCCAACACGGGTCTGGTGGTTTACATAGCAGAGCCCCTCTAGCATGTGGAGCCCATGCCCCTTACCCTCTGCTTGTTTCATGACTGCACACAAGCAAATAAATAGAAAGTGAAGATGTATGTCCACAAGTAACCCGTAGAGGAGCGGGCCTGGCGGGTTTGAGATCTAAACAGAGTCTGATGACGTTCAGACGTTATGCTTTGATCTGGTAATTATAGTGGAAAACAACCTGGCAAACAAAACTGCTCCGATCAGTTCGACTGCATTACCTGAATTTTCCACCTTGCAAACAACTAAAACTGTCCAAGACATACATGTGGAGGTCCAGCAGGGGAAGCTCTTTGTTCTCGAGGATTTCTCAATTAAAGCGTTTATGGGATCACAAACAAGTCTACTAGGATTCCTGAGAACATCCCTTGATAATCTCAAGACTTTAAAACAGAAATAACCAAAGCAAGTTGTAAACACAACATGGACAAATCCTTTACTTTTACTAACTTTATATTATTTACACATCCAGCAGTTATGGAACAGCATTATCATTTATTTGGAGTCATGTTTCTGGCTAGCAGGTGAAATATAAGTCTATATATTCACTCTTTTAGCTCTGCTTTTGCTCTCTAACTCCAGAGAGTATACCGCACATATCTCTTAGCTCTTTAGCTGCTTAATGCTCAAGCTACTCAGTGTCTGCCTAATGTTTGGTGTTGAGCATGAAGTGTACAATGAGTTTTTAGAGATTTTTCATTTAAAACAGCTGCTCGCTGTGGCTGATACGATGAGATGAGAGCCGTGAGAGAAAAACAACAGTTAAACAGCTAAACAGCTAAATATGTGAATATATAAAGCTCCATAAAATCAAGGGGAGCTGCAGATTCAGGTGATAAATCTACAAACCTCTTTCGCCATGCTCTTGCTTCACTGTTTTCACGTAAAAAAGATTGATGACAGACACAATGTTATTTTGCATGTTCAAACGCTGAATAAAAGGTTCACAGAGTGACAGCTTACACAAAGTGTATCTCCCTTCCAACGGTAAAGAAAACTTTCAATTACTGTTTCGTTGTTGTGTTTTATCTTACAAATTCTTTGTGCTCCTCAAAGGCATTAATACCTGCGCCTTGGTGATGCCTTTAATTGCCATTTAGCATTAAGCTGGCTGAACAATAAAGCCTGGGCTGAGGGGATGTTGTCAGGTTTAATGAGGCCCTCGGTGAAAGAGGGCTGCTGTGTCGGCTCCACCAAAGGCTGTTGGCTGAATTCACCTCCAGTGGACCAGAGTGGTCATGCGGGGATTTGATGGGCTGAGGGAGCACAGACTGTCTCTCCCCCACTGTTGGGGTGTGAGGGGCTGCATGTTGCATCAGTAGCCCTCGCTGTGCATGGCTAGGCGGGCAGAAAGCACAGAGTGGAAGAGGTTATAACCACAGGGCCACAGAGCAAAGTGCTGCAGATCCCTAAGAACGGCAGGCAGTGCCGGTGATCAGAAGAAACTTTTACTAGGTGCACCGGCAGATGGTGGTTGTTCACGTCACCTGACTGACAAATATGTTCCTATTTGCCCCATAGCTTGGCTTAAACACTGAGAACATACAGTGCCAACAACGGCACTAACAAGCATGACCACAAATAGACATATGGAGACGAGCACAAAGGGGAACAGAGCCAAAAAAGAAACGCAATGACAACTGTGAACTCCTGGCCCATTTTTAAGAGGGGTACATGGTTCACAGTCTCACATGGAGTCCTCCGCCTCCGAAACCCATTCCAGTTACTTTGATTCTTTATTCATCCCGCCATCCCCCCTCCTGACCCCCCACCACCTCATCCTTAAATCCAGCTGATGGAGGCTCTTTTGTCCACCAGCACCCAGGCAACAACATCAAAGGGCTGCTTGGTGTAAATGCAGAGTGCCCGAAAAACAAATTAAAACTGAAAAATAAAGAAGTCCCAGAGGGGATGGGAGATATTCACAACAGCACCCCAGAGAGGGAAGGAAAAAGAGCTGCTATGTACAGGAGGAAACAAAGAAACAGGGAGAAGGGAGAGAAAGAAAGGTGTGGGGGGAGTAGCAGTCATTTGTAAGACATCCATCATCATTTACTGAATACACAAAGGTGTGGGTTGGGTCACTCTCGGTTTAGTGACAACAATAAACAAATGAAGACCATTATGACACTTTCTTTGTGCTGGATCATCAAAGCCCATTAGGGGACAGTGAAAGGCTTTGCATTGACGTTCATGACCACTTCCTCATTCACTGACAGCTGAATTGCACGCTTGATGGATTGTTGTGCGAGACAATGTCATGCTTTTGGACTGAATGCCTTGCTTTGATCTCACTGGATGCCCTTGAAGCTTCAACAACGGCTGATATGTTAACAACCGGTCTGGTTATTTGAGTTCTAGCCTCCACCTACTGCCCTGCCAGTCAGAACCACAAGAGGAAGAGGAGATAAAAGCCTTTTTTATCTCTGCCCCCATGTGGGACTCCTGTCGAGTCACGCTTGGCGTGGCGGCATGCCTTGTCTCGGACCCACAAAGTATCCGCCAGTGACACGCTGACTCCAGAGCCTGGCACCAGGTCTCCAGCCAGCACAGAGTAAACCCTCTATTCAGCAGAATGGAAGAAACATAACTACATCGGGCCCACAGCTTGTAATTAAAAGTCCTCAGCCTCAAAGAGCACAGCATCTCCATCTAAATGGTAGGCTTCCATCTGAGGCATTGGTTTAATACTTACTCTTTGTCCCATCAGATAGGGATGTGGACAGAGGAGGAAGAGAGACATTAGGACTACAAAGAACACATGTGTCCCATCCAGGATTAGAGGTTCATTCTTCCCTCAGTAGCCTAATTGCTGGATTGGCCAGATCAAAATCACTTCATTGAGATCAAGGCCACTGTCTTCCTCTTGTCTCTATACTCGCACAATAACTCAACAAAAGCAGCGATGAACGGAGGGCGGGGGGGGGGGGGGGTGAAAGAGTCCAGAAGTCGCAGAGCGAAGATGAATGTAGTTCATGTTTAGACAGCATGTTGTGTGATTACGGAAAGCCCACATCAAACATTGTGGCTTAGGAAAACCACCAGTTGAAAAACAAGATGCTTCTTCTGTGTAGAGTGATGCAGACTGGAGATGCTGTTGTTCAGAAGGCGGACCAGCCCAAACTCACCCGCCTGTCTGCCTCTTGAGACAAACGGGGACTTCAGAGATTCGCAAAGGAACTTTGAAGTCATTATGAGTGAGGATGAGATCAGGATGAGCTGAACTTTAATTCAGGGTAGAAAAACACAACAGGTTATAAAAATGTTTTGAGGGAAGGGAATTTGAAGGATTAAATCTGTCTCAGAGTTCACTCTTAATCTTCAATTTACTCTCCACAACCGGTAAACGTTATATCAAGTGGTATGATTATCATTAACTTACCATAACTTATTATATCCACAAGTTATGTCAGATGTACAACTATAAACTATTGGAGAATGGAGAAGTGTCCGCGGGAAACGCTGAATGAAAAGGATGGATAACACCCCCTTTTCCCACAGAGAGAACTTCTCTGGACAGAAAAACAGCAATATTGTGGCCACATGTGTGAGCTTGTTTACTTATGCTTGGCTTTTAACTGCAGGAATGTCATGATTTAAACCACAACATAACAGACTAAATTATTAGCATGTTACCACTCTACACACTTTTTACCCCCTTTGATTGGAACAGGAGAGAGTGTGCATGTGTCGACCAACATCAATGGGCATGCTGTAATACACACGGACTTCTCAAGACGTCTCTCTCCTGCTGTCACACACACTCACACGCACACATAGAAACACGCAGAGCTCGATCTCTTAGGTAAAGAGATGGACAGTTTATTTCTAAAACCCTAATCATGGAAATCTCCCCTTTAAACAATACACTTTCAACTTTATTTCATCTCCCCTCCTTGCCAGTACAACATCAAACACATCCTGAGGTCAACAAGGGTCAGTGAAAGGATTTGGATAATGATGAGGCTCAAAGAAAAAGATTGAGGGTGGTGAAAGAGAGACGGTAAAATGAGGGGAGGGGAGCTGATGGGAACAGAAGAAAGGATGGGCCTGGTGGGGAGAGAGAAGGTGCAAAGGCTAGGTCTTGTAACGACAGACCCCCTGATTACATTGTTGCACAAATAAACAGGCCTGTTGCAGGCTCCCTGGAGTCCAGCTGTGATGCAGGAGAGGAAAGCTTTCATTTTAGGGGTATGAGGTCGAGCCAGGCGAGTGATGGGATGGGGCCTGCATGTCTACCCGCACCGTTTCCTTGCATCTCCGTCAGCAAGTCAATGAAGAGGGGAACGGGGCAGCATCTCATTTTAGAATCTTGCTGATTACATGCCATTTCCTGCACTTACAGAGAAGGCGTCAGCGTGTGAATTAATACATGTCAATCTCAGAGAGCTACAGAGAGGACCCACTAGATGGATATCCATGCTTTTTGATGAGGATGAGGATGATGATGATGACGAGGAGCCATCTGTATGGGGTCAGATAAGTGTTGGAGGAAAGAGGCAGAGAGGGAGAGACAAGGTTCAGAATCCCTGGAGCCACATCTGTAATCGTCTTTCCTTCACCTCCGACCATTACAGGGTCTTGGTCCTCTCTTCTCTCTGTGTCCTGCAGCTATCAAGGTCCACATCAAGGCATGCCCTGCCAAATGTAAGCCCCCCATTAAGGGGCCATCATCAGATAAACAAGATAAACAAGTCCAATTCCTGGCAGGACTGATCAAAGGATTCAATGTTAACCCCATGGCCAATTACAAGTAGGCAGAAAAATCAAACACAGATGAGGTCACATGGAAATGGGGGAGGCTAATCCATTGTCCCTTTATGGGCACAGAAAGCAAAAGGGACAGTGAGGAGAGTGGAGGAAAGAATGGAACTGGTTTGAAGACCGGAGGGGAGGGGCGGGAGGGGGGGCATGCAGATACTTTCTCAATTGCGCCCTTGCATGCTGATATCCCCCAGGAATAGCAGCCTTGTCCTCAGTTGAAAAACAAAATTCCTGGCAGACTTTGCACAGACAGGTGCACCTTTTCACCCCCACACATCAGGAAAAACATAGACGGTAGAGACCAACAGACAGGAAACTTTCAGATATGTCATGTAGGTAATACCAAGGGCGGCACTCCAAGTTGTAAAAGTCCTCTCGGCTACTGATCTAGGATGCAGCGACTTGGCTGAATCACTTCCCAAGAATGATACATACGCAGCCCTCCAATTTATTTTCCTCATGAATTTCCTTGGTAGATAGTAATTGCGTCATCCACACCAAACACTTGCGTAAATCATGGTATTTCACGAATCTATTTCCAAAGCTTCGGTGTCGTGTTTCTTTTGTAAATCACCTCTTCTTTGAATGTCCAAAATCTTCTCAGACGCACACGTCAAACAAAATGAACGGTTGAAAGACTAAATCTTGCCAAGTATGCGTACGTGGAAACGCTGTCTCATTTATTTTCATAGTTCTATTCCCAGACATTTGAAAAGCATTATAAAATACAACCGATTTGGTGATAGATCCACTGAAGACATGGAACCAAAACGTGTAAATTAACTAATCAAATGCCAAACTCTTCTTTGACTTCAAGGTAGGACAGATAGAAGATGCCTGCTCATGTAATCAGTTCATTCACGTTCACACAGGAGAGAAAAAAAAGGAAATGCCATTGGTTCTTGCTCTCTTAAGAGGGCTATATTGAATTGTAATCAAAAGATTATAGCAGAATAATCAAACAGCCCCCCATGGGACCACCCACAGAGAGTAGAGAGAAACATGAGACTGGCCACATGCTCTGTTTTTCACCAAGGCTCCATGGCTCCATGGCTCAGCCAATACGGGAAGCAGCAAGAAGAAGGACAACACTTTTGAAAGTTGTGACCCTTTCTTGTGAATGGCATCGACTTGCATTGGTTGACGGATGGAAACATCTCAAGAACAAAGTCAGCACTTTTTTATTTCAAAGCACACCAGAGATATTTAACTAGAGTTAGGTCATGCTCACACAATGTACTGTATGCCATTGTTTGGGTTGCTAGCTTATCGCATAATGAGAACAGCTTGACTCTCAAATGATCCTGATAATGACAGGCCCGATCTATATTTAGCTCGTGTCTCTCTGACGGACCTCTTGACTGCCGTAGCTGGTAGGGAGAACCATAAACAAAGCTGGCAGAGCTTAGACAAGCATGTGATGGCTGCACTGCGCCGCCCGGACCATGGGGTCCGGAGACAGAGAGGGGTGGAGGGATACGTGAATGGCTGCACCACATGAAGTTTACAGACACCACCACCACAGACTCTGGTTGAGGCTTGTGGTTCATCTCAGGGCTTTGACTGACAGAAAAGTCAAGCGAAAGATGGGGGAGGCTCCGTCAGTAGCCTTTGGGATGCCGGTGAGGATTGTTGGTGATGTTTTTCATCTGTGTGAATGAGGAGATATTTTCCAAGAGGGGAAAAAAATCAGGGATGACTTCAAGCTTATGTTTTGGGGTCAGATGAGAAGATTATGTTTGTGCATCGAAAATACATTTGCTTCTTTGTCTGGGGTGTTGGGTGGAGGTGCCTGTGGTAGGTGGTGGGTACATAGACAGACCCCACCCAATTTTTTTTAAATCCTGGCTAATTAAAGGACCACAAGTCATCCATAGAGATTTCATGGGTTCAAAGAGAACTGGGTGTCCTCTGCTGTAATTTCAAATTGCTGATTTCCTTTGAAGAATGCTATCCTTCATCAGGAAGACATAATGTCTGGCGCACCAAAAAAAAAAAACTTAAGAAAGCAAAGCAGCTTCAATTCATCTGCTCCCATGAATCAGAGCTTCCAGGAAAATCAGCCACGTCTTATTGTATCATTATTATTTTTCTTTCTCGTTTTTTATTTTATTTGAGCAAAACACATCTGATGTAAGTGTATCATTGTCGTTTTGAGAGTATAGTCTTGGAAGCAGAGCAAAGGTTGTGATTGAACTCTGAGAACTGCCCCGGAGCTTTACTTTGAGGAAGAAACCACGGAACCACAGATAATGCTTTACAGTCCACTGGTCTCAACTACTGTCATCAGATTTTCACTTTTTAGGACACCAAAAAAAAGATTTTTGGTCCAGTTTCCTCCAGAGTAAAGGACATTGCACCAATGTCAATGACAGTAGAAGAGCCGTGTAAAAAGTCACTGATGATTATAGAATAAATCAATGAAACTGGAATGGATCAAATAGGACTTTGTAAGGTCCGTAAGTGTCCGACGAGATAAACGAACCCCTCTCTCATCCAGAGGAGACACTTCTGACAGTGTCCTGCTGTTGGGATCATCTACAGTCATCTGGGCAGAGTTTATGGACAGAAAACAAAAGCATCATAGTGTCAGGCACACAATAAAAAACAAAACCACCTCTGTTGACAGGATGAAGACGAAGAAGGCACGAGACACAAGTTCAAACACTGCAGAGTGTCTTCCTCGTCTACTTTCCACTGGTGTAAAGACTTTTCAGGAGACAGGGGAAGGCATCTGCCTTTCATCCTTCACCACAGACAAACATAGACATATAAAAACATCCATGTCGAAGAGTGGCAATAGTCCTTTTAATTCCAGACAAACCCAATGTGAAGAACTTAATTACAGAATGGGGGCAACCCAGCCCTTTTGGAAATTACACTTACAGTAAGACCTTTGAAGCAAATACTTCCTTTATCCTATTTTTTTCTTTTGTTCAATGTTTTGTCTCTTGTAAAGCATACCATTGACTACTGTGGTTTCTAGTGGGACTCTGTCTTTTCTCGTCTGTTTCCATCTCTGTCAGGCATTTGCTCATCAAAGGCCTATCTTTTGGACAAGCACGAGAGCAGAAATATTTAAAACCCCGATTAGTGTGTTGATTTTAGGCACATTTTTTACAGAGTTAAGCACCAATCCACAGTCAGATTTAAGAATGTTATCTAAAATAATCCAACCAACTCACAGCTGTTGCTTTTATAGCATATCAACCGTTAAAGTAACTCACTATGAAACAAATATGCGTAACACTTTATAATAACTACACACTATTTAGCATTAGTAAAGCATGCAAAATACTTAACTAACTGTAACTACCGGAATTAATCATGAATTGCAGTATTAAAACACGTTTATAAGTTGTGTTATGTTAACCATTAGTGCATCATCTATAAGTCCTTAATAATTGGTTTGTAACCAATATTACCTAATTTACAAATGGGGAATCCATCATTTATAAAGTATATGAAAACCCAATCATGAAACGCATAATAGTCAAGCTTATTAATCAAGAATAAAACATGTATAACTGTGTTTATGAATTGCATACTAATGAGTTACTAATGAGTGTTCATGTTGAAACAATGCTTTATAAATGATGGATTGAGTGTTTACTCATGCTTTACTAATGCTAAATAGTTTGTAGTTATTATGAAGTGTCATCCTAAATGGAAGAATCTAGCATCCCAGAATGACAACACAGTTTAGTTGCTTTTCCTCGTGGCCTTGACATTGACCCAGCCATTGATAGTTATGTGTCAGCCAGTGCTCAGAGAGGAAATTAATTGCAGCATAAACCTCAAAGCAATTCCATTTCCCCAACGTGAGTCCTAACGCATGATGTGAATCGGCCAAACTGTTCAATCAGCGAGTTACCTGTTACCTTCATGTTTACTCCTTTTGGTTTGTTAGTGAAAAGTCAGTGCTCTCAAGCAGCATTAGCCAGGTGATTCTTTACAAACCGCTGCAAGTATCCAACTGCCAACACAAGTAACACAATCAACTATTTCATCCACACAAACATGTGGTAAATAAACCCACCACACTCAGGTGAAACAACTTCAAAAGTGGAGCGTGATCCCATGACATAATGCCCAGAAATGAAAAACAGACGTTTCCATTTTGTTTGACAAGAATTCTGTTAATTCCCTTCTTTGGTTGGCTGTCTGATAGACGCTTGAGATTTCCTCGGCATTAGCTCATTAGTTCAACCCAGTAGAGGCATAGCGTTGCGGTTGAACGGGATCAGGAGGCCTGGCACCAGACCTCTACCTGAAGCCATCACGGTGAACCACAGGAAAGGGAGAGAGGTGTGTTGTTTCACTCTTCCTCCTCTCAGGCGGGCGTAGGTGATGCTCTGCCAGGTCTAAGCTATACAGTGTTGGGTTTGGCAGTAAATCAGCTTGCTCTCCGATGATCAAACGCTTGTCGTTATTTCCCGCGCTTTCATGTAATCTCATAAAAGGCCGACCGCTCTGATGGAATTGAGCCTGCCTGCCAAGCCGGCTGGGCCTCTCATGCTGGCATCTCAGTGTGTGTGGCTCTGTTGGTTTGTTCCTAAAAATCAGAGCTCAGAGGAAAACAACAAGGCTGCAGCATCCCTATGAGGATGCTTTGAAAGTACACCACATTAGGGTCACTCCCTTTTCTCGTTATGCACAGAAATGCTAATTGTGTTGTTAGCATTTTCAAAAGGCTACAACACAATATGAGGATGTGAAGGTTATTGAAATATGTACCAAAATGTACATGAGTTGTGGTAAAAGGAGGCTGTATCCATTCTTCTGAGAGTTTTGCACTGGGCAAAACGTATAGAAAGTCATCACCATTTTGTCCCAGTAAAACCTACAATTTGCGTGTGAAAAATAGGTGGCAGGAAGAGATGAAGCGTCTTGGTGGAAGACTAATAAAATGTCTGAAACCACCGCGACTCAGAATGAAAGAGACAAACATCAAAGTCAATCGACTGTCTGTTTGATCTCCGCAAGTTTTTCCTCTCTTTTTAACATCACTCTGGCCCGTTTGCATTCTGGTCTTCATTATCCTCCTCTGCCCTTAAAATCATTTAAAATCTATCAGGGTCTGACATGAGAAGGGGGAACAACGTTAGCGCTGTGCAGTGACCACTCCGATGCACAACATTTACCAGCCAATATCACTTCATCTCCTACCAAATTACACATCTTATGTAGGATCTGGTGTCGCTTTGAACGAAACGGTTGAAAGTTGTAATGGATGTTCTGTTCTCAACCTCCAGGGAGGTTTAAGGCTCGCTTTTTGACAAATGGGCAAGGGGGACATAAAACGGCAACACACACAGACGCCCACTCGCTCCTTAAATAAAATAAATCAATAACCATACAAAGGCAGCTATTAAAGCATTGGAGAGCAACACATTAGGAATAAAACTAGGATTTTGGCTGATGTGTAAAGGCTTTCAAAGACTGTGCAGGCCGCACACATCACTGGTAAATGGATGGTGGGTGCCGGTGTGGTTGGGATGTATCAAACATGTGCTGGTGAGCCAATAAAGACGAAAACATTCTGGCAGCAGCAGGACAACTCATTCACAGCTTTTTGAGATTTGGCCAGCTCTGTAACATGGATGTTACAGGTTCGCTATTGAAACATTTTCCGTGACATTAAGTATTCCTAAACACTTGTCAGGATATGTAACTGAATGTGCTCCATGTTTGTGTATCAGTGTCATTTTGTGTTGTTATGTTGTAGTATGTCGGCATATGTGCATGAGTACGAAAGCCTCAAAGAGACACGGCCACTTGTGCCCATGGCGTCTGGTAGAGCTCGTGACTGTGCCTGTTTAACTCTACTAACAGAGCACCGATCCACAAAGCCCATCACGCAACCCACAGATGTCCCACAGTACAGACAGGACTGCACCGCAACCAACAAGAAGCAGTAATAAGCCCCCAGCCACACACACACACACACACACACACACACACACACACACACACGCAAACAAAACGAACACATACACTGACACAGAGGATTCTAGTAGACTGCACTGAATGTGCTCCAGAACATTACATGTGGTTCCAAACTTGGTCAAAAAACACATCTTCTCATGCACCTCATGCAGATAATTTGGGTTTTGTTTGTGCAGGTTTTCAGATGTACGTACAAACCTTTTTTCCCCCAGACATAGTGCCCCCGTTACACCAGATCCATTTTATTGTTTTCATAGGGACTTTATCTTTGGTTAAAAATCTTTCCAAACTCACTGTAAATGTTGAAGTCAAACATTTGGCTTAAATGTAAATAAAAATTGATTGTCTGGTCGAAAAATAATGTTTAGCTATTTATATTAGACTTCAGGCATAAAAAGACAGGCCAATGCTTCTGATGAAAGCCTGCAAATTACAGTGTAGTTATTGAGTATTTATGAGGTAATTACACAATAATTATGGGGTATAATATAATGGTGATGGGAACTAAAGAAGAAGCTTCAAAACGTAAAGTCAAAACATAATTACTTCTTTTAAATTACAGGGTATTGTAATTGAACAGAGAATAGAGCAATAGGGCTGGTTATAGATTAAACATAATGACAATGCCAGTACTACTACCAGTAACCTTAAAGTGATACCAAAACCAAATGGACTACTTCGTTTGACATCCATCATGGGAATGAAAGCTGCCTGTGGTCCCTGTGCGAATGTATTGCTCGGACAGCGTCCATCGCTGATAATGTTGTCCCTGTGTAATGCCCACCCTCCTGTCCGGAGCCATTTAATCAAAGAGCACTTGTGGCGATTGGCTGCAAGCAAAACCAGACAAATTGTATTCTTAATTTGGGCGCAAAAATTATTAATTGCAGGTATCGTTTGAATGGAGTATACGATACTAGGCCTACTCGGTACTGGGTTATTTTTGGTTGAAGCCTTAAAAGAATTGAGAACCAATGTCTGAGCAACAAAGCAAACATTACACAAAACATAGTGTAACTAGCTTAGTGGATTGGCTTATTCAATGGTTTACCACTTTACGTTATTCTGATTGAACACATAACAAATAAGTAGGTTTAAGTGTTGAGATTGTAAATTTCATAGTAAACACTCCTCTTATTACTTATTATGGGGATTTTTTTTCAGTGAATCATCTTCATCACCATGTTAATGTGGCCCATGGGGCAAATTTCTGGCTGAAATGTAACATGTGAAGTAACCTGATGAAGGTCTATGTCCCGAAACGTTGTAAGCCAATATATCTGAATGCAAGTGAAGAAGCCAGTGTGCGGGAGTCTTTTTGTTCTTCTTTGTCAACCATTGGCATTCTCTGCACGCACCTGTCGCACTGTGCAATGGTTAGCTTTTTTTATGGCTCAAAAGTATTGAAATGTTAGACTGAAATGAGTGAAGTCCTCACAGCAGAGGTGAAATCAAGCTTCTTTTTTTGGGTGTCCTCACATTCAGAGTTAGGCTACTTTCCAGAGTGGCCTGGAGGGGCCGGGGGCCGACATGCAACGTGAGCTCTGACTTCAAAGCCTCCAAAGAAAATATATAAATAAAAAACATTAGCCAGCTTGTTTTCTTTAGTTAACATTTCAAACACAGTAACCCAGTCCCCTCTGTAACGCAAATGTTGATGTTGTTTTTCTGACGGCCCCGAAGACAAACTGCAGGCCCACAGCTGGAAAGTCCTCAGCTCCCTTAAAAAATGGCTGCGCAAACACACCCGAACACAACCTCCTTTGGCCTGCGTGGACTTCCCTGCCAGCTGACCACCATACAATTTGCCCTCAGCACAGCAGAGCCACAAGCATAGGTTTCTATGTCAGGGTCGAACATACACAAGCCCAGAGGTGGCGGCATCCCAGAGGAGAAGGGACAGTCGATGACATAGCATTCTCCAGCATTGGGGGCGACAGCCCTTTTTATTAGAGATATACTAAGAAGTTTATAAACAGAGCCACTTGACATAGTGAACTTCAGAATCAAGGGTGATCCTCTGTGTAGACAGATTACCACTTCATTAAACAAACCAAGACCTCAAAGAGTAACAAGCCCTTGGACACGCATACCACAGAGAGAGAGAGAAACCCCGATCCTCTCAGCCACATGAGACAGTAACATGCTGTCTGTCCCATAGGTTATTACGATTCCAAACATTTATTGGAAGGAAATCAAAAAATGCGTGTCTTTTTTGTCTTCCCTTCTTACTTCTGCCCACAAAATTACATTCAAGCCATAAAAATGTTTATATGTTAGGTATATAAATGCTTGGGAATAGCACTTTGAGACTATTTCTATACCCGCTCTGAGCTAAAATAACATCATAAAAAGTCATGAATCAGTAAAAATAATGCTCAGAAGAAGAAAAAACAAAACATGCTCTGTTTCAAGTAGCTATTATAAAAAGGCACAGACAGCTGTTGAGAACAATTCGATGTGTGTGACCGCAGCGCGAGTTTGACCGGAATAGGCTGTAAAAGTATAATGAAGCACTGGCTTCAGCAGCATGAAGGCATGCATGACAAAATCTGTAAAAAGTGAAGAAAGATATTACGATTATGGTCTGGTCAGCTAACTTTGAAGAGGGGGCATTTTTGTCAGTGAAGGCCTCAGTCTTTTAAAGCGTTTACGCTCAGCTAATAGAGACAGAGCTATATAAACAGTCATATTAAAAGGATTGATTAAACATTTTGCGAAATACACCTTTTTACTTTCTTGCTTAAAGCGAGAAAATATGATTGATATTGATTACCACTATCATGTCTTTGTGATTAATATGTAAACAGCAGCTGGTTATCTTAGCTTAGCATAAAGACTGAAAACGCTTCCCCCGGCTTCATCCAAATATGACAAAATCTGCCTCGCAGCACCACTTTAGCTCACAAATTAAATTGGTACACATCGTTTGTATTTTCAAAAATCAAAGTGTAAAAAATTTAAATTTTCATTACTTCATGTTGATGCTCCAATCAGAGACAGAAAACAGATGAGCAGTGACTTAGTGACACCACTGCAGAGGGAAAACAGACCTCTTCTCACTTCAAAGAGCCGGGGGGATGCTTTTAAAAATCACACCGGCAATAAACTACAACAGAAGTTCATCGCTTTCCACGACATGAAAGGGATTTTCAAAGTTATGTCTCCTCAAGTGGTTCCCTCTCTCACTCTCGCCCTAAACAAAGTTCATATCAGAGGGTTTGGCGCATGGTGCTGAGGGTGTTTACATGGGAGGTGTTACCATGGGAGCGGCCTTATTATTTACATATCAAAGCGAGGGGACAACACACGGCTGTTTAATGTAAGGAAGAAAGAAAAGGCCGTAATTCTAAAATTACGCTGTTCACAAATCCGTGCAACAACTTTACATGGTTTCTATGAATGAAGGGCTCACGTTTTGACATCTTTTTTCCTGTTACCCCTTTTTGGGAAATGGCAGAAAATGTAAATGATAAATATGCCAAGGTTAAGTCCACAAGGGTCCTTCTGTAGATATGAGAGCAAATTACATCTAAGAGACAGCGACTAAAACCCTCCTCCCTCGCGTGAATAATTGACGTAATCACAGAAGGAACATGAAAGAGGCGTCCTGTCCCGTCAACTAAACAACTGCAATAATTGAACTCTTTGCTTACTCTAAAAGGATGAAAATGAAAAGAAAGACGTCGACTTCGGTATAGATTTGCACATAATGCGAAGACTAAATGAGTCACCTGGAGGGAAGTCGGCCAGCAGGGTGTCAAAGTCTGACTCTCCTGTCATGAATGGACACAGTTGGCAGGTGACAGGAAGGGTTCTGACACTTTACTCCGTCTCTTAATTTACAAGAAAAGCTGTTGCTTACATCATATGTCAGGATTGCTCACGGGGGAATAGGGTGGTACGGAAAAGAAAGCGGCGGGTCGAGAAGGTGACAGGTGACAGAGCCTGCAGTTCGATAGCTGTGACTGAAATTCGAGCAGAATCCCGAGCGGTTGCAGCTCCCTCCTGAGGCAGCTGTTTGAAACAGCATATGCTGAGTGACACATCTCATATTTTCTATTTCATTTCAAATTCAGCTTCAGGGACTTACCATGTGCTGTTGATATGGAACTCGCAGACGTGCTCATTGAGACAGTATTGTGTCTGTGTTATGATGTGGAGCGCTGATGTGCAGCAGTTTTAACCAGATGTACGTTTACTTGACACCACATTAGGACTTTGGCTTCAAAGGTTTAGATTGATTTGTTTTTCAGAAATGTGCCATGGAGTACTGACTATGCATGCAGACAAAACTATGCACCAGATATTTGAACTTTTCTCTTGACATGATCAACAATGTATGTTTCAACCAGAGGAAAAAATAAATACAAAATGTGTTTTACATCTTCATGATCTTGAACTGCTTGCTGCAAATCAATTATTCCTTACGAAATTATCGTTTGGGTGTGAAATGAAGAGCAGTGACACATATAAGACCAGCAGACTGAGCAACCGTCATTCCTTCTTGTGTTCATTTTTACCCCGGCGCATTCCACAGCTTCTTTTGATTCCCGCTCTTCACATGTGGCGGTCGCCCTGTGCTGAAAGACAAATTAGAGGTAAAGATGACAAAAGCATTCTGCAAATTACAAGGCTTTGTGTTTACTATTCTGAGCCATTCAGACCAGCAGCATACTAGTCGTTTGGCTTTTTCTTTCCTTCAGAAAAAAAACAACACAAAAAAAACAAACAAGAATATACCACAGCCGACTGGGAGTACAGAGTGAAAAAAAAAAAGAGAGGCCGTAATTACAGCGGAGGGTGAAGAGAGAGAGTGAGTCCCCGTCAGGAACTCTCATCTGCTCATCTTCATTTGTCCCTCACATGAGAGCGCGGTCGACTCTGGTCTTGTTTAGCAGAACATGTCAACAGTCATTCCAGTAATGACTATATATGCCGATGTCAGAGTGTTGGGCCCTTGATGGCATTCTCTGAAGACTTCAATCCACTCGCTCAGGCTGATTTAAACAAAACATGATTATAATAGCTTTGTATCACCGTTCTCAAAGAGTTAATCAGCTATGACAGCGGGTTTGACTTGTGAGCCAAATGCGGCTTCAATATTTATAATTGTTTACATTTTCATGCATGTGAGAATGGATATTATCCGTGCATTTCTGTTGGATGTGATTTTTAAGTCTACCATCTGGACACGGATGAAAATGGACTGTCACTTTGACTAAATACTTATTTCAAAGATAAAAGAATACCCGCAGGAAAAATGGAACAAAGAATCCACTGAATAACAAAACAGACTCCTTGTGTCCCATCACTAATGCACGTGTTGAATGAAGTGTTAAATTCTCCATTTCTTCTCTTCTGTGATTCAGCCCACACTTTTTAGTAAGAGACAACCATAGACTGCTAGAAAAGTTGTAATCTCAACATCTCAATCGTAACATCTCAAGTCTCAAGTCTCTCATCATTCAGACATTAATAGACATGAACTGCTTTACAGCAAAACAAGTGAGTGAAAGCAGACAGTGAATTTATCCACATGCAAACAGATGCTGCTATTGGTGTGAGATTTAACAAAGGTATACAAAAGAAAATGCCCAAATCATCTCTTTATCAAGGGACAGTGACATTGAATAGTACATCACAAGCTAGTCAGCAGATGTTTATCTTAGCTTAGCACAAATACTGGAAACAAGGGGAAACAGCTAGCCTAGATCTGCCCAAAGATAACAACATGCCTCCATCAGTACCTCCAAAGCTCACAAAATAACACATTACTTTTACAATATGCTCTTATGTGCCATTAATCTGTTTTGTTGCAACCAATTGAGAAGACATAGTCTGGCATTTAAAATCCCATACCATCATAACCTGTTGTTTCTTGAGATATAACATGTTATCAGTGAAATTTCGGGGTGTTGTTAAGTGGATTTTAATACGACAGAGCCAGGCAAGCTCTTTCTCCCAGTTTCCAGACTTTTTGTATTGTATTATTATTTCTTTGGACAGATATGAGAGTGGTAACAATTTATTCATCTAACTTTCTGCCAGAAAGCCACTGGGTATATTTCCTAAGCTGTTGAACTATTTGAGGTCACATTAATATCAGTTTGGTTTCTAATACGTCTTCTTGGATCACAGCAAAAGCCACCAGAAGATTTAAGATTTCATTAGCAGCCCTCCACAAATCTTCATGATTATTGTGTCCCGACTTTGATCGGGAAGTGGACCCATGTTTCCTTGACCTCTGCCATGTGGTGCCTTGTCTGTCTATCTGTGTGTGTGAGTGTGTGCACACGCACATGCTAACATGCCTGACCATCATTGTATTTCCCTTCAGGCTCAACCTCCCGCTCTCAGGCGGATATCAAAGGCCTGCATTTACAGTTATCTCTGCTTGGCTGCGCCACGGAAGTAATCACTGCAGGTCAAGGGTCAGCGCTCTGGCCCAAGACTGAAACACAACTGACTGACATTGACTTCAAAGGAAATTGATACTCTGACAGACTGTTGTTTTAGCCGGGAACTCTGGATATCATAATCAGGAGGGTGGAAAGGGACAGTAAGAGGAGAGAGCGGAAGAGTGTGTTGTAGAGATGGACGGGGGGACTTGTGTCTCAGAAGAGAAGTAGAAGAGAGAAAGACTACCTTTGAATAATTAGATCCAACGACATCAAAGAACAGGCTCAAGTTTGGTCGGCTTAACCTCTGTAACATAGAAACAGAGCAAAGAACAAAAATAAAGTCATTTTATTCCATCCTGTTGTTATTCCTCTGGTTGGTGAAACCCAAAACCATGTCAAACATAATGGAAAATATTTGAGGTCTTCTTTTATTAACCAAAAACTGCTTTGATGTTTGACGTCTTTATTTGTTTTAGAAGAAGAAAGAGAGGGGGCAATATGGCATGCGAGCGATCTTTTGGAGAGAGCACACAAAAGAGAGGGAGGGGGCAATGATATGAGAGCAAACCATGCTTGTTCATTCTACATAATCAATTAAACATCATTATCGGCCCTTTCAAGAGTACCGAGTTCAAAGACCAGTAGGGAATGATCAAAGTGACAGCATTTTGTTTGAGCACTAACTCCTTCCTGCTTCCGTGTCCCGCTCAGTTCACTGCTTCACCAGAGACCCGATGAAATTACAAAAGTCAAGCAAGCTGCTTTGCTGCAGCGTGTTTTTCACTGTTTGTGTTCATTCTGCAACGAAGACAAACTAATAAATTGATTCAAACGCCCTGTCACATTTGCATGTAATCTGTGTTTTGTTATTTCTTGGCGTTGGGAATTGCAGACTGCAGAAATCTGGCAAACTGAGTCAAGGAGGTAAATCTGCGTGAATTGCAGCAGGTTAAGTGGAAACAAATTGGATGTGATGCACAGCCATACAACACCGCTCTTATTCTACATGTTTGTAAAGCGGAAAATGTAATTGGGTTTTGGTGCATTTTGCCCCGTAGCTGTGTAAGAAAGTCCAAAACAGCATTCCGGCTATCAAAGGCACCAAAACCACAGACCGCCAGGAGTGTACGCGCTCAGCAACCGGACACTTGAAATGCATAGCAACGGCATGAAAAGGAGCCTCTTCAGCTTGCTGGGTGTGAAAACAGGTGGAGGGGGGCGAGAGTCCTTCACATACATCCTGTCAAGAGGGAAGGGCGCACGGGTGGAGCAGCATCACAGCGGGCGTAAGAAAAGTCAGCGATTCAGGATGGTCAACTGGAGGGTGCAGGAGGTCAGAGAAACAGTGTGTGAACTATTACACCAGGATACACCATCCGGCTCTTGTTATTGCACTCTTGTTGGCTTTGAGTTTAGACCACCGACACGTATCCGATAGTCACTATTAGTTCTTCCTCAACACTTGATTGGAGCCCAATATTTTTCCCTTACCTTAACCAGATGTCAAGAGTAAAATATGTGGTATCACGTCTTTTTAAAGTACTCCAAGTGACCAAAATGGTGGGCCAGTTATAGTTCTACTCAACTTATCTCTATTTACAGATGCTCAAGCATAATTTTATTGTTGTTGTCAGAATCATTCTCCACTGTCACAAGGACCGATACAGGAGAACATTCCTGCCCAATGCTATAAGACTTTATAATAAATCACCTATGCCCAGATCCTCCGTCAATTGATTCAACATCAACATCAATAGCCCTAGCACTGCTTTTGTTGTTTAGTTAGTCACTGTACATACTTCTATTTCACTGTACTTATATACAATTCATATACACTGCACTTTGCATTTTTGCACTTTCTTTATTGTTTAGTTTCCTTAAATTAATTTGTCTGCTGTTTTGTTGTATGTATTGAGTATTTTTCATACCTGATATTATAACTTTGTTTGCTACTTCCACAAACAAATTCCCCCTTGGGGATGAATAAAGTATACATCTATCTATCATCTATCTATTCTGTTGAGACCCCTTAAGTCCGCTTAGAGCCTTGTATGTGCTCAACACATCCACAATTATCAATGTGTGAAGGTATTTGTAGTATTGCTAATAGCACATTTTAAAACGTAGCCTAAATATTAAACTTGGAGTGCTATATGGGAGCCAATAACATTCATAAGTATTTTGTCAGGCCTGTCAAAAGGACATTGGTTGTACAAGACGTTGGTGTATAAGCTCTTGCGCAGTGCATTATGGGATGGGGGCACACAAAGGGAAGACATTTGATCCAAAGCCCAAGTGGTGGTCTGTTTTGTCTGTAACAATTCACACACATACACAGCCATTCACACACATGGGGATACTGCTCAGTCATGCCAAAAAGGCTATTTGATCAGCCTTAGACCTGTGAGAGGTGATGTCCCATCCGACAGGATTCACACGCTCCCCGCTCTTCAGCACAAAAGGGCAGAACAACAATATTATGGTGTCCACTGAGTGCCTACCCCCCAGTAAAAACATTTCTGTGAGAGTGGGCTTGACCTACCTCTTCTCTCGTATAAAAACACAAAGCCGAGTGTATTCCGACAGCTGCTGCCCGGGTGCCCTGTGGAGAACAGAAGGAGAGCTTTGAAGATCTTGACCTTCTGGAACAATAAAACGCAATCATCAAACACTCTCCTGAGTGTTTGATGACTGCTGACCCACAGATCCAAGTGGCTGCTCGACATAATTCATATTAAACTGTAGGGCTCACTCTGTGCATGTATGCCTCTTCATGTGTGTTTGATGCTTGCAGGGGCACAGATCATGTAGATCTGGAGCTTTCCGACGCTCCTGACAGTGACAGCACATGGAGTAGAGTACTGCGGTCTGAATGTGAATCAGGAACACCTTCTAATGCATTTTATTGACACACTCGCTACTATAATGTAATTTCGGTATAAACATATCCATTTGTCTAGTTTAACATAACTCAACTCTTGGAAAGTGCTCAGTATCCTCCTTTATAGCGTAGACTTTGCATTGTATCACCTTGAATAAAGTGAAATAAAGGAAAAAAGGAAAAGTAACAGTTTTGAATTTTGGGGAATATGATTATTTACTTTTTTTGCAAAGTGAAATGAGACGAATGAACCTTGACTGGATGTTAAATATGAAGATAACTTAATCAAAATAAGGAATTTAAAATACAGTAACTAGCCTGTCTCTAACCTCTAAAGCTCACTAACTAACTAACTAATACTGTGTCATGTTTATTTAATCTGTACAATCAATTAATTGTTTAATTCAATTAACCCATTAAACTGTGTAAAAATGAGAATTCATAGTTGTATGGGGGCCAACTATATATTGGCCAGAGCCAGTTGCTTGACTAAAATATTCGGCAAACAACACATAACCTTTCAATTAATGAGCTTTAGGGGTGCTGGTGGCATCAAAAATCAAACACATCCTTTAAAGTTGAGCTAATAAACAGAATTGATCACAGATAGAAACTATGGTGGTATCAGATTGATAACTCAAAATCCTTGATGCTACTTCCCTGTAAGCCCACTGGAAGAGAGATCAGAGTGCTAAAGTGGCTCCAAGGTCAAGGCAAGATGGCAAAAGGAGGAAGTGCTGCTATTTACCACCTCAAGAAATACACCAGGTGGCAGTTTTTAGCGCAAAGTGTAGCAGAGGCTCTAAACATTAAAGCAGAGCAGAAACAAACCTGCTGATGGTGACAAAGATACGCCTTTCTGATCTCCAGCTCCCACGAATGTTGCCGTTTCCCTCACAGCAAAAATAGATTCAAATACAAGCCTTTGATCTTATATAACCTTATATTAGCATAACTGGCAGAAGGTGTTGCAGGGCAGCGATGCCAGCTGGGTCCTCTTGCTCGTCGCGCAGGGGTCCGAAGGCCCCCTGTCTCTGTCCACATGTTAATCTTTACAGGGCACTCAAGGAAGTGGCGTTGACAGCCTAGATTTGAGGTCAGGAGGGGGCCAGGGGTCAAGCACTTCCTGCTGACATGAAAGCACATCCAAGCACACCTTGCTCTTGGTATCTGTCGTCCGCCCCCCCTGACCATCTGTACCTACATAATCTAGGGCTCATCGGGGCCCAAACAAAAGCCATGTGTTAATTACCTTTGAAGGTGTAATGACTTCAGGGCCGCGGCCGATGTTCATCTGGTTTCAAAGCGAGGGCCGGAGAACAGGTTACGCTTCAGACACGTTACAGTTGTCCTCTCCTCTACCTGCCCACCGTGCTTTCATTTTAGAGGGATGGCCTTTTGGTTTGAACGTTTGTCCCGTATCAAAACCAGAGGCACACAAACCGCTTCACTCTTGCTTTTGTGGACTCTTAAATAAGTAAATTAAGGAGAAAGTTCTGACACATGTGGATTAGGCCTACACCTGTCCTCCAGATGTGAGGGCATTCACTTTAATGGAATTTCATTTTATTCTCTCGGCTTAATTGTTTTTGTAGACCTCGCGGAATATTACTCGATGGTAGTAGCACCGAGTACTTAGTTCTACCTTTTCTTAATTTACATCCATCTTTTTCTCCGTTTCCAGACCTACAGTGAAGAGAAATATGTGGAATTACTCATAGATTGACTCATAAACTATAGTTCACATTTATTGCCTTCCCCGCTCTTTTTTTCAGCGGGGTGTCCAAAAGGAGCCCTAATTCTTGAGATTCCAGTGATGTGAATTATAAACAAATCAAAACCAGATAGACATAGCGAAAGGTGCTGGTAGCAATCTGCTCATTAGTCATCACAAAAACAAGATGAGGTGTCCTGGTGACGGCTCGTCTTGTACCCTTTGTGAGTAAAGCCTGAGCAACACTTTCTTCTTCCCACAAATGACCACCTTCTTCCTGCCGCAGGAGAAAGGGAAATGGGTGCTGAATACTCCCAAACAGATTCGTTACCGTGTTTTGAATAAACGTTTCCACTGGCCAACCACGGGTGACCTCATGAGCAAAGATGAGATGGGACGAAACCCCGATTTCAGAGGCTGAAGTGGTACTTAAGTAGTATCCTACCTCTGTTGAATTGGCTTCCATGTGTCTCCGTCAGTGTTTCTAATTAGATATACACACAATGCAATTATACCTAATGGTGTTTGTAAGAGGATATGTGCTGTATGCATCAGAATACATCAAAGAGCAGCGCAGCCGCATGAGTTATGTACCGCCATTCTCTACATCCTTTCTGCTGAGAATAAACAAACACATTCTCTAATCCTTTGAAACACTTTTCTTTTTTTTCCTTTTGAAAACCCTCAACTCTAGTTTCCAGTCAGCGGACGGTCAGGGGCCCCGCAGACACCTCTTGATCCTCGGGGGCATCGACAGGAGAGTCTGTATGATGTGGGGAGGAGCGCTCGTCTGCTCTTGACCTGCAGGTGAAGACAGAAAGCGGTGCTGTGACCGAGAGGCAACGCCGCCAGCCAGAGAAATTGGATATAAATATCCACCTCGCGTGGCAGTTTCCTCCAAAAACAAACTTCAGATTCTACCTTGTAATTTATCACTTCTCCCTCCCCTATGGAGAGAAAAATCAAGAGAAGGGAAATGTTGAGTTGAAAGATTGCAGTGTGGACAGTTTTTATTTTCCATATTTAATTTGGTCTCTTCTTAAATATGTGTTGAGCTCCATCTGGATTCACTAGCATCGCTGTGAGTCCAGGCCAAAAAACAAGGCCGAACTAAATCTTAAGGCAAATATACAGTATACCTCACAGCGCCTACAGTTAGAGTCCTGTTAGTTTTTAATTTAAATACTGTGTGTACGCCACACAAACTTATGTGCGCCTCAGATGTGTGTTTCTTTTATTTTGAGACGAAGGGTGTAAAGGCGTGGGACGATGATTCAGATTCCTGGGAGAAAATTCCCAGGCCTGGAAGAGCCTGTGGAAATTAATCAAGTAGCAGAGTGATGTCATTCTGATGAAAGGCAGCATGTCAGACAGTTGGCGACTATGGGTGCTCTTTGGCATGGGCCACAGCCCGCTATACACCAAAATATGACATCAAAGCATGTACCAGGCCAGGCCAAGAGGCTGGCACTGATCATTGTCTTCTTTGATTACAGTAGCCTCATCTTCTTGCTGAGAGGATAAAAGAAAACGGCTGCTTGGTGTTAAGAGAGTGTCAAAAATAATGAGGCACATACCATGCGCTAATAGTGTCCCAGTGGCTCGGTGGATGGAAGCGCATAATGTGTACATACAACATTATGGGCAGAGTTCCCGGGCAGGGATTCGGTCTAGTCCAAGACAACGTGCTTTTTAGTGGATATTTCCAGTGAATGTTGGCCTTTAGGCTCGGACTATAGGTCCTAATCTCTGGGTATAACTCTTGGTGCCAGTTTTTCAGAGAAATGTCAGATGTACTTGTATTATGTATAATTATGAATATATGTATTCTTAATCAAATAAAAATATTTCAAAGAAAATGTATACTAACCCTCATCTCCTCTCGACAGCAATTCTCTAAGGTCTACAGTCTCAAAACAGTTTCAAATACAGCTCACACATAATTGAATAATGACCATGTTTTACAGCAGGGTGTGGACTTCAAAAGAATTTCCTCGTAGAGACTACCAGGTTAAAGGACAGAAATGAATCATGTGTTTGTGGCTCTACTGTCATGACCTGTAATAAGGTCTTTTCCATGTCCTTTGGCAAATCTCTGGCATAAATAAACATTTCCGGGACAAAAGGGCCCGATTCTCCTTGTGTCTCGGTGGAGATGAGAATAAGCGCAGGGGAAGGAGGGCTGCCGCCTCTCTGATGATAATAATAGCAGGTTTCGAATGCTAAGTGGTCCCTGCTCCCTCCTCTGTCGCTACCTGGCAGAGGGCATTGCAAAGGGTGATTCAGGCTCGAGGCATGAATGGAAAACTCCTCTGGAAGGAAGGCCGCATGCTCACGCACCGGTACATCCAAACGTCCACCACTTCACTCATTTTCCTGTTCGACAACACATTCCTACAAACGTGCATGTACGTCCACGCTAACACACGAAAACATCCGTCTTGTTGAGCATGAATAACGTGACAGGACTGTTTACAGGCAACAGCAGCGATTTAGTAACCATCATTCCGATGAAAGATCAACAACAAACAGCTGACCTGAACTGTTTGATTACCCCTTGGTGCCGGAGAGCGCCTTAATGCAAGCTGTCCTATCTTGAAAGACTTCATTTTTTATCAAACAGGGCATCATCTGTAACCAATAGACGGCCTCCTCTTACAAAATGAGAGCCTGCTCGACAGATGTCTCCTGCCTCTCTTACTTTGCCTTGCTCCCCATTTACATCCACATCTTAGATGGCACCTCTTGACTTAAGTCAGGATCAAGGTTGTTTACCGATTCTCTGGATAATATCAGAAACATGTGGCGGGGGGGCACATGAAAGGAACTATACAGTGTGTTAACACCCAAAACCTCTGTCCGTGTTTGCGTGGGTTTTTAAACAATAGTTGCAACATGATATTTAGGGTACCTGCTTACGGAGGTTTGCCTCAAGGTGACAGCACAGAAGCTGAAGTGTTTTCAGAGGGGAAGATAGCCTAAAACGTCAAAGCTCTCCAACATTACAGTCACATCAACTTCTTCATGAAGCAATCATTAAAATAAAGCATGAATAATATATACATGTTTTTGTTGTTTCTAAGTGAAGTAGTTACTCTATTCTCTTCGGCTATGATAAGCAACACACACAATGTCAAAGTCTTTAAAAAAACAGCAAAGAACAAATTTCTAACACCTGAGTAGTATTCCATACATTTCCAGGTCCATTATTGTCTCGGCTTTCAGCAGATTTCCACACTTAAACACTTTGTGGCATAATACCACTAAGTCTCAGGCTTTGCTGTTGTGACCTTCATGGGATTTGGCGCTGCGGTCGAGTCGCACAATCCCCAACCTGATATCTATATGTTATGCTGGTGCTGACGAGTGATAGCACTCCGTATAAGAGAGGGTGGCAATGTTAAGGACGAAACTCCTCTATGAATTCTAAAAGTTTTATAGATGGTGATCTCTCCTTTGTTCTTCCAATGAGGACCTCCACCTGTTTCTGATGATGTGAGCCAGAGTCTGTCCCTTTCAAGAGACTGATCCCTCCTGATCTCTTTGATGTAACCTGACCTAACAGTTCCAACTATTTGATGATCTCGGATGGACCCTCGACAACAGCATGTGCAAATCAAAACTAACAGGCATGAGGAGACGGACGGTTGGGATGTGTGAGCAGAACTGGCAGGCTGCGCAGACGGAGAGAGCGCTCACGGAGCTATGATGTGTTCAAACGCCAGGCAGGCAACAGTCACATGATCAATGCTGCCAGCCCAGACTTAAGCAGTAAAACCTGTGGATCTGTGAGGGCACATGCAACTGATCGGAGATGAAAGACAGGCTTTGACTTTCACAGGAGGCCTAGAGTCGGGGAGGGGGCTACGGGGGCCCAGCTGGAAGAATCATTGGTGCCTCACTCCCCCCCCTCCCCTCCCTGCAGGACATATACAACACCCGCCTCACCCGCAAAGCGACCACGATTGTGAGCGACTCCTGCCACCCCTCACACGGTCTCTTCAGCCTCCTGCCCTCTGGGAGGAGATACCGGAGCCTCCGGGCTCGCACCACTAGGTTGTCAACCAGCTTCATCCACCAAGCTGTCAGGAAGCTGAACTCTCTACCTCACCACTCCCACATCTAGACTCTGCTGCTAAACTGTCTGACCGCTGCTATTAACGCACACTTAAATAGTTTCCTAATCTGTTTTTGCACTATATGTTATATGTTTTTGCACTATATGGTATATGTTTTTGCACTATGTTTATATGTCTTTGCACTATGTTTATATGTTATATGTTGTCTATTTTTTACTTTTTTAAACGTTGCACTATTCACTTTTTTTTCAGACAGTAGAGAAACATAATTTCAGGTCCTCTGTATGTTTGCACAATATGGAAGAAGTGACAAATAAAACTGACTTTGACTTTGACTTCTGAGGGACTGCCATCAGAACAGCTGGGTCATTTTCAAATGACCTAATTCTAGGATTAATCCATTCGGACTTGCATGGTTAAATTTGTGTCTAAGCCACACGCAGACGATGGGAGGCAAAGAAAAGGGGAGAGAAAGAATTACCAGTAAAAGCCAGAAAGGCTTAGCACTTGGAGTTCAAACAAGGTGCAGGGCAGAGAACCACTGTGCACCAACAGTAGCAGAGCCAACCAGGGTGTCTGTCTCCAGACTTACACTGTTAGGTCAATTTAACAGAATCTACATATTGAAATCCCTCAAAGCGCGCGTATCTGCAGCTCACGCTTGGGTCAGAGGACGTTTCGACACACCGCCGGGGCATCTCTTCATGGTAGCGTGTGTGTCAGAGGCCAGCGTCCATCTGAGAGTGATTTAAGGGTTACATTTTTTGCGATGACGTGTGATAAAACAGGGAGGTATGGGTCAAAGTGACTAGACTCAATCTGTGATAGAGCCTCTCCTCCTGGACCCTACCACATGTTTTAATCTATACAAGCATCTGTTTGAAGTTCCCAATGAATACCATCAGTCCGGCTGGTGACTTCATATCCATCTTACCTGGCTCAGAAGACCTCGACACCCTTTAGGCACACTGATTAACCACAGGGCTTGAGGATGTAAAGCAGTTTTAAAACGGTGTGCTCATGACGCATGTAAGCATTTTCTAACATGCCTAAATGTGTTCTTTCTGACTTAATTTCTATGCTTTTTCAGACCTTTAAAAACCTGTAAATGTCACAGTCCCTGAAGAGTAAGTCATCAAGCTGAGCTCAGAATTATAATTTATATTACTATGAAGGTGTCATTCATTGGTTCTCACAAAAACAACATCTGAAACTCAGCTCTCGCTGCCCCAATATGAGGCCCATTGAGTTACCTCTAATCTCACAGCCGAAGATGATACTGCATCAAACAGGAAAGTATCAATAAACTACCTGTGGACAGGTAGACAATCAATGCCCAGTCCCTTAAAACCAAACTGAATTACAATGTCATATGCTTCACATGAATAATGAGCTCAATCAAAGACAAAAGTCGCCATGAAGTGTCACCTCGATGAATAATCACTGTTATTCTTGTGTAATCACTGCGGGCTACACTTTAATTTAAATGTGTCCTCAAAATGAGAGATTGTTTGAGGGAAGCCTATCAACCGTAACGAGGCATTCCTGTGTTAAAACGCTGGCTTCCCATCAGCATGCTCTGCTCGACTTAAAATATACAGTAGACCAGGAAAGTTTGGAAGAGACTGAAGAGGGAGTGAGGAGGCGAGGCGAGGGGGGAGAAAGAGTGATGGGTGCTTTGATCTTTGGAGGCCTCGTCTGGATAAAAAAAACAAGTGTCCAAGTCTTTTTCTAAACCTCAAGAAAACATGAGCAGCTCAACTAGTCAGACCTGGAAGTGATTCCTAAAAAGAGATATGTGTGGAGTTTTTTTTTTTTTTTTTGTGGGCTGGAGGATGATACTCTCTAAACATTGGTATGTTTTTATTTGCCTTATACAAGTAAAGCCTTTAAAATAAGTGAACTAATAACAACAACAACAACAACAACAACAACAACAACAACAATTTTCGCTTATTTAACAAGGTAAAGTCTGACATCAAACTGTATTTTCCTCACCAAATATTGTTGGAACTCTGCCCGAGTTTTTTGATCGTGTTGTGTTTTTTCCCCCGCACTTGATTTTCAAGCAAGTGTGTAACAAGATGCGTATTCTCACTTCATAAATGTGTGGTGGGATGGGAAATGGGCATTTCAAGGCCAATAAAAGCCACCACATCAAATAAAACATCGCGGATCAAAAGAACCAACGCATGGACATTTTTTCCCTATATAAATGTAAAAAAGGGGGGTAGTCTTCCACGCTTGATTATGCCCCGAGTCCTGCCCCGCTCCTGCGATTGGCTGGACGGACACTCATGGGGGGAAAGTTTGAATAAAATACAAGAGCATGGCACCAGTGTTGTCGTTCAAGCTTGTGCGCTTGGTCCAGAAGGGCTTGAGTTGGGCTTAGTACTCGTACTCTTTGAAAGATTATAATATAACCAGAGAACTCAGCGGATGACTGTGATTCATTTGAAAGGACTTTTAATATAGTTTACATGACATCTAATTCATTTGGCGTCTTTTAAACAGCGCGTAATTGTCGTTTCTTTCTCAGCTACATCAGTAAAAGTTTGTGTTTCCCTGACGAGACTCTTTATTGAAAGAAAGACCATCTTCCACCGGGAGAAAATGACATCGATCAGAATGCTTTCATCAGTGCTGGTGCTGGTGCTGATGCAGTCCGAAGCTCTTTGCGCACGGAGGTTTCGGGGTGGCCGCAACCCACAACCACGACGCTCACCACCTCCTCCCACATACCGGGCGGATCGGGGTGACACCACGGAGAGCTTCCCTCTGGATTTCACCGCCGTGGAGGAGAACATGGATAACTTCATGACACAAGTGAAGAACCTTGCGCAGTCCCTCTACCCGTGCTCTGCGCAGAAGCTCGACCACGACATGAAGCTTAACCTTTTGGAGAACACGTCGGTCACCTGCAACGATGGAAGTCCTGCGGGGTATGTACCGACTTAGAACACACGTATACAGCGTGATCTATCATATGATTTGATTGTAAGGGTCAGCTGTGCAGCAATGCAACCCGGAGATATAGAGGAGCAAGTGTTATGTTGCTTCAGCAGGGCGCAGCCGGTTCTGCGGGTCATCAAGCTACCCAAAGTAACGCGCGTGTATCTAGGCTGAGGACAGTGGTCGTGGGCTGGTTGAACAATTGTTTTCCTCTATAAATGATAAATAACCCAAATAAATGGGGAGAGCTATGCCCTAGGACAGAATAACGGGATGAGATAAACAGCTGTTTTGCGTCAGCGATGCGTGAAATTTGCAGATAGCCACATGGCCTATGGCTTCATTTCCTTTGCTTCAAATTAGAATGCAGGATTTGCGCTGCAGAAAGTTTAGATTTACGTTTTCGGACCCCAGCCCACATCGCTCTCTCTGTGTGCCTGTGTCTCTCTGGTGATTGTACCCATACGCACATTGCTGCAGCTTATGGTTTAACAGTATTACTTACTTGGCTTCTGTAAAACGTGAATTTGCTATTAATGGCTCCTGGTAAAAAAGAAGAAGAAGTAAAGTCTATGGTCCATGAGGTAAACAACAGATCACTCCATTTGTTTGCCATGATATCAGTTGACATGTTGTAAAGCAGAAATCCATTTGGTAGCAAAAACGCCGGAATGATTTAAAGCGATAAGCCATGGCACTAAAAGCACATTAATGTCAGACAGATCCACTGCATCTTATATTGTATAATACACAAACAATCCTCAGTCATATGGACCTTTTGAGTTACATATACAGGGAGTCAAGTTGAATAATGTCAGTTACACTGATTCCTGTCCAAATAATACTGATAATTAAGGCAGGTGGGGATGAATGAAGTAAAAGTTAATTTTAAAAAGTGTTATTATTTACATGATATAGCACGGTCCAAAGACAGGGGATTTCACTTGTGTCTCATATCATTCCGCATACGCTGTACCACAATGAAAGAACAGTGTTTAAATTGTACACCAATGATTTACTAGGAGCAAAACTATTGAAAAGCACAATCACAATAATGGTGTGCATTCATTATTATTTGAGAGTATTATGTAAATGCTTTCCTGTCAACGTTGTCTGTTTCATATCAAAAGGCTTTGATGACGTATGTGCATATAAGAACTTATCCGGGACCAGTTCAGTGATGGGCAGACTTGACTGTAATTACTTTTTTTTTTTTTTTATTACACATCTCTTTATGGATTTACTATCCTGTCTAAATCCTGTAAAACCCGAAGTGCCTGGCAGAGAGAGCTGTCTGCTGGGGCGGTAAAGCTCTTAGCTCTTTAGAGATGCAAGGGACAGTTACTGGCAGATGGCCGTTTCATTCACTACCGTGGCTGTTGTCCGTTGAGATGCTAATCCATCAGCTACCAACAGTGTTTTCCACAGAGGTATTGTTACAGTAACAGATGAACAAGGATGCAACAAGTAAAATCATTCACAGGACGGGGAAGATGGAAGTGTGTGATTCATCTTCTGGAAACACATGTTAGAGTGAGTGTGTTGATGCAGCGCCTTTCCCCTCTTGGCTTGTTCCGCTTGCCAAGCCCGCCTTCACTTTGTTGTTTGGAAGCAGTGAGTAGAGTGCACTGTCTTCAGCCTACATCATTGACTGCGCCTCGCAATAATAGTATAAGACATTCACGGCAGCCAAAGTGTGATTCAGAGTCTGAGCAAACAGCTCAGAGCTTCAGCCAAGTCTGTTTGTGAAGTTTTTTTGGCAATCCCTTGAGTTTAGTCATCGGTACAGTCGGGTGGATACTGTTTGAATAATATATATATATATATATATATATATATATATATATATATATATATACACAAAAACAAAATGTTTTAGCATCTCAGTAACACATTTAAAAATCCCGTTGAAAAAAAGGATGGTGAAGCGTCTGACATGAGAACGTCCAGCAGAATGTGCATGCCCTCTTCTGGACTGACAACATACAGCACACATCTTATATTCTAGCGTGCATTAACCTATTATTAAAATTTTAACCTGGCACAAAAACATTCACTTTATCTTACACAGGGTGCAGTATGGGCATTATCTTGGACATATACCCTAAATGAAAAAGACAGACTGTGTGTTGACATGTACACACGTCAATTGAGTTATTTAATTTCAGCATATCTCTTTAGCATTACTGTGAGCTGGAGCCTTGATTCGATCCATGACGTGTGTGTTGATGAATGATGATCAGAGTGATGAGTCTATGATGGATTGCTATATTAAAACATGAGTAACACCATCTGCAAACTACAAACAGGATAGGGGAAAGTGTATCTCCTGTTTGATCCCTATATCAGTTTCCTAAGTGCAAACCATGAACATAACCTCATTGTTCTCTCTTGTGTACTTTTTTGATTTATACTGGCAACATTGAATTTATTGCTGTCAGGAATCACCAGCATTACAAGACATCTTTGTTTGGCTTTAAGTGATGGTGTCCTATGTGTTTACATTTCATACTTGGATACCGTCACTGATGGTAGAAATAGTGTACATATTATTTTTCAGTGTTTATCTCATGTTTCTGAAGAAAGAGCACCGTATCACAATTGTGGAATGTGGTTTTATCTATCTGTTGTTTAGATATATTGTTATTCAGTGTCAAATAAACCTTCAGGGTATTTAGTATCACATTCTTATATTATGTTCAAGCGTTATCGACACGTCTGCTATGATGTGTTGATTTGATGTTCTTTGGTCTCTTGTAGGTACTACCTGAAAGAATCTCGAGGCAGCAGGCGCTGGTTGATATTCTTAGAGGGTCAGTATAATATATATATATATATATATATATATATATATATATATATATATATCATGTCATTATGTTTCTCTTTCACATGCTCAAACTGAGAATGATGAATCATTCTTGACAATGTGTGTGACTCTTTTTTTTGTGTATCTATGTCCAGGCGGCTGGTACTGCTTCAACAAGGAGAACTGTGACAACCGATATGAGACGATGAGGACACTGATGAGCTCATCCAAGTGGGCCCAAACTAAAACAGGTCAGCTTCAGCTATTTTGTGTACTTCATAAGCACCACTGTTACTCCACCTGTGACCTGAAGCAAATCCTGACCCCTAAACATGGTGAAAAGTAGCTAAATCCTAAAGTCTCAGTAATAAAAACCCCGTCATAATGTAGCTGCGGTGTAGGGCTACCTGGCGCCCGCTGCTGTAGGAACTGAGACGCTTCCCTCTCTCATTGCAGTGTAATAACTGTAATCCACGTGGTAATGATGATGAGGAGGAAGAGGATGTGTCTGGGAGTGCCAGGATGGCTAATGATACATGTTGATCTGTCTCTGCAGGCACAGGGATCCTGTCTCCGCTGCCTGAGGAAAACCCTCACTGGTGGAATGCCAACATGGTGTAAGTTGACTAATGTTTGTGTGTTTGTTGAAGCTCCTTTTTTAATCACAGCTGGGAACTTTAACTGCATTTTGATGGTGCAGGTTCATCCCGTACTGCTCCAGCGATGTGTGGAGCGGCGCTACAGCCAAAACAGAGCAGAGTAAGACATTAGTGAATCATCAAAACAAACCCAACGTGTAACCCTCTTTAAAAAAAAACAAATGATTCTACAGTTCTACTCTGTCTGTGTTGTGTGTAGGTGGATATGCCTTCATGGGCTCACTGATCATTCAGGAGGTTGTGAAGGACCTGCTGAACAAAGGTCTGGAAAGCGCAAAAGTTCTCCTCCTAGCAGGAAGCAGGTATGTTCATGTGTGAACGTTTTGTTTGTGACTTGTCATTCATGTCCTGTACAGGTGTTTGTTAAGAATATGTCATATTTATGCGTGCAGTGCGGGCGGTACTGGGGTCCTTCTGAACGTGGACCATGTGGCAGAGCTGCTGGAGGGACTGGGACACACTGGGATACAAGTGCGAGGCCTGTCTGATTCTGGCTGGTTCCTGGACAACAAGCAGTACCACAGCACGGACTGCCTGGACGCTGTCAGCTGTGCACCCACCGAGACCATCAAGAGAGGCATCAAGTATGGGAGCCAGTGAATATTACCATGAAAAAGAGATTTGTGAGATGGACTCATTTTTTTTACGGTGACGAGGTCATCAGCTTGCTAACCGTGACACCGTGTATCTTATCTTTTCACCCGTCCCATCAGGTACTGGGGAGGAGTGGTACCAGAGAGGTGCAGGCAAACCCATGAAGGAGAGGAGTGGAACTGTTTCTTTGGATATAGAGTCTTCCCATCAATAAAAAGTGAGTTTGGAGTCTCATTCTGTTCCATTTAATATGCACCTGTACATGCAAGCCCAACATACCTGAGTGCTATTTGGCACAGAGTAGATATATACTATACTATACGTATATATCCACAATACATTACTCTTTGTCCATTCCCCCTGTGCAGGCCCTGTGTTTGTTGTCCAGTGGCTGTTTGATGAGGCCCAGTTGACAGTGGACAACATCCAGCTGACAGGCCAGCCTGTGCAGGAAAGCCAGTGGCGCTACATCCAAAACTTGGGGATTGAGCTGAGGAACACACTCAAAGATGTCCCGTAAGGCCGTGTTTCTTTTAGGAGGACAATTTAAGTAGGAGTATTGCATGGATTCCAATTGGTTTATGCGTTGTTGTTTTATATTTGCAGGGCTATGTTTGCTCCAGCATGTCTATCACATGAAGTTATCACCAGAAAGTGAGTATGATGTCATTTTCAATCCTCCGTCTTCTCAGTGTATCATTATCTGGGGACACTAAACTTTGTGCCCGAGACTCTCTACTTGTGAGCTGACAGCGCCCCCTTGTGTTGTGTTGTAGTTACTGGATTGACATCCAGGTTAAAGGCACCTCCTTGCCCCGAGCCCTGTACTGCTGGGACCGCAGCCTCAACGACAACAGGAACAACAAGGCTCCACCCAAAGGCTGCCCCGTTCATCTGATTGACAGCTGCCCGTGGCCACACTGCAACCCCACTTGCCCCGCCATCCGAAACCAGTTCACCGGACAAGAGATAGATGGCGTTCAGTTCCTCAAGCACATGGGCTTTGATGTGCAGAAGATGGCCCAGCAGCAGGGCATGGACCCCAGCAAGCTACTGGGCATGCTCAGCAGCGGCAGCTAAAGGGACATACATACAAACAGCATCTCCAAGCTAAGCCCACGCAGGGCTGGCTGGTCTCTGGCCAGTCTCCCATGGCTGATACCTCCAATTCCTCCTTCACAACCCATTCTACCTATAGTCAACTCCCCTCTGACCTCTTCTTCGCTTTAGTTCGAGCCTCAGGGGCTTTTATTTGTTCTACAATCCCTTTTACTCACAACTGGTGACAAGTACAGGGGCAACACGGCACCACGACAAGGCACAACTCTCTGCTACTCTCCATTTAAATTATCTTTTGCTCTGTAAAAGAAAAAAATATCACAAATGTAATCCAGTTTTAAGGATGTTCATTGTTGTTTTATCATTTAAATATTTTCATCCTTCCATAGATTATATTTAGTCATTGTTTAAAAAAAAGAAAACACCACAATGACATAAGGATGCTGTCTTTGTTCAGTAGTCACTAGAGTATATAAGGAATCTAATTTAAAATAAAACAACTGTTTTATAGTTTCTCATCACACAAAAACCTTCATCGAGTAACAGATAACAGATGAGGTGAGAAAGGCACTGGATCGGAAAGGAAATTTTGTATTTACTTAAATAATTGCAAAAACAGTAGCGAGGCACGAATACTCCTCTAATCAGCATTTAGTATAAATTGGATTAACATGAATGTTTGTTTTTTTCCATTCATTATGTTTTATTGCCACGAATGTAACAAAGACACTATTGCCAAATGTCGAGTAATAATGAGATTTAAAAGTAAAAAGGTACAATTCATAAATTGAAGAAAATTGAAGAAAACAATAGGCTTCAGAAATTAAAACAGACAAATATCAAATGTCATTCCTTGCTAAAGAAATTAGCCAAAAAGAACAAAAGACAGAAACAAAATACATGTTGTTGTGATCAATGTGGGTTAAGAGAAAAGATTAGTAGTAAGTAACTCGTACGTGATAGTGTTGAAATCTGAGCACCATATTTTCAGTTTGGACAGCTGTGAAGATGCCACAAAGGTTTAGTCGTCTGCTGAAGCTGAAGATTGTGGTGCTAAAGTGGACAGAGAAACACTTTACAGATCTATCATAGCTATACATACACCACAGTGCCGTTACATCTAGTCTGTACCTCTTTCTCAAGAGGATGGTTCAAAGCCAGACATAGGTACACATGCATGCTAGGTCAGTAGCTCAGCAATCCTCAGATCAATGCAAGGAACATTTAAAGGGAGACAAATTACGTGTATTGTATATTTTTTGAGTATTTGTATAGGTTCTTTCAAGTGTTCACTATTGTAACTCCCTTCCTATATTTCATAATAGAGATCACGTTTTAATATAATGACAGTGTTGTATGTAATGATGTCTTTATAAATGATGTTTTTAAAGGACCTCTATTTCGCATCACACCAGAGAAGGACCCGTATTACTACTTGTAATTTTATTCTGTAACATATTTTTTAACAGAAAAAAAAACTCAAGCTACATTGGTAATTTACATATTTATTTTGTTATGTAAATCATATTTATAAGTGCTATTTTCACAGAGAAGTGATTCTTTGTAAATTGTAAATACATTGCTGTTTTTCTCCTTGTGTTGATTGCATGTCTTTGTATCAGACCGAAAAGAAAAGACACATTACATATACTACAAGGTAAATATTGCTGTGCAGTCTTGTTGTTATTAATTGTTTGTAATATTATTTATAGTATTTGTATTATTACCGAAAGGAGTAGTAGTAGTAATAGTAGTAGCAGTAGTAGTATTTGCTCAATTCTCATTCCCATTGTACACTCACCGCACAAAAACCTTTAGCAGGAGGTAAGGTCAACAGCTCCCTCTGGCTTCAACACAGTCTGTCACCATTTTGATGTATCTGATAACAGATATGAGGCTTAGTGTACACAATCTGTCAGTTAAAGGTTTTTAAAACACCTTATAGTTGTGCAGCTTTTGTCAGGTCAGTAGGTAATGTGAAAGTGTGAAATGTTGGCGTTTTTATTTTATAAAAAATTACTTATTTCTAATAGGAAATTACCTGATGAACATCAAACTTTATATAACCAGTCTACAATAAGTCTTCTAACATTACACACATGGCAATGCAAGGCACTGGCCTAACCACCAGGAGCAGTTGGGTTCAGTTTCCTGCTCGAGGACAGTTCCACATGTGGTCAGAAAGAGCCAGCAACCCTGTGTTTAATGCTCGCCCCGCTCTACCTGCTGAGCCACAGCCATCTGTACACATCAAGTACGTCACATTCCTAGTTTGGGCCACGTCGATGTGCCGAACGCAGCGCTAAAATATAACTTCCAAAAGAAACAAGGGGTCCGCTGACTGGTTACAGGGGATTTGCAGCCTATAACAGACAGATTACATTTTCGACACTGCTAAAATTACTGCTAAAATTGGTCACAGCCATAAGGGAAACACACATATAACAACCTAGGACAGGTGAAATATGATGATGATGATGATTTCAAACCTATTGGATAATGGATCCCAATGTCCGTAACAATATGCTTCTTTGCAGTCTCAGGAACTGGCCAACAGGAATATTGCAGCTGTTTTGAGTGATTACTCTCAGCTATTAGAAGTGTGTTTTTGCGATACTAGACTTCACATGCTGTATAATATAATGAATATGTTCACCTGACACACTGTAAATCAAACATCACAGCATACTAATACCTCAGGTTAAAGTATTTTAAGTAACTACTAATTTATTCCCACTTCTCTTCCATGCATCGCTCAAATCTGCAATCACATAATCATAATCATCCCTCTGGACCTGTATGCAATTTCTGCCTCTAATGGGAGTCTAAGCCTCGCTCCCTGTCATTACACCGGTATAAATGCCAGTTTCTTACTGAGGGGGCTCTGACTCAGCCTCTCTGGGTTCTCCCTAGAAATACGACTCCCATACTGCCTGCCACATGTAGCCTCCCACCCTTCTGTGGAATATAGACCCCCTATTTATAGAGCTGGCGAGGCCTGTATCCTGGGCATGGCACACACTTTCATTTAACCAACCACCTCTTGCAGTCCACTGACACACACAGAAGGGAGAGGGTGTGTGTTTGTGAGAGCAAGAAAGAGTGGGAGACCCAATCCAAGAGGCAGAAGGAGACAGAGACAGCAGGACAAAGAGCAAGAGACAGAGCCAACCGTTTGAGTGATTTTGATGAGCAGTTCAGGGCCGACAGTGAAGAAATTACAGAAACCAAATCACTGAGTAATGGAACTTGACTGACAGGACAACAAACTAGTCCACCTGTTCGGCACTGGGGGCTATTGTTGGAAGATTGATCACTGGATATGACTTTTAGAGGACCTTACTCCACTTTGGACTTTTGATACACTGGACAACTCGGTGATTGAAGAGAGCAAGCAAGGGAAACCAAGATTTATGAGGACGTACACTACAGCTTTGAGTAAGACCAGGATCAAGAACTTCATCTCGAAAACATTTTTTAAACACTATACAAATGACTGATACCAGTGCTATGTGATTTACTGGAATTATACTCTGTGTTCATAGTTTATAGACTTGTGTAGCCGAGTAGAGATATTACTTTGAAACAAACAAACAAACAAAAAGTACACATATATCTTATTTCAAGCTCTAATTAAATACCCTTTACTAAAACAAGCTACTCTAGTAACTTCTACATAGCAGTGTATAAATGTGACTTCATCTTACGCCGCCTACTGTAATTACAAAGCAAGCTCAGGAAAGAATTACAGACATTTGTAATTAAGGACCATCTATAAAAAGGCACCCAAGGAAAGGGTGAGGTCTGGGAAGAAGAAAAGAAGAAAAAAAGAGTCAGCCACAAGGACACCAAGTCAGAGAACAGGACGTCAAGAGTCTGCCCAAGAAAAGCAGCTGCCTCGGCGAGACAACGCACACCATGGATTCTCATGGCGGACACTACCTCAACAAAGAAGCTGTGCTGTCACCTTTAGGTGCAGCCCGAATATGCCAGCTGCTACTTGGTTGCACCATAATGTCCCTCGTGTCCCACGGCGCAGACTACAGCGCCACCTATGGAACCTTCTGCATGTTCGTCTGGTGCTTCTGCTTTGCGGTCACACTGGTTGTGTTCACCTTGGACATCACGCGGCTGCACGCGTGCATGCCCATTTCCTGGGATAACTTCACCGTGGCGTTTGCCATGCTGGCAACGCTCATGTACATCACTGCCTCTGTGGTCTACCCGGTTTACTTCCTCCAAACAGAGTGCCTCGATGAGGACTGTGAAGCCCAAATCTACCGCATTGCTGTCACCGTCTGCTCCAGTGTCTGCTGCTTCCCCTATGGTGCTGAGGTGTTCCTAACTCGAGCCAAGCCAGGGGCTGTGGTGGGTTACATGGCCACTGTGTCTGGGCTGCTCAAGGTGGTCCAGGGTTTTGTGGCCTGCATTATTTTCGGAGCCTTGGCCAATGACAGCGAGTACACCCTCTACATTGCCACCCAGTACTGCGTGGTGGTGTACAGCCTGTGCTTCACTATCACGTTCGTAGTGGTCGTATTGACTGTTTCTGGTCGGACCGCTGCCCTGCGGTTCCCCTTTGATCGGTTTGTGATCGTCTACACCTTCTTCGCTGTGATCCTCTACCTCAGCACTGCACTGGTCTGGCCCATCTTCAGCTTTGACAAAAAGTACGGCAACACTACTCGTCCTGAGGACTGCCCCCGCGGAGAATGTGCCTGGGACAGTAAGCTAGTGGTGGCCGTGTTCACCAACGTCAACATGATCCTATATTTTGTGGACCTCGTTTACTCCCAGAGGATTCGCTTTGTCTCCAGCTCTGCTGTCTGAACCCCTCCTCCCATGAAGACTGTTTAGATTAAAAGAAAAACAAATAAACGATGAGTGTGACGGAATAATTCCCTTGGATTCATAGATGGTGTCATATCTATGTGTGGCATTTCTTTTATTATCAGTATTTTTTATAGAATTTTGCCTGTAGGCAGAAAAACTGACAGTATTTCCCCCTTTTTTATAAGCCTAAAAGGTCTTTGCCCAGTTCTGCTGTGACCTACCAGGGAGAGACTGCCAGGTGCGCCGGTGGGCTGATCTCAGCATCTTTGTCCACAGAGGACCCCGGGAGGTATGTCCACCTCAGTGCCACATACGCTCCACAGACCTCGGGTGGTGGTATACAGGATGGGCCTATGAGTGTGGGGTAATGTTTGGAATATCAGAACAGTGTTATGTCAGAGTACAGAGGCTGAACAATTTATTTATGTATTAATATATGCTTTCAAATGTATGTAAAAAGTAAAAATTATGAATATATTTCTCATAGAGATGAATGGCATGTTAAGTCTACAGTATGCACTGAACTTTGCTTTTGGTTTCAGCTTTCTACACATTTTTATATTCTTTCCTGCACAGATGTAATGCCAAAGGTTGAAGTTCATTAGGCTTTGTTCTGTCATCCACTGAATGTTTAATGTATCTTATACATGAATACAACAGTATAATTGTATTGTATTTGGGATAAGCACAGTCATGTCGTGTAATCTCATCTTTTGCTATATTTCTGATGTGTTTCATGGTTAATAAAAATGGAATCAAATAACATGTTTTACTGGTCTTTTTGATTTCTGTATACTTTTGCATGAAGTAATGTCTAAATTGAAACGCAAACCGTACCTCTCAACTTCCAGAAGACAGAAGACTCCTCTATCACAAAGGCATCATAAATCTCATTTGTATATTGGCAAAGGTTCAAATAAAAAATGAAATTGGTAGTTATGTTGATTAAAGTACATGTGATTTATAGGCTGATTAAATCAAATGAACGTGATCCTTCAATATGTGCACTAGAGTCATTTATAAATCTGTTAAATGACATACGTACTCTATGAGAGGCATTTTTGTTGGTTGCACGCTTCCACACCAAACTGGTGAACAATTTAGCAACTTAAAGTAGATTTATTTATCATCGTCAACTGTGTTCCTTTTGCGTCATACCTACTCTATGTAAATGTCCTTTCTAATGTTTCATGATGACCCTGGTGAAGGACACAAGCCGAAAGGCGTTGGTCTAATCTACAAGTGTTGCAGGAGTTTGACCTCTTCAGGCCTAATTGTTCCCCTTCTCCACCTTGAAAGTAAATCCCTACTCTACTTCTTCAAGTGTTTTTGTTTAACATACATGCACAAAATAAACGACATGACATGTTGTTGCTCAATACAGGTACTGAAGATAAAAAACAACAACAATATTACTTACTGATAACTGGGCTACAGGTCACTGGGTCACTCTCTATCTACCATGTCCTTCAGGGTCTCATCCAGCAGGTGATAGTAAAGTAACTTCCTGGCACTCTCACCAACTTTTCTGCATCACAATCTGACGCAACAGGTTTAACAGAACCCGCCTCGAGGATTTCATCAACACCGCTGTGATTGGTCGAACGTGTGACGCGTTTCCCAAAACACACACTCTCATTGGCTCGCTCGCTTGTCAGTTAATTTTCTCGCGACAGGTAGAGTAGGGCGCGCGACCGTCGGCCCACGTTGACAGTTGTCGTAACCGCAGGTGTTTTGTGTGAAGAAACTGTCGCTGTATCGGTCGGCTGTGGCCTCCTTCAGTTTATTCGTAAGTCTTTCCTCTGCGAATGTATTCACTGTACAACAATATGGCCGCTGCCACCGTGTGTTTAGAAATGTCCTTAGCTTCGTTTAACCAGGAAGTAGAAGTGTGTTTACCAACAACTGGCGTTACAGCACAACATGGTATGCATACTGGGGGTTGCAAGCTGCACGCGGTTTGGAGTAAACCACCTGTCTTTGTTGCGATGCCGTGGATTCATCCCTGCTAATGTTTTCCACCCTGTACACACACACACACACACACACACACACACACACACACACACACACACACACACACACAGGTAGAATGAGTGTGGGCTTCATAGGAGCAGGCCAGCTGGCCCACGCTCTGGTGAGAGGCTTTGCAGCATCAGGTGAGTTTGGAAATTGTATTATTCCGATTTGTCTTGTGGATGTATGTTGATTGCAATCAGACACTGACATTATTTCTGGACGTGTTGCCCCCCCTTCAAGGCGTAATTGCCACCCACAGAATCACAGCCAGTTCCCCAGACACAGATCTCCTCACAGTACAGGGACTGCGGGTAGGTGGAGAGTTAGGGATCAGTACTGTACTCAGTGACTCTGTTTAATTCTGAATATAATTGAAGGTTTCCCAATATTCCTTTGCGTGCATGTTGTGAATTCCTGTGAATACTTCTTTCTGACAAATTACGAAAAGATTGTCATTTGTGCAGAAATTGGGCGTCAATTTCACCACCAGCAACAAAGAGACAGTGAGCCAAAGTGATGTTCTCTTCCTGGCCGTGAAGCCCCACATCATCCCCTTTGTGCTGGATGAGATTGGACCAGACATCGAAGATCGTCACCTCATTGTGTCCTGTGCTGCAGGTGTCACCATCAGCTCTATAGAGAAGGCAAGGCATATTGTTATTGTTAATAACGTAACTGGACAATATTGACAAAATCACATATATTCAATCAATACTTAATCATTGCACTCTCTTGGACAGACAAGCATTAGTGCATGTATAGTATTTAACCAAGATTTATTTTAACACGAGGCTCTCACTGTATTTCTGGGCTCACACACTGCAGAACACTTGCATGTTGTAACATGTCATTGGTTGCCTACTTGAACTTGAAACATTTCAAGCATTTCCAAGTCCAAGATGTGTTGTCTTAAGTAGATGTATATTAAACGTCAACTATTCTATCTACCAGTGTATACACTTTGATTCATGTTGGTTTCATTCAAAATAAAAGCCATAAACCATCCTCTCAGCCAAACTTTTTCCCCCTTAATTTGAGGACAATTCAGTCAGTGCATTGCTCCATTCCCCTGCAGAAGCTGCAGCAGTATCGCCCTGATCCAAAGGTGATGCGGTGCATGACAAACACTCCGGTGGTGGTGCGTGAGGGGGCCACCGTGTACGCCACAGGCACGCATGCACAAGTGGAGGATGGAAGGCTCCTGGAGCAGCTGATGGGCAGTGTGGGATACTGCACTGAGGTGGAAGAAGACCTAATTGATGCTGTCACCGGCCTCAGCGGCAGTGGTCCCGCTTACGTGAGTCATTTAAATAATGTTGATTGTGTTTTACCGTTTTTCCTTTGCTGTAGCAACTTAGAAAAATTAGTCTTGTGTCTTTTTTGTTTTGTTTTTTCTTCCTAATTCTGATCCTTACGACTATGATTGTGGCCTTTCAGGCGTTTACTGCTGTAGATGCTCTCGCTGATGGTGGAGTGAAAATGGGCCTGCCGAGGAGGCTGGCTATACACCTCGGAGCACAAGCCCTGCTGGTATTAGCTTTATTTATTTTTTAAATACATGTATGTGTTGCATGTATGTGCTTTCTTGGATGTTTTTGGTTCCTGTTTTCTTATGTTCCTCTTGGTTTAGGGAGCTTTGAGTACGTTTTTAAAGCTTTGCTGTGATGGATTCATATGAAAATGATTCGATCTTTACTCACTCTGACATGATTTAATTCCCATGTTCACAGTATATTGTTTATTCTCCTTGTGGACTCTATAAATCCAGACACAATTTTTGTTAGCTGCAGTCTGTCTTGGTTGGTTCTAGACACAGTTGAAATATACAGTATCCTGAAAAAAAAAGATGAAAGTTGGATATGACAGCAATACTGTGTCAGTCTCATGTAGATCTCCCTTTGTGTTTCTTTGAAGGGGGCTGCTAAGATGTTGTTAGACTCAGAGGAACATCCTGGGCAGCTCAAGGACAATGTGTGTTCACCAGGGGGCGCCACCATCCACGCCCTGCATGTCATGGAGAGTGGTGGCTTCCGCAGCCTCCTCATCAATGCTGTAGAGGCCTCATGTGTTAGGACTAGGTAAGTTGATAACAGGAGTGTGAGACAAACAAACTAACAAATCATATTTCCTGTCATAGGGATACACAAGAAATGCTTTCAAGTTAATTGTCATATTCAAATAGCCAAGTGTTGTATTTCTTTTGAAGTTTATAATTCTGACAGTAGATGGAGCTATATGCAAATAATGTTACAATGAGAGCTTTGTCCTTCTCATGTTACTAGTCACAAAGTGATCAGATAATTATTAAATGTGCATATTTAGCATATTATTAAATATGTATGTTTCATACTATGTTGTAAAATTCTCTTGTGTTTCTGCCCTTCCCTAAAAAGGGAACTTCAGTTTTTGGCCGACCAAGAGAAAATCTCGCCAGCTGCCATAAAGAAGACAACTCTGGACAAAGTGATGCGGCAGCCAGGAGTGACTGCAGGGCCTGTCGGAGTTCGATCTCAGGGGATCAGTATGTTCAGCACTAACCCCAGGACCAAGAAGAAGTGATCTTTTTTTTTTTTTGTCACACTGCACAAATATTTTAATGTCTGTCACAACAGCGAGGATGCAATACATGCTGTGAATAAACCACTACTGGCTGGCGACTGTGAGAATCTAACCTAGTGGATTACTTAGAAGAAGAAAAAAAGCCCCTGCTAGGTTGGGGATGATGAATCATGAGCCATATTTCCTTTTTGTAATGCAATGACTTTCCTTTGTCAGCCGAGACTAGAATAATAATTCCAATCTCTTTCTATATCTTCAGTCAGTCCTTTCTGATGGTAGTTGGCAAATCTAAATCTAAACTAACTGTCAATGCAATTGAGTGGTATGCAGCGACACAATGAGCTCTGTGCCATGCCTTTCTGGAAGCGGTGTTACTGTTCCAATTTCCAAATTATGTTAAACCTTCCTTACAGAATGTGCTAAATGGTATATTTTATGATGCAATGAAGGTGAGGATATTTTCAAAACATGTTATAAATAAATATTTAAAAAAAGAAAAATTGTTCTGGATTTTATGGGTGTGAACGCGTTAATTGCCAGCAGTACAGATTAACAGTCACCTAACGGTGATCACCAGCTACAAAGTATAGTAATAGGTGGTATATATTTGTTTGGGTTAAAATGTGTTTTTTTCTTGCGAGGAAAGAAGATCCTTCATGAATGAAGGCACGTGACCAAACACGATGACGTCTGGCTCCGATACAAGAGAAAGGAATCAACAAGGAGAGCACGAGCTGGCATTTGGAAGCGCTGTCGCTTCTGTCAGTGAAACCGAAAATTATAACTGTGCCTCCGATGTTTGGTCACCGCCGTGTCGGAGTGAGAAGAGGAACTTGACGGCAACAACTTCGGAGAACGTCATATATATTTTTTAGTCAGGTGGGTCTGTAAACCAAACAGAGTTGGTGTTGTTATGCTGAGTGTGCATGCCTCCGACTCGCCGCTGACAAGCTGGCCGCGGCTACTAGCTTCACGGTGTTAGCATTCCTAGCGTCTTACATGTCTCCTCGTCAAGTCGGCCGGATTCATACCAGTACGCAATTTTCAAACTAAGAGCACCCGCGTCACTCAAGCCGTTAACACGGACGTGTCCCCGCGCGTGTTGGTTTTATTGTGAAAGCTCCCAACCGGAAGCGCTCGCGCAGCCGCCGGTAAGTGACAACGGTCGGGCTCCTACTATGCTGAGATGGCAGCTAAAGCTTTTGTACACATGAGCGGCGAATAAAACATGTCATTCAGATTTGGGGGTTTGCTGAAGCGCGACGGCCCGACGGTTTGCGCTTAAACTGTTATTTATATTTTATATTTACCCCCCCCCCCCCCCCAGAGGTTGAGGAAATCGCTCGTGATGCTGAATTGCTACGGTTGTAGTAGGAAGGCTGAGCAACGGGGATTTCCTCCCCTGCTTGTTGTAGTGTAGGCGGGCAGTTGTTTGCCACTTTCACAAGCGGGCGCTGAGAGGTTGGGGGACGGAGTCGCGGAATGTCAAAACTGTGCAACTAGGTTTGCTTTTTTCGAGATAAACACTTTGCCAAAAGGGTGTCCCGCGCTCTCTCTCTCTCTCCCTCTCGCTCTCTCTCTCTCTCTCCCTCCCTCTCTTTCTCTCGCAGCGCGTCTCGGCGGGTCTGTCAACTCATGCGCTTCTTGCCGTTCAAACCTGCTGCTTCATCACCTCGTTGCGAAAGAGGAGCGAGCGCGAGCCGAGGCAGCGGTTTAGCGAGATCAGGTCGGTGTTTTCAATATTTCTCCCCGTGACGTGTCAGTCGAATAATGAACGTGATTGTAAAATCAGGCGCGTGTTGTGTTTTTTTTTTTTTAAATGCAGCTTTTATTTGTTTTAAATGCATGCATGGCTTTTTATCTTTTTTTTTAATAATGCTTTCAAAAAGCCATCGTTTCGGATTGAATTGGTTTCACCTGAAGTGACAATTCATTTAACCACTGGTTACATTGTAACAATGGCAGTGCCGAACAAGCCGTCCTTGGCTTTTAATATCACAGCCAGCCAGTTAATGTTGTTTTATTATCATAGCCATCAAACGAGCAGCGGTATTTGTTGTATTTTATCGTGCTGAATCATCACAATGATGTCTTCAGAATCCACCCCGAAACATGGTACCACCGGACAAAGGTCTGCTCGGTGGATAAGGGTCGATGTTTATCAGCGAGCCGCCGTAATTAAGGAGATGGATCGAAATGGTGCTGATCTGTCGTGCAAGTCAATCATCAAGAGCCATGAGCATCAAGTGATGACCATCATGCATTTATCAATAGCCTCATCTACATGCAGCTGAGAATGGGCATTTTATTGCAGCGCTGTCATGATGTACATCAACAAACCAGGGTGTGAGTACATTGAGACTAAGTGCTTATATGTCAACTGCGATGTCAAATCCATTTAAGAAATGCATAATAAGCAATATATTATCCATGTGTTGGTATAATGGAGTCCTGCAACGAGTGGCTGTTAGAATTGGGTCATTTGTAATGATGGGATGTATGGGAAGTTGAAAACAACACCTGGTGTAGGTATTTGAAATACAATGCTGGAAAAGGAAATATGTATTTTGGGGGGGTGTGGCGTGCTGTAAATGCCTTGTTTATTTATTATTATTTAATAGTATGCTGAATAATAGCGTGCCAACTTGCTTGTGATATGATTTAATGCAGTGTAACACTTTATTTCTTTGATTTTTGGGGAGGCAGATGCCCTTGTTTCCCTGTGTGTGACATGATGAAATGTGCTGCCTATTAGAGTGCAGCTTATGGAGGGCAGGTAATGAATTATCCATGGAGAATCTCTGTGCAATTGGAAAAGTCACCTTGGAAACTGTTGAGCATATATAGGCAGGGCTAAAGAGATAGAAGTTGCTCAGATATCCCACTTGTTTCATCATCTCTGTTCATGCGAGCAGGGCATTGAAGTGTGTTTAGCAGACAGGCCAGCCCCACATCAGAAGCTCGGCTTTGCAATAAAGCATAATGCCCATCCCTGCCTTTCTCTGCAGGTAACGAGAACAGATGAGGGCCCATACAAGAGGCCGATGGGGCCGGCAGTGGTGTGTGATGTGTGTGATGTGTGGATGGAGGCATGGAGTGATGGAGCTCAGCGCTGAGATTTATCTCCTCTTGCATTGTGGTGGCGAAGATAAAATAAGGCTGGGTACAATAGAGGTGAACCGAGTGCACAACTCCTACCCAGTGGCGTTTCTCAGACTGGGCAGGCGGTGGAGGGTGGAAGAGGATATTTGAGGTTGATGAAACATGAGGCAAGATTTTACACAGAATACAGTCTGGCCACCAACACCTCTGTATGGCCAACACCGCTGTGCCTTGGGAATAGTTACGCCTATTCAGGACAATTGATAGCCTCCAGAAAGGAACACAAATGTAGGATTTGTCCACAAAAGTGCTGCTTAAGCTGCACGGGGAAATGGGAATGCCTGGAAGGAAGGGAGAAAAAGATCAATATAGTTTTTTTCCCTCTTTTTCTTTTTTTTGCAATAGGGAGGGAATGTTGGTGATGAAACCTCTTGCAAGTGTAGTGCGGATTATGATTGCTTAGCATTGCGATATGCCCGCTCCACTTCTCAAAGTATTACTTTCATCCAGACGGAGTAGCAAGTGTGTTTGATGATTTTCTGTTTGGAACTGGAGTTAGACTTGGCATGTTCATTACGGCGCTCTGTGTGTTCATAATTTAGATTATCCAATATCGAACAGAACATGGAGAGCATAAGCGTAGAGCCGTGCACTGGCTGCTGTTTCTCATGTAACCTACTTTTATCTTGGCTGATTAATGTTTGAGACGTATCAGACGTGAAAAGCAACCGTACCCGTGTTTTTGTAAAACATGTTTTTGTAAAAGGCTGAGGCGAAGTAAAACTAGGGGAAGAAGAAAGGCAGGGAAGAAGAAATGGTTGGTTTCCATGCATTTCTTTTTAGAGTTTTGGGAGACTTGTTCTTCGCTGGATATGTATAACATTTCCTGAGGAGGTTAAAGATAGCGAGACCTTGTTCTAAGATAAGCAGTGTATAACCCACATTGGAAAGGAACTCAGATCATTAGACAACCATTAGTACTGTCTGAATAGGCTCTTGATCAAATTAACAGTTTTTTTTTCGTAAATAAATTTCATGAATAAATGCAGATTATACTCTTCTTGATTAAATTATGCTATACATGCAACAGGATCTAGCTTTCATATTCTGTATTACTTGCTTTGTCCAGCCTATATTGTATTACTTGGAGATAAAAAATAGTCTATTTCTAAAAGTGAGGTATTTATTAGGTACACAACATGAACTATGTATATTTGTTTTTATATGTATTCACTCATGTATTATTTAGCTGAAGCTCCTGTGATACAGAGGGAGCAGCTCAGTGTTCAGTTTCATGCTCAAGAAATACAGTTTCAGCTCATCTGTGGACGGGCACACTGCTTCTGGGATCAAACTTGTGACCTTCCTCTTACCTTAAGTCCATTTAACCGTCGTCTTTTTTCCTCTTCTACGTTTTTCGATATGCACTTGATTTAGTCATTTCTAAGCTTCAGCTCAGGCTAAAATATGTGAGGAACTGAGAGGAGGGTTACATTATTGAGCACCTGAGTTAACATTCTTGGTACTGAACTCAAAATTATTTATTCCGACTGCATTCTGGAATGACGCAATTGTAATTTTTGTAATACATTTACATTATTTATTTTTTGGGCAACCACATCGTGTGAGGCGCCATCAAATATCCTGTCGGCAGACATCATCAATCACTTGCCATAATTTGAACTGAGCCGTGGCAATGTTATTAATAGAAATTAGCATCTTTGTTACTTAGTCCAGGTAATAACTATGAATCAAAGCACTCCGCAGGAAAAAAACAGATGATGAATTTGTTTTCCTCCTTTTTTTTTTGTGTCTTCACTGCTTGCTGAGCTCTGTTTGTTTGATGGCCTTATCACAGAGTTGTGTTTTTAATTGAAGAGAATCCACCCCGAATCAAAGCTGTGCAGTGGAACCAGTCAAAGGCTTGAATTATTTCAGTATTATTTTACTTTGAATGACATAAGCCTCAAATGTGTTGAACTGCTCTATTATAGCCTGTTGTGCTGCGAAGGCGGCTTTGTTGCTGTTGGGTCAATGCAATATGCATTTACTGTAATATGTATGCAACCAATGTAGTAAAGCTCCTGGATATTTTGCCAGTGTGTGGGTTGCCTGCAACCCTTACTTCCTCTGCCAGTGCAAGGCCGAAGTATCAAGAGCTATTCTCTTCCTGTTTAATCAAGTCCTCCAGGCAGATACTCTGGGAAGCCAATGAAGTCTCTTCTCCCGTCGTTCTGCTTGTACTAACACAGCAGCTCCGAGAGTAAACATCAGCTCCTGAGCTTGGAAATAGATTCTGTATGTATTGAAACATTGGTTAATGCAAACCAGTCTAATCCGAGTCCCTTTTAAATACGCTTCACATTATCAGTGACTTCAGAACATACTAAATTCCTTGAGGGCGGTGATTCATGTTTTTCACTTTAAACCACATGAACTGGATGCAAATTGCTGATATAAATGTACCTCATGCATGGGATAACATACACAGCCAGCTTCCATTTACAGTACTTTGGCAGAGCCAGCGTTTATCATGGTACATCATCGTATGGTGTCTATCACCTTGTGACAAATAATCAGGGTTCAGTCATGCATGTAAACCGTTGTAGAAAAAAAGTAGGATTGAATGTTTTTTTTTTTTTAAATGTGGAATGTTTTGCACCAGGAAACAAACGTCTTCTACTTTTTGTCTCCATCTTAAAACCAGAAATGCTTTATACTTTCAGGTATCAAATAGAGATCATTAATATTAAGAGATAATTTATCAATAATATTGATAAATATTCTGAAGGTTTACCAATATTCTGACCAGCAATAAATGACAGAATTAGCACACGTTGACAATATAATTACTATCTTAAAACCATTTACCCATAAGCGTAAAACGCTGATTTGATCTTATTTTAGGAATAGCTGAACTATTTATTATTTTATGGCTTTTTAAATGTGAATATCACTATTATGAACATTTATAATCTCTTTACATTGTCATCTCTAATCAATGCAATCAAAATAAATGTATTATAAATAAAGGTCCAGCATGAGGGTTGTCAGTTATTTTCTTATTATCACTTTTCTAAGACTGAACATTTACCCTGCGTGTAGGCTACCAAACCTAATGCCCCAGTTGTAGCTACAAATAACAAGTCTAATGATAAGCACACATAGGTAGAAAATCTGTCTTCTGTTTTTATTTTTTATTATCTTTGTTTACAGCTGTGGGAAAAGGGCACTTCTTCTCCCTAAATCCTTTTAGTTTACTGATCTGTTGATTTATAGAATGTGGCGTATTCAGCATTTGTATTTATTTAGCATGACATCATTTGTACATGAGAACAATATCAGGACAGTGTAGAGACCGATGCAAACAGCTGTTTTAGGCCCGAGGAAGAACGTCGGGCTCTGAAGTCAATGTTTGTAGTGGCGAAATATGTCATTACAACTTCAGGGTCTGTCTTGTGATGCTGTTGGGCCCAAAATAGACTTTTTTTCCCATAGACTTACATTGGGAAAGAGACTTCTGCAACTCAGCGGATAATACATTTTTCAACTTTCCACTACGAACTCTTAAATAGCCCTTATCAATCAATAAGTCCTAAAACTTGTAAAATGCACTAATAGCCAAGTAGTTTCCTTTCCTCCATTCATGTGAATGAGAACGAGGGCTAGGAGGTCCGATTAATGGGAACGCTAGTGCGCTTGATCTATGGACCCATAGATGCAGTAGATCGCCAGAAGATCCGGATAATTTTATCACCCTGCAGTTTGGCTTTATAGGAATGCACGTGAGCCGTCCTCGTTCCCTTCAGCCGTGCTTTAACCCTTAAATTATACTGTATTTATTCTTCAGGGTCAGTCCTTCCAAAAGGCGGTCATATAAGATTTTGCTTAACTGCTATTTTAGCGTTGCCCCCGAACCTTCACTGGTCAAAAGTGTTAGCTTAGTATTTCCCCTCTACTACAAGCGTATCACATTTCCCTCTGAAAGCCGCTGAATGATTTCCCCTCTCCCTCTTTTTGTCACTCTTATTTCACGCTCTGAATACTTAGTAGTTAATAGCTTCCCTCCCCTCTTCCCGTCGTACCTTTCTCTCACACAGACACACTCCCACTGTGTTTTCGCCACATACAAGTTTCCACCAGTCTTCCAGTAAACTCTTCCAGAGCTATCAGAGGAGTCTGATTTTTAATTTGCGGTTAAATGGCGCCCAACATATGCCGCTTGCTCGATAATTGACTTCACTCAGCTGAAGGGAAGAATGATTAGATCGGAATATTAAGACGATCTTCTCGACTCCAAATTAGATGGGAGGGAGTAAAAGTAGTGTCCCTGATCAGGCATGAAGTGTTGAGACTGGCTATTTATTGCATGCGGGGGGGGAATGTTGTCTGTCTGTGTCTAGAGGCTCAACCCTGAAAGAGCAAGTGGCCAAGAGTACAAATAAGCAGTCCAAGCTTGATGAGAACGTCCTGACATTTATTACATTTTTTACACACTTTATCTCCTTATGTGCTTTTCAGTATCTTTGTGGTTACCGTCATTCTATTTCCTGTGGAAAGTCCGTGATAATGGAGCGAGAGGCTACAAGTCTCATACATTATTGATCAGGTGAACTGAATAGGTGATCATACTGATTTCACATTCAGCTCTCTTCTTGTGCGTTGTGTTAATCGTCTTAAGATGTGCAGGTTTAGCAAAGACAATGTATTGAGACCGGTGCTCCTGTGTCCCCTCTCGTGGCTCCACAATCCTTTTAATAGTCTGGACTGGTCATAGCAGAGCGGAGACATTTAAACTATAGGCATATGAGCAAAAAGAGCCATTTTTCTGCTCTTTTTGAGGGAAATGCATTGTCTGGTGTGAGATGATATTCAGCTGTGAGTTTCACAGAACTGAGTTGCCATTGTTGGATGCCGGCTGTGCTTTCCTGAAAACAGTCTTTCATCAGCATGCACCTCCACTGTCTAGTTTTATTCACTTCATTAGCAAAATGCCGCTGCCATGTGCTCGGGCGCTTATTCTCAAGAATTGGCCATCCTGACAAGTTAAATGTATATGTGGTTTTGGTAATCCGTCTGGTGAGAGGATACATGTGCATTTGATTAGTTTCGTGATAAGCAATCCGCTGTCATGTCTCAGGAAAGCCGGTGCCCCGTTAGTCCTCCCCAGCCATGTTTAGTATTCAGAGTGCAGCCGCTGTTGTAATCTGGATTCTGAGGCAGGTTGCTGGGGTTTTTGTTTGCTCTTATGGCCCTGATAATCTTGTTACACCGCTGTCAAGTGGAGCTGGCTCTCCCTGCAGCCCTGAACCCCCATGCATGCCACCTCCAGCACCAGAAACCCTCCCCCTCGCCGCCCCCACCAGCCTGCCGCCATTTTGAGACAGCCGTTGATGGAAGAGCCTTGGATGTATCCTTGAAGAATCACCTCCTGAGCATCTTTATTCAGCCTCCCACCCCCGCCCCCGTCTGCCACCCCCACCTTAGGCGGTGAACGACAGTGATAAATATTCATCAGGGGACGCGGTGCGTGGATGCTGTAGTCTCGGCTCCCCCTCAACAAAGGGTCCCCTAGCTAATGGTGTCCATCCTTGGCAGCCCCCCTGGAGAGATCCTGTGGAGGGGATGAGATCATTAAAGCATGACACGGGCTCAAGGCCGGACCTATCATGTCACATCAGCATTTATCCCACCAGAGTACCCCCCCACCCCCCGAGTCTGGACCTAAGCCGACCCCACCTGCCCTCTATAGATTTAGATGAACACAGACAGCTTTTGAAGGTTGGCTGGGTTGTTCTCATCGTGTTAGTTCAACTTCACAACTTCCTAATTGGCACCTTGGTTTTGGTCCTTGCTGAGATCAGTACATTTTTTTTCTCAACCTGTTCTTCTCAAGCTCCTCTAAATGTGTCGAGCGTGCATTTTTCACAAGGCTGTTTGCTCTCTCTCTCTCTCTCTCTCATCCTCTTTCTTTCTTCTCACCCTCTCTTCGCCACTCTCTCTTTCTCTGTCCGTCTCTCTCACCATCCCCTCCTTCTCTTTCTCTGGGTGACCACACTCAGCGATTTTCTATTTCCTGTGGGTGTGATGTCTCTCCTCCACAAGCAATCAGCTCTGATTTGTCAGCGTTCTTCCAGGCGATTCATAAAAATTCAGCAAGCACCTACAAAAGACGCTGGTGTCCCTGCACTCGCTCCCTGCCTCCGCTGCCCCTGTGCTCCGAGCCGCAGCTTTCGTCTCCTGCTCCTTTTTGCCAGACGCACACAAAAGACGTGAAATCATTAAGAGGAGGTGTGCAAGGAGGACATCGGTGTGTCTCGTGTCCTCGGTCGCGTCTCTTAAGAGGGCGAACTTGTGAAAATGCAAGGGCATTCTATTGCAATCAAATCAGTGCAGCAAGTCAAAAAAAAAATCCCCGTCACATATCTCTTTTTTTTGGGGGGGGGACGATTCTAAGTGTTTTTTCTTTGTGCTTGTGTGAGCATGCCTCTTTGTCTCTGTGAGGTATGACATGCCTGGTAGTGGAAGGGAGCAGCTGTGCATTGGACCTTGTCTGTGTTGAGCTGCCATGCCCTGTCATTGGTAGCCGTCTGTTGGCAGCAGCCTGCGCTGGAGGGTTGGAGCCGGGGCTCAATCATTCCACAGTGTCATATGGTGAGCTCTTAGCCATGCCAAGCCGTGCCTACTATGTTACCCTACACAGCTGTTTGACAGAAAAACGCCTCTTCAACCTGGACAATGTGCCATTTCTCTCCATTTAAGATTCCAACAGTTTTTTGAACAATATTGAGTCTAGGCGGCTGAGGGGAAAATGATCGGCTTACATGAATCTTTTTTTTTTATAGACTCTCATCCCAGTAGCTATTAGTGGAGTACTTTCCTGTCTATTTGTCCATTATCTGTGCATCATCAGGCAGACCATTATCCCATTATGTTTTGCATCTGTGGTCCAAATGCTTACTGGAAATGAGTCACCACAAAGGCCAGTGAAAGGTAGGTGTTACTATCAGTCAGCTATTCATAGCCAGCCCAACAGGGATGAAAGTATCGCATTTAAAAAGTCCTCCGCGGAACGTGAAAGGCTTTTTTAATATGGGCCTCTACAGCGCATGGAAACATTGCCGTTTTATGAGGAGCCAGAGGACTTTTTGAAGTGAAAGCATCAAGAATGCGTGTCACAATCTGACCTCATGTTATGTCCCCAGCCTTTGTGATAGTGTCGTATTCAGGTCATTTTTAACAAGCGTCTGTCTCTGCCTGTTTGGCTCAGGTGACCGGTCCACCTGTAGCACCCTTTTGTTGCCATGGAAATATCCTGCCCATCTTAGTGCACTTCCGAGCTACGACTCATCTCCCCCCCCCCTCCTTCACTGAGCTTCTCTTCACTCATTATACATATACATAATGATTATCTGAGTGGGCGTGTAGGCTTTGAACACATGCAGCTTCTTTTTGGGGGGATTCTTTTGTTTTCCGGTTTCGACACGAAAAAGTTGTAAGAACCCACATGCATTTGTTTATCTGCTCAGTACAAACACACTGCTGGGCTGCGTAAATCAGCTTACAGAGGCAATGTGCTGGCTGGGCTCACTGTGGTGGGTGCCTGTGTCGCTGACGCAGCATTTTCTGTGTGTAGTGTAAAGCACCCAGGGGGGGGTGTGTGTGTGTGTGTGTGTGTGTGTGTGTGTGTGTGTGTGTGTGTGTGTGTGTGTGTGTGTGTGTGTGTGTGTGTGTGTGTGTGTGTGTGTGTGTGTGTGCCTGCCTATCCTGTGTCAGAGCTCACACAGTGAAAGGCACCCAGCCTTCTCTCTCTCTTAACACCAGTAGGTTAGATTTCTCGTCTGCACAGTTTGTCGAGGTGTTCCCTCAGTACTGATGTGACAAAATAAACTGCAGTGCAGCCCTGTTGTTCTGGACGGGAGCTGAGGCTCTGCAGTATTACAGCATATCCCTTTTTTCCCCATTGATTTTATGGGATTATACTGTAGTCGCACACCAGACAAATCTAGACAGGTGTGGCTGTCTAGACTGGATAGCTCGGACAGTAGGTGAACGCCTGCCCTGTGTCCCTCTGTGACATAGTTTGGCTGTAGTTGCATGTACAGGAGAAAGGCTGAACGCTTTGTTTCAGTCCACCTGCATCCTCTGCTGTTTCTGCTCTACAGAAGTGACTTCACCTTTTTGAAATCTTTGTGAATTGCTGCCAGCCCACTAAATGTCATCCTCCTTGTGTCTCAACACCCTGCTGTTTGAAGGCAGGGCAGGATTCAAGTGAGACATCTATGGTGGAGGGGGAAATGCATACCACCAAGGTATTTGCTCATAGTGACAGGTGCAGTAATAGTCCAGACACCACTCGCTGAATGGAATTGGCATCACTTGCAAGGAGGTCATCCTTGACCCACTTTCTGCTTTGTGTATTTGAAGGACGTTGTCATGCCGTAGCCTCTTTGCCAGAAAATACACAATGGTGTATTTCACAGAGATGTTCCTCCTACATTCTTTTTATTTGTGGTGGTATTGTTCTATATGCTGATGGTGACTTTTCTTCCCCACAGACCAACCAGCAGCACAGGTGGACGCGGCTCTCGTGGCATGACTACCACACACAAGGGAAACAAGGCCTTGAAGGTAATTGACATGTGTGACACTGCATTGAAGTTGTCAAATCGTGAAGGAACCAGTGTTAAATGCTAATATGAAGACCAACACCTACTATTCCCCTGTTCACAGGTGAAGCGGGAGCCAGGAGAAAATGGCACCAGCCTGACAGACGACGAGCTGGTGACCATGTCGGTGCGGGAGCTGAACCAGCATCTACGGGGCCTGACGAAGGATGAAATCCTTCAGCTGAAGCAGCGGCGGCGTACCCTGAAGAACCGGGGCTACGCTGCCAGCTGCCGGGTGAAGCGTGTCACCCAGAAAGAGGCGCTGGAGAAGCAGAAGTCTCAGCTGCAGCAGGAAGTGGACAAGCTGGCCATGGAGAATGCCAGCATGAAGGTGGAGCTGGACGCTCTGCGTTCAAAGTACGAGGCCCTCCAGAGCTTTGCGAGGACTGTGGCCCGCAACCCCGTCACCTCAGCCAGGGGACCTATGTCCTCTGTCATAGGGCCCCTCATCCCTGGTAAAGTAGCTGCCACCAGCGTCATCACCATCATCAAATCCAAAACGGGGGCTAGGTCGTAGTAGCAGAAAACACGGGAGGAAGATGTTCAAGACTAAACTAGTCAGTGCATTGTAACATGCCAGAGGATTACCTGTGTGCGCTCTCAGTTTTAACCCGTGGTACTAACACTAACAACATGCTTCCCAAATTCACTCCTAAAGTATGACTCAGCTGTCTGTACCAGTCTACAGACATCTCGTGCTTCAGGGCGACGCAATCGAATTGTGCGGTTTTAGACACCGCAGTTGGTTGTTGAAGAATGGCGACATACTGGCAATACTGACACGTTTCATTTAAAAAGCAGATTGTGGTTACAAATACTCAATAGGGCAATATTGGGTGCAAAAAGTAAAATTCAGACTGTTAATAGCTCGTTGCTGTTTGGATAGTGTGACGTGTCCGTTTCCTTAAGACTGAGCTCTTAAGATAATTCCGTCCTGAGAATTGGCACTTGTGGAGTCTCACAACAGGTATAATAATAATAATAATAATCCAGTTTAGACAATGAACCCCTTTGCGTGTTATTATGCACTGACTTGAATTTGGATAAATAACAAACGGTCACACGCTCTTGGTGTGAATGCTACAGATGTCTTCATAACAGCCTGACTAACCCAAAACTAGTAATTGAGTCCAATTTGTGATTTTGTTGCTTGTCTGTTAAGACTATAAGCATGAAATAATGCTCCCAAATCTAGCATTCATTTATGTTTATCTGTGACAGGCTTTAATGAACTTGTCATTATCAATATGACTGGTAGATGCAATAATATATGTATGCACTGAAAATACAAAGAGGTCTTGCATATTTATGGTTAAGTGGAAATGTTAAAAATGATCAGCAGTTCTTAACGATAATGTTCCAGAGCTGAGTGCCATTCCAATATGACAAGATTCTTCTACAATATCTGAATACCTGAATGTTATAACAGTAATATCCTCTTGTTTTGTGGGGGGTGGGGGGGCGGTGATATCCACAAACATTTTGAAACATAATTTTTGCTCATAGAGAAAATGTGTTCGTCGTTTTGTTTAAAAGATATATATTGCTTTTTTTTTTTTGTAATTACTTGTCGACAGGGCCGTCAGATATTTCCAAAAGAAAATCTTTTCACAAGCTTTACTGTTTGAATTGTTACGGTGTAGAAAACGTTGTCTAATGTTGAGTTCTTGGTTTTTATTACTAGGTAGATTACCTTCCATTGTTTATAGAAATACAGATAAAGAAAACGAAAAAAAAAAAAAATCCTGTGACATCTTTTTGCAATTGTACCGAAAGTGGCTTACTATTGAAGTCTGATAGCTTTTTTCTAGTGACTAGGCGCGTACTGTGGGGTAGCGCGTGATGTGATGTGTAAGTGACAAGTTGGCAGTGTCGTCACTGTATAGATGTCAATGCTGTGCTATTTAAAACAAATCTGTAGAGCTAAACTAGGTGGTGTAAACAAGGTCAATTGTCTTTGTGCGTATTGGCATCTGTGATATCCTCCGCTTCCTCGGTGTTAGTTCCAAATCATATCGTCATGAAGAGTTCACCACATTGAGCCATGTAAGACCGGATTGGGTGGAATGGCATTAGTGACTTTTACCTGAAGCCGTTTTATGTTTGCACCTGGTGCCGGATGCCCTCTAAACACATCTTCTGTAACCGGGAAACTAATCGTCTTCATTGTTTGGAAGATTTCATTATCGTATCCATTCCAGTCACTGAATTGGTTTGAATTAGATCGTAGGGACGGAAACTAATAACCTTTCAAATTTCGCTTTTGACTAAATGAAATGTGACGTTAACTGTTCGGTTGTTTTTTTTTCCCCTCCAAATGTTGTTGAGAAGCTTTTCTCAAGACTACAGCGATAAGTTTGCGTCAATGAACTTATTAAAGGGTAACCGCCGAACGGTGCAGCATCACTTGTGTACGTTTACCCACCGGTCTTCAGATTGTCAGATTTTAAAAAGCGGTTTGGAGGGTTTGTATGCACTAAGCTCCTGCTTGTTTTGCTCAGGACAAAACAGGTCACTCTCTGAAAAAAATGAACAAACCATTCGAGGTGAGAAGCAGGGGATGGCAGCTCTGTTAATTTTTTTTCCTGCTTTTTTTTTTTTTAAATAATAAGCATGTCATAAAGGGCTTCAATCCACACTCCGAAAGAGACGCAGCGAGACCATGTAGAATTACAATCAACAACAACTGCTGCCAGCAGCGCGCTCCCTCTGTGCCAAGCGTCGCATCACTTTCCTGGTGGTCTAAAAAAGGATTTTAACAGTGGAGCAGTTTTACACCTCAAGGTGAAAGTGGTTGTGTAACGACATTAACGGAATGCACTTCATCCAGATCTCACTCTCCTGGTGGTCAGAATGTCTTCTAGTGTCGGTGAGGTGTTGATCTCAAAGCTACGCCTCAGCAGAACTCCACACCAGAGACAGTGTCCTCTCCTCGACATGCTTCGCTATCTACATTGACTGGTTAACTGTGGGAAAATATATATTTGACTCTTGACATAGCCCAGTATTGATGTTGGCGTCCTTATTGCTGTGGCAGTCTTGTGGAGTGAATCTTTTTCGTGTCAAGTGTCTTTTAAGGTGTTCAAGCGGCACCGGCGACCAATCTCTCAATCTCCGCTCGAGGTGATCACTCTCTCTTTTTCACACATACAATTGTATAGTATGTAGCTACAGTAGGTATTAATGACCATTGTGAAAAAGTGACCCTTAATATGCAACTCAGTGGAAAGGTGTGAAAGAGTAGATGTACGAGTAATCAATATTGTCAAAGTGACTATGGTCTGTTATTTAATAATTCTTGCTGTTTTGTAGGTTGTTTTTTTGTAAAAATGAGTTTTTTTTGTTTAGTTTTTTTGCCCTCAGAATTTGAATCCCTAAATGGAAGAGCAATTGGCCCTTGTTTATAGTAGCTGACGTGTTAAAGCTGTAAAAGTGTGGAATCGTGGGACAGTTGCACTCGAGCCTTACTCACTCATTGCTCTGGTCTTAAATGAGCTGAATTACCGGATCCATCAATTTGACTTTGATATCTGACTGAACGATATTGCTATTACATAAATGTCTGTGCACTGAGTGAAATAGATGCTACAGTAGATTCTGTCACAAGGGCCACTTGCAATATTTTGTGTGTGTGTGTGTGTGTGTGTGTGTGTGTGTGTGTGTGTGTGTGTGTGTGTGTGTGTGTGTGTGTGTTTTTGTACGTTCGAGGTTCCTCTGCTGCTACGCCAGTCATTAATGCTCGTTGTTTGCTGTCGCATCATCCACAGCGATTCTGTTCTCATTCCGTGTTGAGTGTGTATTTCAAATTGATCTTAACACTGGAATTTGTTCTGCAGATTAATTTTTTAATTGGTTATGGCTTCTTCTTTTTCTTGTTTGTTTTGTTTTTACAAACAACATGTTAGAGAGGATAAATAACAGCACTTGTGTGGCAGTTGAATTTAATAGCTCTCAAGACATTGGCTTTTTTTTTCCACGATATTCTGCTTTTGAAAACAGTTGACTGTGCAGGTTTCTCCATGGAGTGGGTCTGTCTTTTAAAGGTATAACTGACTAAAGCGAGTAATACACAGTAAATTATCTGTTTTTGTTATTTTTCTGTATGGGTTGTAATAAAATATTGCAGTACTTTGTATGAAAACAAACAATAGTTAATTGTAACTATTTATAAATTAAATTATTGTACTTTTTGCAATCTGTAGATAAGTACATGTATTCATATATACAGTAACAACTGTGGATTTAAATGTGATTCTCTGAGGTGTCTAAGTTATTGATGTATATATTGTATGTTTGTTGATACAACTTACTTTATTTTCTATAAGACCAATAAAATGTTTTGAAAAAGGATTTCCAGCACAACTGCTCTCTTTGGAGGCTTTTTAAACACTGTTGAAATGGATTTTATTTGTCATATTCTGTGGCGTCATTGACCCAGTTTGATACTTGTAAAAATAAACCGGCGGGGAAGGCTCTTTGCCGTCCAGGGTGGGTTTTAGAAGACAGCGATCATTTAGATGGCACGATTTCTTTTTCTGTGATCCAAAAAAAGCTGTTGGGCGACCCACTTTGGCTAACCTCGGTGGACGTATTTTTGGCCCGACAAGAGTAAAACATTAGAGTCATGAAGGATGTCTAGGTGTGCTTGTCCTAGATTAGGAGGAGTGGTGAGTTAGTCATCTGTGCTCCCTATGGGCCTCCTAAACCCCCTCTGTCTCGGCGCACCTCATCAAACATCACCCTCCTCGGCAGCGTTTCAACCCAGCACATTCAAAACACATCTCGTGAGAGAACATGCGGAAAGAAAGAGACAGATGGCTGTAGACGAGCTCCACACTACCGCTCCATCCTGCAGGGCGAGTCTAACCCCCAGTGCCTCTGCGGCGTTGCAGCCTGCTATTGTAGACTCCTACAGGTCTGTGTGACCTGTGCCTTAAAACGCCTCCTCTCCCTCCTCTGGATGCCTGCCCCAGACAACCGGATGGCCTCTGAAGAGTTGATTAATTTGGCGGGTTGGGTTAAGGTGATCTGGTGGGCAATCTAGGACAGCATTCTTCATCTTCACCCACTTCTGCAGCAGGTGCCTGCCCCAGTTCTCAGACCACAGCCCCGCTGTAGAATTAATGTTGCCATCCCCATCAGCGAGGCCGTTCATTTAGCACGTCTGCCCTGCCAAAGCGTGCATAGCGTGGGGCTCCGCTCTGCAAATGTCACCACGGCAGAGGGCATGCCTGTTTATGGGAGACGCTCCACTAAGAGGTCTATTTATCAGCAATGAATTGAGTCGCGTGAAGCTGCTGCGATTGTGCTTATGAGAGACTTATCTTTTTCAGAGAGACATTCCAGCAATAAGGAAAAACACACGAGCCAGATAAAAGCCAACGATGTTAAATATTGCTGCTTGTGAGGTTTTAACCTTGTGCTAGCGTCCATGTAATATGTTGGTCTGGGGTTCCCTCTGCTGGCACTATGTGGAAAGACTTTGTGTGTTTGTTTCTTGTCTGGTTTTTCCACAAGATGACGCCACACGCTCTTCACAGAAGGATTTCCCCGACAGTGCACATCTTTACTGTATAGCTAACAGAAAAGTAATTCATTTCACCCCACTTGTTGAAGTGTGAAATGTTCCCCAAAGTGCCACATTATATTCTCATTATAGTCCAGGGAGAGTCAATGGTCCATGTTATAATACCAGCAGGAACACATGTACAATCTAATGCAAACTAATATCAGCAATGGTGTTCATGTTTGTGAGTTCAGAACACGTTGACACTCTGAGAGTGAGGCATTGATTAAACTCAGTTCTTGAAGACCTGATTGGTGATGCTGCATTTGAGGGGTGACACACGTATACAGCACACCACAAGATTATATTTTAACGTCAACAACTGTGACCAGTGCAGTCTTTACTGAGATGCACTTCAGGGCTGTTGGGTTGAATAATTATAAATCAGTGGTGAGATATTGTATTCTTGGTTGTGATCGTGATAGCCACCAAAAATATTTTTAATAGATATTGTTTAGTTTGATGTATGTTTATGCTAAATTAATGCATTCACATCATGCATTCTTACAATACACTTTACTTTTGCTTTTGTTTTTGTTATATTATTATTATTAATAATAATAATAGTAATAATAATATGCTTAACCAGGGAGAAACTCTTCGAGGTTAATTACTTTGGTTATTTAGATAAGCATGTTCAAATACAAGATAAAGGAACTATCTTATCTTTCTTCCTGACTTGCAGCACATTGAAGTGAACGTACAGACCACTAATGGGCGCGTCATCACACACAGCTTTCAGATAACTTGCTATTTCTGTGGGAATACAGATATTGTCACATGACAGTGGAAAACGCCGCGATTATATAACAACACGTCGCCAGCGTGCACCGGCGCTTCATCGTACGATTCACCATCTGTCAAGTCCACCGCAATGAACCCGCAGCTTCCTGTTTGGTCTTTTCAAAGTAAAAGCACCGACCACGGCGGTGCAACGCAACGCGTTTTACGTCCAGCGCTTCATTTCCTTCGTGGGTCACCTGCTTATTTCGGCTGACTTGACGTAGCGCGCCGTGCGTCGTTGCGTCGCCGGTGGAGGAGGCGTTGGCGCATCGCACTGCGTGCTGCCGCTGCTGGAGCTGCTGCTGCGGACTCAGTTAAACCGGCTGTCCTGCACCGAAACGGGGGCACACAGCGGACACCGTCCCTCCCCCGTCTCAACTGGAGAGAGTCGCTCTGTAGCTAGGGTTGAACTTGAAGGGTGACCACTCACCAGCTTCGACATGATCAAGAACGGACATCACCACCACCACCAAGTGAACACGGCAGCCGTTAAAGACGCAGGCACGACCCCCGGCGCTGCAGCGTTCAGTCCCGAGAAGAGGAGGAGAAGAATCCGGGTGTGGTGCGATGGCTGGTGAGTAACTTGCCGGATTATTGATGGGGTGTGATGAAGATCCTGTAACGTGTGTTCCTATCGGTCGTGGTCCGTTTGAATGAACGTGTCAGCCTGCCAGCTACCACCGGGACAGGCCTGCTGCAGGTTACAGCTCTCACTGCTTCATTCTCAGGAGATATCAGTGGACACGGAAGTTTTTATTCAAAATTATGTTATATCTCTATTCAACCGGGCCAGGGTCAACGGCCAGAGACATAACCACTGCTCCTGGACTTATTACACTACACAGCTTGACATGACATTACTGGGGCATCCTCTCCATTCCCCTCCTCAGTAAACACATCTTTACATAATAACATCAAGACTGACTAATGTTGATTTACTGCTGCAATGTATCATACTTCACTGTCATGTAGAGGGAGCCCACTACTACCAGTAGTATACCCTGTATAATGCTGACACTGACAATGCATGACATGTTCATGTTATTGATGTCATCTGGATAAAAGTGTCTGCTGGGTTCATGTAATAATGCATTTTAAGTACCGACTTCACTTAATATAGTACTTTACTAAGTGTAGGGGTGAGTACATTTTTAAGTTATCAAACTTATTAATTAAAATGATCCAACAAGGCATCGGCTAAGTGTTGAATTGAGGCGTAAAGTTTAAAATCTGCCAAAAATCATGCTGCACTATTTTATTGATGTCTTGTTCTTAATTCATGAATGCAAATAATTATTGACTAACTGGTGGGACATTTATATATGCTTTTGGACATATTATCATAATCCATAACACTACAGCTCGAGCCACAACTACGGTCATACTGCCACCAAGATGGCAGTTGGCAATAACAATGATGTTTCAATGTATCCTGATTTCCAAGAGGCACACATCAATTAGTCTTAAGTACTGGTCAATGTGTGGGACCACATACATTTTAAAAGTTATACATACATTATATACATTATTATTGTCCAGGCATTGTGGATGCTGGCTCACTGTCCTGAGACAACCGACTTTAACAAGCCTTGATTAATGTTCCTACTAACTCATTAATGTTACTACTAACTACTAACTGCTTCTCTTGCTGTAGCAAGTCCAAATGTCCAAATTAGTATTTATTACACCACAGCATGAATACATAAAAAAAAAAAAAAATTGCAATCTTTTTGCATTCAACAGACATGTTATAGTTGAGTTAAGAGGCTAATTAAGGTAAGGAGAGGTTTAAACAAAGTGCATTGCCATGACACATTATGCACCTCAGACCACTTGTGACCAGGTCCTCTGTAGCACACTTAGTTTGACTTTTCGTGGTTTTACTTCCATGATGCTGTAATGACCCCCCAACAAAGAAGGTGTCTTCTGGCAGGACGGTGTAATGAAATAAAGAACAATTACATTAGAGTTGAGCAAGGCGCTCATGTAGGCGTGACCTTAAATGCAACACTGACAATGAATGTGCACACAGCTGTGGGAAAGGCAATGCTAACCAGAGAAAATAGGCTTTTGTGTTCACATCACTTGGCAAAACAACAAACGTGTGAAACAAAGGCCAAAAACTAAGACGAGCTGAACGTCAAACATCGTATATTTTTAATAATATACAACCAATATATTTGGCTTTACTTAGTTTTTTCGGGAAATTCAGTGTCCAACTAAACCACTTCTCCCAACACCCAGAAGCAGCAATATTCTCCTTATTAATAATACGACAACCAACTGGCTGCTTTTCATGTGACAGACAAACCTAATGACACTGAACACTCTGAACAGGTTTCATGGACTGGACTAGGTGTTAAAGGTTTTAATGCCATCTCAGACTCTAGTCAGTGTACTAATGTTTCACTCATCTCACCATTGCACTTTCAAAAGGCTCCCCTGTTGAGGATCAGCTACAGAATACTTATTTGCTTTAGAGAACAACATGGAAGACCAACAAAATGACCAATATCTAAATGTCAGTTATCAGTTCATCTCAGACAAAATGTTAACTGTCTAAATCTTTAAAAGTCACTCTGTGACTAAGTTTTTGAGGTTTTGCCACCACCTCAAAACATTCAATACAAATAAAATGTTGTTTGTTCTGTATCCTGGCATTTGAAAAACTCAACAACAACAACCCAATCTGTGCAGAAACACTTTAGTGTGAACAGTTAAAGTAAAAAAAAACAAAAAACAGCACGTTGTTGAAAACAAAAAAATATATTTCAACCAAATTGTACTGAGTTGGCAACAAAAACTGAGGTGAACTGTTTAATCGATTGATCTCCAAAAGTAGTTGTCAACTATTTTGACTGTTGATTGACCGTGAGAAGTTATTCACTGGTTCCAGCTTCTCAACTGTGAGGCGATTCGATGCTTTCCTTTTCCATAATGTGATAGCAAAATGACTATCTCTGGGTTTCGGACCGTTGGTTGAATACAACCATTACATTTGAATAGGTCACACCATTAGCTGTTTGAAATTATAATTTCATTCATATCTACACTAAACTACAAACCGATAATGCAAATAATCATTTGCAGCCCTTGCATTGCACCTTTTAAGATGAGAAGCACCAAGCTTTAGATGGACTGACTCTGGCTCCATGGTGCATCGAAAAAGCAAAATGTTTTGAATTTCTGTGTATGAAGGCCGGGCTTATGGTGGCTTTCTCTAGTAGAATTCCTATCATTTAGGTGTGGCTGCCTATCCATGGTTTGATGGAATGTTGAAGAATATTTGGGATGCCAGATTATTATACGGTGGGGTGAGCACGCAAAGAGGGCCAATGTCAACAGAGCTCATTTCATTAACCCCATATAACCCCTCCGGCCCACACCTGCTCCGGCCACTGTAGCCCGTGTGGCCGTGCCCGTCACTGAGCACATTGTTTCCCAGAAGCCCCACTGGACTGACATCCAGCATTGTCAGCGGTATGAGAGGAAAATTCCAAGGAAAGAGCACAGTCACTTCGTTTGTTGAGACATATTTGACCCTGCCCCTTCTTCTCCGTACAAAGGCGCTTATTTATCATCTGTCCTAAAAAGAAGTGATGGGGGTCAAAGATCAGTTGTCAGTGAAGCATCATAACGGAAGGGTGTAAAGTCCACTTCCACTGTGTTTCTGCTGAGGTAGCGTACCCACACAGGGCTATAAACATGTTATTTAAAGCCTCAGGAAGTGTTTATTATTCATTCCAGCCTTATATGAGACTATTCATTTCCCTATTTTCCCTATAATGATTCAATATAAAACAGTCATCAGCTCTACGTTTCCAGGTATTTAAAATGTTGGTTCAATGAAACCTCACCAAAATGTCAAGCTAATCATTGTTGTATCCCCCAAACTGGTATTTCTTACATGTGTCCCTTTGTACTCCATCACTGTGCCCGCTGATGTCTGTCTGTCTTTTTTTTCCTGAGAAGTGTTTGGGTGTCCGCTAACAGGCTAATTAATATTTCATCATCTCACGGTCATGATCCAACCCCTGCTTAAAAATACAACAGGAATACGGTAACACATGTTGGGCATCGAGCGAGTGCGACACCCCTAAAAAGCAGCCTCCTGGTCTTATGTAACTCTGTCTGGGTCTCCAGAGGTTCCTCCCCTATTCAATCACCTCCAAATGCTCCCTCCTCTTATATTCTTCTGGCCCTGCACGATCGCCCCAGAGCCGCCACACGTGGATCCCATTTCAAGAGATTGACAGCACAAGACATCGTGCTTCCCCGACAACAACCCTCCTTTTTTTTATTACTCACCTTTGCACATTTAGTGGAAACATCTGAATCACATAGACAAGCCCTACAGTCTGGTAATAGCTTTTGTGTTGCCATGCCATCAAGTGCAGTCTCGGATGTTTTCAGTCAGGCTGTCTATAGTGACACAGATGCTGTCTTTCATTGGTCTAGCCCGGGGCTGAAAACATCATGGGATTCTGTTACTGATGTGGCTGCGTGGATACTGTAGGTCTGGAAGTGCTCATCTGTTTACTTATTGATTTTTGAGGATGCTATTTATAGTACTGTTTTGCACCTGACCCCTGAGAGAGCTGACGTGTGACTTTATGGACTAAAGAGGAGATGCCAATTTGAATGTCACTTCAGCCATCAATTATGTGGTCATTATTGTGATTCTCCAAGTTAATTGCTGTCAGGTTACTGCTGGTGGTTATAGTTGCTGCTGTACTAAATTACCCTGTGATTAGATCATAATAACCTCAATGCATCTTCAGTGACACCTGCAGTCACTTTCATCAGTCAGGGCAAATTCCTCTCTTTTTTTGTGCATAGTCGACATCAATATCATGTTTCAAGCAGAGCATAAATAAATAAATATCAGACTGTTGTCGGCTGTTGGCAGTTGTAATAGTGATGGAAGGATAATGCCCATCTGTTCTCTATTACTATGATAGATTACCATGTAACAATCTCAGTCTCCAATCTGTGTCCAATCTAATTATCTACAGATGGGATCGTAGCCTGGGTGGAGTGAATTGGGGGAGAAAACACACTGTCTCATGGAGGTTTTTTATGTTGAGACTTTGATCAGATATCCAGTAGATCACATGAAGTGTGTGGATTACATTGGTGAAACGATAATGGCACAATCACTGTAAAATATTATAGGATCGTAATGATATTTCTGCATGTTTTAGGCCATGAACTAAACTTCTATTGATCTCCTATAGTCCAGGTCGCTTTTCATATATTTCAGTTTAATCAACTTTATTTTTTGTCAAACCTACTGCAAGTTTGTGCATCCAAGAACACCCAAACATATGTGTGATAAAGAAGAGGAGCTACCATGTCTTCTTACCTTGAGAACAGTGTGAACTTGCCACACAACTCTAACCGAGCACACCATGCTTTATTCACCAGACGTTTTTGACTCACTTGCTATCATCAGGAATAAGACATGGTGTACTGGAGAAGAGTTGTGTGACGCGTTAAAACTTTGATGAAAGAGCGGCTGCCAAACCGTATTACTGTAATTCAAGAAATCCTTTATCCTTTATTTGCTTTTCCAACCAAAAATAATAAAATAAAAAAAATCCTTCTCAGCTGCTCCTGTACCTCACTACAATAATGCAACTTATATGACTTCTCATGTTCTTATCCTCCCAGCTATGACATGGTCCATTATGGCCACTCCAACCAGCTGCGACAGGCCAAGGCCATGGGAGATTACCTCATCGTTGGAGTACACACAGATAGTAAGGCTCAGAACCGCTGACTTATTGTCCTTATCACACCTACAGTACATCTTCAGTGGAAGCCGTCTTGCATCATCACCAATGCTGATACTTTTTCTTCCTTTGCCATGCATAAGTCATGCTGTGGCACCTGTAGCCTCTGTTAAGGCTGTGCCCACTTTGTGACAGTAGTGCAACCACTCGAGTGATTTTCTTGTTGCCTCATATAGCACACTGGAGCATTCTGACACTATGATAACCCAGCATGACTTCATAGTCAGGGCAAGCAGAGATACCAGCAATCTTTGCCTCTGCTGAAGTTATGATAAATATCTCAATGATGAAGGCGATGCTGCGTTCAGTCACTATAAGATCAGAGTGTCATGCAAAAAGGAGATTTCTGTCTCTGTCAATCTATGAATCTCAGTTTATTTGTGCGTGTCGACTGTATCGCTTGACTGTACTTGTTTTGTTTTGAAGGTGAGATTGCGAAGCACAAAGGTCCGCCAGTCTTCACTCAAGCAGAAAGATACAAGATGGTGCGGGCCATAAAATGGGTGGATGAGGTCGTGGAAGGAGCGCCTTACGTCACCACCCTCCAGACCCTCGACAAGTACAACTGTGACTTCTGTGTGCACGGAGGTACAGTTTATCACTACGTCATGTCCTTATTTAGACACACAGATGCACGACATTATACATTAATATTGAACTAAATACTGCTATTAGTTGATACAACAGGGTTATGTGGATTGATCATGTATGCTGTGGTTTCAGATGACATAACATTAACAGTGGATGGCAAAGACACATATGAAGAGGTGAAGAAGTCAGGGCGGTACAGGTGAGTCTCCTTTTGAAATGTGCAGAAGATTACAATAACAGCCGAGATTATATGTTGTGTGTGTGTGTCTGAAGTTGTTATATGATGTTGTTTCAGGGAGTGTAAGCGAACCCAGGGAGTTTCAACCACAGATCTGGTTGGCAGGATGCTACTGATGACCAAAGCACATCACAGTAACATTGTGAGTACAGCCTTATTGCCCCTATGCACCCTTCAGTACGCAGCACACGCCTAATTAGATCCTCTCTTCTCTTTAGGATAGTTCAGACTATCAGCAGCACACGGACAACTTTGGAAAGGTAGGTACCAAACACAATTACAGCACATTCAGGTCAAATCAAATCCTCATGTTTCAACCAAACTTTGAATTGATGGATGCTCAAAACCAAATTCTTGCCTCTTTGTCTTCCTCCTCCTTAAATGTTTTGTCATTCAAGTAGTCGAAGTTGCTATGTGGGCCAGATGTCAAGCATTATTAAACAAAAGGCCTTTACTGTGGACCCACTTTATAGTCAAGTTGCAGGCCTTGCCAGTGAAACAGTGAAGGCCGCTTTTGTTCCTGGATGGGGAAAGTAACTCAGAGTCAACATGCTGGGGATTTACATTAAACATTAAACAAGCAGACTAGAGTAGCGCTGTGAAGTTGGCGAGGGTCGAATGAATGGGCAGGGGATTTGTTTGACAGCCTCAAGTTAGCTATTGGCATTGCTACTCACACCACTAGGTGGAGATGATGCAGCGTCCTGGTCTCTTACACAAACCAGTGTCTGCTACTGAATCCATACTGAAGTGCATCTGTCTTATTGCTACACTGTTTGTACTCATTGTGCCTGTTTCTGGATTACGGGGATCACATGGTCAGAAGGGCCACAGTCCCTGGACGGGGGTGTCTCAGTTCCTGCAGACTTCACAGAAGATCATCCAGTTTGCTTCAGGCCAGGAGCCTCAACCCGGAGACACTATCATCTATGTGGCAGGAGCCTTTGACCTCTTCCGTATCCTTTTAGAACCTCACCAAAAAGACTTCTGGATTTCTGGAAACATAAAACTGAGACGTTTCTGCCATTTTTAAAATGGTGTTTTAATTCTAATTCTAATTGTGTGAACTGTTGCTATCAAATAGTCAACCTTGACGCCTGTCAGACATCGGCCATGTGGACTTCCTGGAAGCAGTGCATAAGCTCGCGGAAAAGCCATACATTATAGTGGGGTTGCACTTTGATCAGGTGAGACGCCTGCGTGACACATTCGCTGCCTCCCTGAGTCGAGGGTTGGCATTGTACTTTACGTTTCCTAATTTGTTCACATCTTTCAGGAGGTGAACCGTTACAAAGGAAAAAACTACCCCATCATGAATGTCCACGAGAGAACACTCAGCGTCCTGGCTTGTCGAGTAGGTTCTTCTTCTTCTTCTTCCTCCACCATCAACGCAGTGTATTGCACATCTTATTCATTTGCAGTTCATTTCATGTGTAATTGATTTCAGATTTTTTTTCACAGCATGTGTCAGAAGTGGTGATTGGTGCACCCTTTGCAGTCACAAAGGATTTGCTGGAACATTTTAAGGTTAGTACAGGCAACACAATTATCTCTCACCACGAGATAATAATGTTCTCTGTAATTAAGAATGAATAAAGTAGAACATCTTTGTATCTACAGGTGGATCTTGTATGCCATGGAAAAACAGAAATATATCCTGACAAGGATGGCTCTGACCCTTATGCTGTAAGAGCCTTACACACTGTCAATTACAGCTTTATTTTTTGTTTTTAAAGCACCTTTACGAAATACTGTAATCCACAATGATGAATCACATTTCTCTGGCAATGTTTTCTTCATATCCAGGAGCCGAGGAGGAAAGGAATCCTACGTACCGTTGACAGTGGGAACAGCCTTACTACGGATGCCATTGTGCAGAGGATAATCAAAAACAGGTTAAGAAAAATATATATATTTTCATATTACCGCCACTGGGCAAAACTGTATCTTTCTAAGTTTAAATAAATGTGACACATTGTGTTTGCCACTGTAATAAAAAGATTAGATACATTAGATTGACTCTTTTTCCAATTTTCTTGGATTTCTTTTGATTCAGGTTGCTATTTGAAGCAAGGAACCAGAAGAAAGAGGCCAAAGAGATTGCTGTGATCCAGGCCATGAAGCGACAAGAGGAGGAGAAGACTAAAGAGAGATCCCAGGCTCTGCTGTAGGAAGGCCCCAAACAAGCACAGAGTGTCAACATAACACTGACACGCCCACTTAATCTAAACTCATGTACAGTCAAATCAACCCTTTTATATGTATGACACCCTCCTCCACACACGATCCTGGCTAATAACAGCAGTCCTTACAGCAGCCCGTTTGAAGCCAGGATCATCAGGTATACCGCGTGTGTTCTTGTGTGCGATTGTGTGTGTGGGGATCTTCTGTGTATTAATATATTCGGCATATGCAAATACATGTTCATGTCAGTCAACAATCACACAAAACAGACGAAGTTGGAGCAAGGAAGATATCATTATATCTTCAAATGTCGATTTTATTTCTTTGGATGTTTTTAATTCCTCAAGTACTCTTATTTATTTTTTTTGCCTTCGAAAAAATAGAATTTTAAGTACAATATTATGGGATTTGGACCTATGAAGTGCACGTGTGGGTATGTGAGATGTTGGTCAGGCATTACAGGAAGTGACGTGATTAGTCGCTTCCATGGTGTTATTGCTGCTTTCTGTCCAGCATTGGGTGTAGCTCCACAACTCATCTATGTATAAACTGTATGTATTGTATCTATGTATTATAAAGTAATCCCAGGATTTCTGGAGGACGCTAAAACCACAAGAGAATTAGTGGAAAAAATACCCCGCATTTCTCTGCATCTGACTTTTTGGGGATCTCCTTTACCTATTCTACAGAAATCATCACAACTGTCCTGTTTTACTGGTATAGCAGGTTTTTAACTCAAAAATGCCCAGATCTGTAGACCTGGCCTTTTGAGTGCAATTGTATATTTATTTTTAACCAACACTCTTTGGTTTTATCCTAATATAGAGAACGCTACAGAGTTTTAACAGACTGCTTTTAAGCTTTAGGTTTCTTAGGATAACTATGACAGATGTGTGGTTGACTTGATCATGAAATAGACCTCTTACTGTCATTGAGCCCTGAACAATTTAACCTCTGTCTCGAAAACCAATGGGATTAAATAATATATTTTTTGTAGATGAATATTTTACTCACCTTCTCTCCATTAACTACTGTATAGATTATTTCATATTGTATAAAGATGCATAATAATATATCTGTATGTCAAGTTGGAATGTATTCATTGTAAGCTATAATGTAAATGTTATTGACAACTTCCAGTTAATAAATACTGTAGAAAACTGATATGACTACAGTATATTGCTGCTGATAATAATAACATTTTAATCTGAAAGACTATTTGTCATCTTCTTTTCCTAACACTGAAAATATCTGGGCGTAGGAGGATATCTGCTTTATTTCTTAAGTAATTGATCCAAATGAGCAAACTGTGCATTACTTACATGATCAAAGGCTTAGCCCATGTTTCGGACATAGATATGTTGAAATAAAAAAATGTGAATTTTGCAATAATTGAATGAAATACAAAGAGAGTTTGTTAAATGTCAAGGCATTAAGAGTAGATTATTTCACAGCAGATGAGTACCCAGAAAAGATCTGTAAGCTTTTTCAAAAAAGCATGCTCATGGTCCTCAGTGCAGTTGATGAAACAATAAATGGGTAAACCATTGACAAGATCACTAATTTGTGGTCACATGAAGTGCTTAAAGACATTTACAGTTGTGGATTTCTTGGGCAACCCATGCACTGTATAAAATAGAGGCGGAAGAAGTATTGACATGTGTTTTTTTACTTAAGTGAAAGTAGCAATAACGCAATAAAATTATACTATATTAAAAGAAAAAGTCCTGCATTCAACATATTACATACGTAAAAGTAGTACGGTATGCAGGATGGCCCCAAACAGTGTTACTTACATGTATAATATATAACATGTACATAAGCATCTTTTCAATGTGGTCAGTTGGTAAAGTAAACATTTTACACTGATCGGTTTTTGAATCTCTAATGCAAATTGTATAAACTAATGTAAGTATAAAGTTGTTTTGAAAAGTAACTGGTGAGTTTGCAGCTAAATAAAAGTAAAATAGTTCTCTCTGTGGAAGTATTAAGTATTATGAAATGAAAATACCTCCCATTTTCTTGAGTTAATGTAGTCTTCTTTCATTTTACCACTGAAACAAAGCATGACTGGTACTCCCTTCAAAATGTCCATCGTTGGAAAGGCCATGTAATTATTGATCCTAATAATTCAACTACATGCGTTTCTAGTTTGCTTATATCTTAAAATGTCACCATAATTGTAAAGAGAAAACTGTGCTCTTATTTTGAAGGAAAGTTCTTCCCGTTCCTCGTTTTAGACAGACAGTGCACACGTGCCCCCAATTGAGGTAATTAGCTTTTCCGCATTTTGCTAACTCTTTCTGGGAACAGTTCAGACTGTGAATCCAACGACACCGGCGTGCAAAGCAGAAGCAGAGAGATGTTTTGCTGTCTTAGTACACTGCCAGACCCGTTGCAGGTAGATCATGCATTGAATTGCTCAACTAATAATTATCATGTTTTTTGTACCACCCAAAGTGAAAACGGGTCAGTCTCATGAGAAGTTTAGATACGTCACTCGAGTTTCACCTCAAAATATGCGAGTCTAAATTGATTCAGTAAGTTTTTGTAATTTTGAGACGCAACATTTTGTAGGATTAATGTAACTAATAAGCATTATGTGTGAAACATAAACAATTAACTTGACGTTTAGTCACAATATTACAAAATGACTTAATATTGCAATTTTAATGTTGGCTTGCTAACGTAAAGAGGACTGTCCTCTGCTAAGTAAAATTCGAGTAACTTCTGTATATTTAAACATCTGATAAAACTCTCACATAATTGTTTATGAATTCATTTTTTATTACACATATTTGTTTTGCAGACAGTTATTTAAAATAGTCCAAAAGCATCCATGTGAAAACTGTGAATACTTCCTCAGATCTGCATGGGGATGTGCCTGCACCAGGATATCACAGAAGAGAGTAAAAAGGCAAAACTCCAGAGCTCTAGAATAGAGCAAGACCTTTGTGATCATGCCAGGACCGAGGTGAACGTGGTGAAAATCCTCATGCTTGGTAAATTGAAGGTATTTCTGTAATTTATCGTGTTTCACTGAAGTATCGACATTTTGAAGCGAAAGCATTTCTCTGGCTTGTGTGTGTCAGGAGCTTCAGAGAGTGGCAAGAGCACCCTGATCAAACAGATTAAGATCATCCACAGTCAGGGCTTCTCCAAACAGGAGCTCCTCAGTTTCAAGGTATTGGAGACCTGCAAAGCAAGCTTTTATTTTAACACCCTGGAATATTATCTGAGTCAAATCCTCACTTCTGTGACGCAAGGACTCACTGTCATTCCTTTCCTCCACAGCCTGCAGTAATGGACAACCTGCTGACATCTATGAAGTTTGTTCTTCGTGGAATGGGGATGCTGAGGATTAACCTGGCTAACAAGAAGAACAAGGTGAGGCAAGATGGAACTGTTTTTAAATAGTTTCTTGTAGCCCTCTTTTTATTGCAGCCCCTCTTTGTCACACTAGATGTCAGTCTTGATCTTTGCACAGCACACGTCAGTAGAGATGATTGGTTGAGATTGTGATAATTTTAAGTTATAATGTTGCGAGGCACAACCTACTGATCCATTTAGACGTTTAGGCAATGCATTCCGTGTAGTGTGGTTTTTTTTTTTTTTTTTTTTTTTTTGGGGGGGGGGGAAAAGCATCACATTTACTTTGGAATGTAATTATATATTTTAGTGTCCTTTTCTGATAACTTGTCCCTTGTAGATGCGCGCCCGCTCCATCCTGTCCTGCAGTCAGTGTTTGGGGGACGACCAAGAACTGCTTCCTTTCGTGGCTCATGCCGTGTGTGCGCTTTGGGCCGACCAAGGGGTGCGAGTAGCTGCAGCCAGAGGTTACGAGTTTGAGCTGAATGACTCTGCACTCTAGTGAGTAGAATGACATTTAAGTGATCTACTTTTCTCAACACCGCCCAATGACGGTGGAAATGTCATCGGAAATTGGCCAGTAAGAAGCGCGTCGTCATCCTTATCGATAGAGCGACAGTAAAGCAACTGCTGAGAAAAACCCGTCTTCAGGAAATGATTCATGTGACATTTGTGGATTGGGTGGCTTAATTGGGACCAAATTAAAAAGCACTATTTGCAAATATCCAGGAAGGTGGAAACTAGGCTGGCGCAGATAAAACAGTCTTGATTAGTTGTTTTTCTTATTTAATGACTCGGAAGTCAAAAAGAATCATGTGAGGGGAATTGCTGTCGAGGTGTTGTCGCATCCGTGACATTATCTTTTAATTTAAAGCTCTTAATCGGACCGCATTCTACCACAATGCCTTTCACTACAAATGATTTCCAATCATTATGAAACACAAGTTATTGGAATACACTGTTTTCCCTCCCCAACATCTTTGTGGGACATTTTTATATTTATGTGGGCAGATTTTTTTATATTTTTTTTTATTTACTGCCCTTCAGCAATTGTGCCCTTTTGAATTGTTCGTGGAAAAAAAGCAGCCTGCACAGTACCATGAAATTGTAACTCACCACTCTGCATAGATTCGTTTGAGTGTGTTGCATCATCAGCTGAAGTGTGGATCATTAATTGAAGTGTGGAATACATTTTGCGAAATGCCATTATTAATTATTTAATAAAAAGGTATTCCAGCTAGCCAGACTGCGCGAGATGACGTGACAGCGTCATTATCGGAACTCGATTGGTTTGGGAGCTGGAGGATGACATGAAACTCACCTAGCTGTCTCGCAGTGTTCTCACTCTGCTGGACCCGAATTGATTTCGCCCTCTGGAAATATTGGCTCAGACTCTGTCGTGACACACTTGACTTCCCCAGGGCCTGAAGGCCCATGCATGTGTAAAAGAACTTCTTGGACATTAGCTTTGGCTTGAACCAGACTGTTGTTGATGCTAGAAATATATATTTTTTACAGGAAGTTAACTATGGCTGTATCCTGATTTTAGAAATCAGGAATTTACTGCTGTGAGTGATAACATTTTTAAATGGAAATTAGCAGGGAGATCACTCCAGACACGACTTTTTAAAAGTGCAGCCGCTTCAAAAACGCCTTGGCAAAACCACGCCGGGCAAAACAGCCCGCTGTGCCTGTGGAGCGTGCCTGCTTGCGCAACCGGGCGATACACACTGACCTTGATGAGCTGTGCGACTTGCGCTTAAAAGTTGAGAATATTTTATGTGCGCCTTTTTTAAAGAAAAAGAAAACGCTAGCGACATTTAAACCTTAGGAAAACAAGGGTTTTGCTAGCGACGCGTTTTTGAGAGTCGCGTCTGGTGTGATTGGCCCCTAATGTGGCCTTGAGGAGTGGGCTACAGAGGTCTGGTGAACTCGCTTCCTTCTTACGCCACACCTCCAGATTATTTTCATTTTCAAACTTTAAGTCTTCAGCCTCGACTAACTCCCAGTGCTGCCGAGTCCACCGGTGTCTCTGCTCATTCTCCACTTTAATTCAACTGCACCCTTCAAAATAACAATCAGGTTGAATTGACTCCTTTTTTAATCGCTAAACTTTAAAAAAAAAAAATAGTTTCAACTGAGCATTACACCCTTCATGGCGCAAGGATGTTCTATTAGAATTCATTAGTTTTAGCAGTTTTCCAATATTTCTTTTTAAATGTAAAAGAAAATTGCCTGACCAGAAGCTTGGCCATGCTAGTGAGACATGACAATGTACTGCCATTGATAATCTGATTTAAAGCCCAAACATTGTCAGTCTTGACCTTTTATATTTGTAAAAACATGTCCGACAAAAGCAACAACTGGATGTGTATCTGCTCACAATTGACTTTTTAAAATGCTGGTCTCGTATGTTAGTAATGTCTGTTGTTCTCTTCTTTTCCCTCTCCAGTTTCTTTGAAAACATTAGTCGAATCATCTCTCCCAAATACGTTCCCACAGAGACCGATGTTCTGAGAGTGAGAGTGAGGACCTGTGGAATCATTGAGACGCAGTTTCAATTTAATGAAATTATCTTTCGGTAAGACTTATTAAACTGGCTGCACAAATACAGCAGCGGTTGCAACATGATATAGTGTCATGCACACATAACTCTAAGCTAACATAATGCTGTATATTGAGTGTAAAGGTAAAGACTTTAACGATTCACACTGGGCTCACTGAAAGCATCATATTATACTTATTACTTGAGGGGCAATTGCATTCCTGAATATTGACAATATTTTACTTTCAAGGTGCAATTGAACACTTTAGATTGTATACCATTACATGAACAATTGTTGGCATAAGTGCATTTCATTACCTACATTAGTTGTTGGTTATTTAGCAGTTTTTAGTTGCACTGTAGAGCAATGTTTTGATGGAGGTTTGCTGTATTGTTTGTCACATGTTCTACCGCATGTGCACAAAGATGCACCTGTGTTTCATGAGCATGATGGTGCTTGTCAACGAGGCGCAGCATGTTTATTCAATAGTTGTTCTGTATCTTTGTTGGTCAAACGTGCAACTTTTTTTTATTTTTTTGGGTGGGGGTGTGAAATGTATATTTATTCCATCAGTTTTACTGTTCATGGAGTTATTATACATTTTAACATGCTGCTGTCATAGAAAGCAGTTTGTTGAGCCTCTGGAGACTCGCAACCAACTCGTGAAGGGTCCCTGACAAAAGTAGAACGCTTCCGTCACGCTGCCTGTTTTATTCCGGGAATAACACAAATATAGTGGAAGCGCACCGGTGAAACAATGAAACCCTGCCCTCCTTTCCCCTTTGACCTTTTTGTTTTCAGAGTAAGCAGCCATTCATGATTCTCCCAGTGCCCTGTCCCTGTGAAATAAATAAATATATATATATAAAAAAAAAAAAATCCATATGAAGCAGGACTTCATTAATATTGCATGTACTGTAGCTTCCTAAAGGTTTGAACTGCATAAAAATGCTTCACTGGGAAATGTTAAATAATGTAACAGTATCACTTTTTTTGATTGGTTTTAAAGAAATATCTTATCTAAAATGCAGTAGATCAGGGATACTCCATGTTTTGGTGACTAATTGACAATTTAGGGAACAAGGATAGATTGAGGGCCTCACAGGAACAGTGCACACGTAAAACTAAATATTTGTTCTATCTCACCTTCTCATTAAACTGGCAAATTGTCCACTGAAATTGCTCACTTGAGCTAATGGCACCAGCATTGAACACCACACATGGAGATAGACGGTTGTGATTGTCTTTTCCGAATCCAGAACATGTTTGGTTTGTTAGGGTCCGCCTTCTCCTATGTTCTTGATGCTCAAAAAAAAAATGTTATACCCTTTACTGATTTTTTTTTTTAATTTTTTTTTTTTATTATTATTATTATTTTTTTAATATTATCTATAGATGAAACTGCACATAAATATTTGCATTATAATCTTCTAAGGTAGTTGTACAATTATTTTTGGCTACTGTAGATGTCCTGTCTTTTATTTATTTTTTACGTTTAGTGTAGAATACGATCACAGTGATGCAATATGTTATGTTCCCTGCAATAGTTATCCTTTGCGTTTGCTTAACCTATATGCAACATGTATCTGTTTATTCTTCAGATTATCTGTCCTTGCTTTCATTTCCATTTTAGTAAATTCTAGGCACAAGATCTTTTTTCTTGAAAACGTGCATAATGTAATTCTGACGAGGACGGCTAAAACGTTTAAGAGTGAGCCGGTCTTGTATGTCCTTTGCTGATTCTACTAATACTTAAATTCAATAACATTAGTTCCTCAGAGTGGGCGAGCTGTATCAGTTTACAGGTCGGATCCTACCTCTTTGCGTCCACGAGTGATGATTTTCTTTTCTGCAGTACAGAAACGGCTGCTGTCAAATGTTACGTTTTATTGTCACTCAGCTTGTTACAACTGGTTCTTGACCCAGGAGCATAAATGCTTATTACCTCTGACATGAGTTCTGCAATCACGCACCTGGAGACCATCTGGCCCAAATGGGAAGTCATTACCTGTGTCACCAAGACCCTCGACTTCACATGGTGCCAGATCATATTTTGAAATGGATTGCCCCAATAATATGAAATGGGTTTGACGTAACATCAGTATTTAATATCAAGAATATTGTCTATGAATGTTCATTTATAGTATATTTTACAAAAAGGGCTTTAACCGTTGGAGATTGTAGTATTTTCCAGAGAACAACAAAGCAATTTATGAGTGTTTTTAATTCATGTAGCAAATTGAGATTACAACTGCATTCTGTTGTGCAACCCTACATTGTACAATGCTAATAATTTAACTGAGTCATGTCTTCATAGATCAATTTGAGTGATTTTTATTTTTTTAAGCTGTAAAGCGTGACTGGATTTGTTGTTGCTTATTGACAGGTTGTATGACGTCGGGGGCCAGCAGAGTGAGAGGAGGAAATGGCTCGGCTGCTTTGATGGTATTCAGGCTGTGCTGTTCGTCGTCGCCCTCAGCAGCTATGATATGACACAGACTGAGGACCCTTCAGGGGTATGTTATGAAAAAGACTTATAATCGCATGACTCAAATGTGACTATTTATTTTCTTACTTGGTAGACTAGAGTTTAACTGAAATTTGCAAACTACATCTATTTTCTCGGCCTCTCTTTACTTTACTCTTCCATATTTTCCTTTTCATTAGAATCGACTGCAGGAAAGTCTTGAACTTTTTACCTCCATCTGCACCAACACAGTCTTTATGAGCACTTCACTGGTAAGTTTAATTGCACTTATTTTAGATGGATGTCTTAAAAGATTAAAAAAATAACAATAAGGCATCACTGTAGAGCTTTTTGTTCGTTGCCTCTGTATATAACCCAGACCCGATATCTGGTTTAAAGCTCATCTGACTGTGGAGTTGACTAAAGCTGGGGCATTTGGTAATCATTCATGCCAAGCAGATGGGACACTAACTGGCTTTGAGTGCGTCTGACTGAGGCATACATAATTAGCATACAAAGTTGAATTGAGATGGAGGGCAGGTAATTCTGTTTCGTAAGTTGCGTGCGAGCACTGTTCAACACTTGGTGTAATTTGTTTTTCTTTTAAATTGTGGGGCAATTGGACTCTGCATGAATGACTCACTTGTTGGTCAGTAGCATTTATATCTACACTTGTTTGACTTGAAGCTTATGGTCATTTCCATCAGGCATCATTTTAAAAATGTTCATTGTGTTTTTAAATGTTGGGCTGCCAATAATTTGTTTCTATTAGCAGGATGAAGAAATTCTATTAGTAGTGGTATAAAATGGTAGAAGTGCATATTGACTGAAGCAAACTCAGAATAAAGTGTCATGAGTCTGAACTTTTAATGAAGATGAACTTTCATGGTGCATTCAATGTCGAACTATTTGCACGTTACTCAATAACGTTTTCGTGTTTTGTTTCTGGTACCTGAAACGGCTCAAGGTGACAAACTGGATCAAAATATATTCATAGTGTTTCTATTTGTACAGGGTGCAAATATTCTTTCCTGTAAAACCTCAGGAGATGGTATCATAAAGTAAAATGGGGACTTTACATTTAGTGTTTTTAAAACACAACACTGACGCTAAATCCAGCTTTGGGTGCCAGTTGTGTGTTTTCATAAACTAAACCATGGACTTGTCTGATAAACATGCAGTGTCTGGTTTTGTTTTGGCTCTGGAGAAGTGCAGTTGGAGCTGAATACTTGTATGTTCACTATGTAAGCTGTCCTCTTTAGTGGATGTTGGGATGGACTGTTTATATACATATGGTGATGGTATTTTATTCATCAGAATGTATCAATACTCCTGATGTTACATGCCAAATAGCAGTGGTGTATAGTAACGAAGTAGAAATACTTCGTTACTGTACTTAAGTAGTTTTTGGGGATATCTGTACTCTACTTTACTATTTATATTTCTGTTTACTTTTACTTCACTACATTTTGCAAAGAAAACTGATACTTTTACTCCGATACATTTCTCCTGAAACCTTCGTTACTCGCTACAAAATCAAATCTATCTTTAGAAAAAAAACAACAACACCCGGGACTGTGGTGGAACACAGACTCCACCAAGCAGGTTTTGCGAATCACAATGTTTTGCATTAGCCCTCTACATCCTCTAGTCAGGCGCTCCCAAACCTTTATGCGTCACGGACCGGTTACGTGAAGACAATATTTTCACAGACCGGGTCCGACCTCGGAAAGACGGGAGAAAACGACACCCAACGTGTGTTCGTTATGTCCAGTCTACTCCTAACTAAACCTTTAGTCCAGTCTACTGCTTAACTTATAACGCGCTGCACAAAGACAGGATGTTGAAATGGAAGCAGGTTTTCATGCTTTTTTGGCGATCTCAGGATACTCTGCCTTGGTTTCCAGATCACCGACAGAGTTGTAACAGACTTACGTTTCATTTTTAGAGTAACGTAACATCTTGACATGTGTCAAGAGATTCCGTCTGAGGTTACCACAGACGGATGTATGCGGTCATTTTTCACAATAAAACATCTTTCCGGCCTTGATTTTTTATTTATTTAATTGAAATGTTTCATTCTTTCTGTGGCCCGGTACCAAGAGACCCACAGACCGGTACCAAGAGACCCACGGCGGGCGGAATGAGCATACTTATAACCACACTGTTACAACTCCTTCATAGTGTCATATTGCTTTTTGGAGAATTATGATGATAAGTTCATAGTAGATGCAAAAGTATACTTAGGTACAATATATTATGTTGAACATAATATATATGGATGGATACCAGCCAACCCAGTTATTTTATCAACACAACTCCTGGTCCTTGGTCACGGTGGCCACAGCACTTAAAAGAATAAACTTCATAATTCTCAAAATTCTGACCCTTTGCTTTTTTATTAAAAGCATGTACTTGTACTTTTACTTTCAATACTTAAGTATCAAAAGTATTTTTCTGATATAAAATGTACTTAAGTACAGAAAATATCAGATACTTTAAGACTTTTACTCAAGTAGTATTTTAATAGGTGACTTTTACTTTTACTGGAGTAATTTTCCAGTAAGGTATCTTTACTTTTACTCAAGTACGGCTTTTGGGTACTTTATACACCACTGCCAAATAGTGATAAAGAAACAACACTTAACAGTATTGAGCCTCAGGTAGATGAAGCACCTGACAAGTTTTGTTTGTACAGATATTTAAATGTTGTGAATGTGATACACATGGGTTATGAGAAACTGCACTGAAAGCATCAATTTGAGTGCTATTTGAATATTGTTGATTTTCACATTTCTGTCTATAGATTCTGTTCATGAACAAAACGGACCTTTTCCGGGACAAGATCCTGCACTCTGGCAGACACTTAAGATTTTACCTTTCTAGTTACAAAGGTGAGAGGGTTGATTTCATGTTTGCATTATTCTTTCGGGGGAAACAAAGGGCCTTAAGTAGTAAATTAAACAAAGGTGATATATTTCAAAACCTTTTTTAGTTTAGCTTTATTGAGAATATATAAAATGTACATTATCAATCTGCTGCTTCTTAGAATCTCCCATTTGCATTGCAACGAACCCAATGTTGGGTTCTGACCGCAAATTTGGGAAACTGACAGAGTATAATGTTGACGTAAGAATGTATCCACTTCTTGCTCAATTACGCAACAGTTGACATCTTGGGAGTATTTTCTACAATCTTAAATTCCTCAAGGAATTGGTTGTATGTGAGTCTCTGTTGTTGTTTTCTGGATGGGCCACTGCATCCTCCTGGTCCGTTGGGTAATCTGAATTCCTTCCCGCCAGAGATTTCACATAACAGTCCATTGTACATGCGCGTGTGTGTATGTATGTATGTATCTCAGTCATTCAAGCCTGCTCATGTCATACATATTTCAATCATTTACAGCAACTGAGAAGTGAACTCTTGTCACGTTTTAATTGTATGTGGCGATTGAAGGGGGGGAAAAATCTATATACAGATTGTCACCGGCTGCCAGATTTTAGTTTTATCAATATTTAATGAATCTGACTAACTTCAAACCAACTCTTCCCTTTACTGAACTTAGTCGAATATTTCCAGATTTGACATTTGTCTTCCTGCGTCCCCAACCAGGGGCAGATGCTGAAGTGGACACTGCAGCCCACCACATCGCTGTCCTGTTCTCCTCATGTAACGGCAGTCCAGACAAACCCGTGTACCACCACTTCACCACCGCCACAGACACCACCAACATACAGGTGGTGTTCCACATGGTCCTAGATCAGGTGATGAAGGGGAATCTAGCAGCTGTCCAGCTCCTGTAAAGTCCCCTAGAGACTGCTTTAGATTGCGTGTTTCGTCATTTTATCAGTAGTTTTTACTGTTGGCAAATTGTTGCCTTTTTTTTAAATAAGTTGTTTTAGCAGCTAATGTTGCACTTGCCCTAATTTATTTTTAAAACTCTTTTAAATAAAATATTTATTGATACGCTTGGTCCCTTTTTTTTGTAATGCTGTTTATTTATATATCTTCCTGGTTATACAGCATTTTCTCCAGTCGAGATACGATTTCATGTTCAGCATGCACACTTATCCTTTAACTCATCAGTGAGCGTTTTTAATTGATGCATTTTAACTAACGGAAGAATGCACCGATTTGATCAGTTTTCCTGGTTTAAATATTACACTTAATGCTTTTATTCATCCATAACTAAATGAATTACCAAAATGAGTGAAAGTTGAGCATTTACAGTATATTCATGTCTGTAAAACTGCAGTGATTTAGTTCATATTGGTAAATGGGAGGACATATTTTTCCTGTATGTTTTGCATTCAGTAATTTCAACAAGGGGTTGCATTATGATTCATTTATTAATGAAAACTCAGATCAAATATTTACATGAATAACTTACTTTGACAGTGTAAAGTTTAAAACAGGTTTACAATAAATTGGTTAGATGGGGAAAAGAAAAGTATATATTCCATTAAGTGCAGCATTAGTGTTAAACTCAGACGTACATTTAAAAAAAAATAAAAAAAAAGGGCTTCATCTTCCAGCCCAGCTGTCGGCTTTCCTGCTCAGGCTCCTGCACAGTCGTCAGAGTCCAGAGTGAGGAAGACGTCCGCGTTGCACTTAAATGACCCCTTGATTTCCTGGAAGAGTTCACAGCTCTGCAGGTTTGGCGTGATGTCTTTGATGCAAATGGGCTGGAGAGAAACAGAAAAGTGATGATGTATTAGAAAAATGTAACCTTTAAATGCTGGTCACTTGAATCTGACAATGTGATGTTTGATGTCCCAACAAATATTGCAGTGAATTACATAAACAAGAGTTTACATGGCCCTGCAGGCGATTAAAAACCAAAAACTCAGATCAGTTGTATTTAGTGACTTATTGATTGCCAATTGATTAGGATGTTGCATTTACAAAATATGGAGTCAGGTTATACAACAGTATTACAGATTAAACTGCTAAAAAGTATATAAAGCAATTAATCAGCTTTATCTCCACCAGCTGCTAAAATGCTTCACTTATCTATCCATAAAGTATTCTCAGAATCAGCTTTATTGGCTACGTGTACACATACAATTTGACTCCGCTTACACGTTGCTCTTGTTGTACATAAGATATACAATAAACAAGATGAATATAAAAAAGACATTAAAGACAACAGTCTGCTGCATATTGCGAATTGTTTACTGCTTGCTTTTACTTTGATAAAACGTTTTCTTGTTAATAAATGTTGTGGCTACTCAAGTAAATGATGAATAGGATCTTTGTTTTTATTTAATTCATAGTGATTAGAAAAAAGTGTGGTCCTTCAATGACTTCATAGTACAATCCTAGTTTAGTCTAAAATCTGAAATGCTCAAGTAATGTAACTTGTTTCCAGCCTCCACTATTTTCGAGACGGCCAATAGCGGATAGTTTTACTCTTAAAGGGAATGGGTTATTCAGGTTAAACACGTTGCGCGAGTCTTGATGCGTAATATGCCACTTAATGAATATGTTAATAAAATCGATCACCACTGACCATCGTCTTTAAGATGAAGTGCTGCGGAGTGGACTCAGGAAACGCGCTGTTGGCCGACAGCTCGTCGGTGTCTGACGGGTCTGGCTCGGCTCTCCTGACGTACGGGGTCCTCCGGATGCCGGACAGCAAGCCGGACGCCCTGCCCACCGAGTAGTAGCTTGGGCCGGCCACCTGCTTGTACCATGCCTCCGTTGGACTGCAAGCCACCAGCAAGGAGACGATCACGATGGGGAACACGACTTTAGCGGGCATCTCTCCACGTCGAGCACTGCTGTGGTCCTGCGCACCTCCAACTGATGGTCCTCCAGACTGAACAGTCTTTATAGGGACCCTGATCCTCCTCAGCGTCATGCTGGTCCTGAAGGAGGGGGGTCCGCTCCTCCTGGTGAGCTTTTTTTTTTTTTTTTTCTCCTTTCGGGGAGGGGGGCATCTGCTCATATATTGTTGAATTTACAAGGCATCATCAATCTGTCACACTATTAGTTCTCTAAAAGTGACAAGTCTTCATGTTATCCTGGAATTAAGGCAGGTAACTGGTACAACACAAAATACATGAATCCGGAGACAGTACCCGTTAAATAGGTCACGTGAAAGTAGCTCCTTTTTAAAATGTGTACAGAGACTCGGACAGAAAACGTTTGGACCGATAGCACGATCGTTTTAAAGTGTTGAGAGAGAATCAAGTCAGCTTTTACATGATCGATTTGTTTCACCAACTATCAGAAGTATAAAATAAAAAATGGATTTAAAAAGAACATTTAAAAAAAAACACGTCTACCCGTGCAGTAACCAGGTCGGCTCCATTCAGAGGCTTCAAAGCACATTAACCAGAATAGGCTGAAGCGATGTGCGTGTGACCTGATTTCACATGAGAAGTTTGTGGTGATTATTTTCCGTTACAGGAAGCATAGATAAAGAAGAAAAAAGATGAAGGAAAAAAAAAAACATTCACTGCGTATGTTCAGTAGAAGATCACCAACAATAGGTGCAGAGCCTCAAACATTTTAGAATTGATTGCCGTTTGACTTGTTTTGTAACATGCGCATTGCAAATAGAAACTTGACATGGTCTCTGATGCCACTCTTTCTGGCTGGTGAGTACAACATTTACATCTCATTTAATGTTTTATTAAAATGATCAAAAACCTCACAGGATATGAATAAATCCATCTCTTTCAGGTGTTCTCTGCAATACATGGAGCGTGGTATATCACCAGCCACATATCTGTGCAGTGAATGGCTCATATGTCATCATTCCTTGTTCATTTTACTATCCTGACACCCATAATGTGAAGACAGTCATGTGGCTTTATGTAAAGTCTCATCATGTTATGGGTCGTTTCATCTATGACAGGAAATCAAACAAATTCCCCATCAGACAACATTATATTGGGGACAAAAAACACAATTGTTCTTTAAAAATACAGCAAGTGGAGCATAATGACGCAGGGAGATATACCTTCAGATTTATTACAAACTCCAAAGAGGGCAAATGGACTGGTAGAGTCGGCTCAACAGTAAAGGTTGTTGGTAAGTGTTCTTTTCCATAAACTAGCTGTAAATCTTCTCTGCACTTCAATCTGTAAAGTTTGAAACTGAAGCCGTACTTTTCGTGTCTAGATTTGAACGTTTCCATGACACAACCCAATGGAAACAGAACGACGAAGGAAGGCGACTCAGTGAATCTGACCTGCTTAAACGTCTGTGATGCCGGTCCCCTTTCATCTGCTTTCACATGGTGTAAGAACGGAGAACCCATACATGAAGGACCTGCACTTTATTTAAGCAACATGTCCTCCACAAACTCTGGAAACTACACCTGCTCTCTAAAAACACACACAGGGACTACTTCAGGAGTCATAAATATTGATGTTGAATGTAAGTATTGGACACAAGAGCCACACTTTCCAACGTGAGAATTAAATGGAAATGGTATAATTTAAATAATGAAAGTTAAAATGTATTCTAATTTGAGAATAAGCCACAAGATTTCTGTGATCATAAAAAGTTTTCTTTCAGACGGCCCCAAGAACACATCAGTGTCCGTCAGACCATCGATGGAGGAAGACGCTGGGAGCAACATCACCCTGATCTGCAGCAGCCATGCAAACCCTCCAGTGGAGAGTTATACTTGGTTCAAAATAGATGATGATGACATTGACATTATGGATGTTGGTCACCGGCCTGAGTTCCTCCCTGCTGATGGTGGCCAGTATTTATGCAGCGCCACCAACAAACATGGAAGCCAAAACTCCTCTGTTGTGACATTAAAGATGAAATGTAAGTATAATGTTGTTTATATTAGTTGTTTAGTTGTTTTGTGTCTTGAACTATAGTGATACCACGATGTGTTATATAGGTATGCATCAACCGATATGTATTTATTGTTTGTCAAAAAGTCATTATCATACAAAATAATGTACAGTATGTTATAGGGATGTTACTTAATGTTTGAGACGAACAAGACCAAAGAGAGGTGGACCTCTTATAAACAAAGATTTATAAATCGGGTTGATACCTTTTGTTAATAATGCCATGTCACGTTTTGGGATAACGAGGCATTACAACAGCTGTAACACTCTGCCTTTGTTCCACAGCAAATTGGGCCACATTGACCAGAGATGTGCTTATCATTGCTACTGCTGCTGTGCTTCTGATTGTGATCACCGGCATCGTCCTCAGAAGGTAAGCTGTGTTCATAGCGCCTTTCAGATATGCACCCCTCCAGTGGCACAAGTATTTAAATGCTTTCCTCAAGAAAATGTAATACTTAATACTCTTTTACAAGTCATGCATTAACATGTTACTTAAGTAAAAAATAAAATGTACTTTTATTAATCCAGAGATTGATCAAACTTTACATTATCTCATGATATCACCTAAAAACAGCATTGCTCCACCTAAAACACCTGCCTAGAGATCCAAGAGCCAGGGGAATGTAAAACACTTGTGTGAGGCTGCAGAGCCTTTCATCTGCAAAGTAATCTGCTAATTCTGTCAAATAATGTCATGGAGTAAAAAGTAGTTTCAATACTACCCACTGCTATGTTACTCTGACTGCCATTCAAAATGCCGTCCCATGTCTAAATACACTCCCTTTCTTTACGTAAAAGAAAACTAGTACATATAACAACCATTCATGAATTGTCATCGGATTGAAGTACATGTGAAAATACAGACATTCATACTAAAAGATGTAAGTAAAGAGCGTCATCCACTGCACTCAGAGTTTAAATCAAGTTGTGTTGTTTTGCTTTTTCACTAAACATGGCCTAATATGTGTGAAATGATGACTGCAAATAAGATCCATGCAATGTTTTATCTTTTTTTTTTTCGGGGGGTCTGTGGATGTATATCGTGATTATGTCTTATAGCAGTGTCATGATTCTGTTTATGTGTTTCAGACTCCTCAAAACAAGGATGTGGACACCGAAGACAGACAGTGAGGAGGACTCACAGGTGACCTTTTCACGGCATTCATTGGAGACAGTACTTTCCATCTATATTGTAACTAAAGGCGTCGGTTGCACAGAGGTTGTCTGCAACGGTTAAGTGTGTGGAAGGCGAATCACACCCACATCCTAAGTCTCTGCAAACGAGAGACAAGAAAAGAAAACACAGAAGCTCATAATGAGCTGAAGACGGGATTTGATGAAAGAGGAGGCCGTCCTGCTCCACTAGTTAATATTGTGTTATTTCTTTATGATTGCATGCAGAACACTGACTATGTCAACTGGCTCGCATGTGACAATAACCAATCGCAAGAGGGAAATCAGTGGGAGGGAGGAACAGCAGAAGTCGTCTACACAACCGTTTACTTCAAAACAAAGTCAAACATGTGAGATGTGACTTTATTTCATCGTTTTCACATTTATTGCATTGGAGGCACATGTGCTGATTTACTGTATCACCTGCAGGGAGCAGAAGATGGACTCCCATACTGATGAGGATGATGATGATGATGATGATGATGATGATGTGGTTTACATTAGTGTGAAGGTAAAACCCAGGAAATATTTAGAGGTTTTTTGAATGATTATTTGCATAAAACATCTAAAGTGCAAAACAAAATGTTTCTCTTTTTCAGAAACCAACTGTTGAACCCTTCGTACATTGAGCCGCCCACAGTGGAAAACAAACGCATGCTGTTGCAGTAATACATGTGGCGTATAGGGTTTCGAGGGTGAGATGTATTGCCCGTGCATTGCAGTAAATATTCAAATCCAAACAACGAGCAAATGTGAAATAAAAACCAACGTGTTGTAACGTCTTAATCTTAACGCTGATACTTGTTACTCAAAGGAAAAGATACCAGAAAGAGTTTTTTTATAAAGCACAAAGTCTTGTTTTGTGCTTTTGGCATTGTGAAAGTTAATTTACTCTCAGTAGTCTTCGCAATGTGGCAGCTCCTGAGATGACTCACGATCATGTTCCCAACTGTAAAACAACACACGGCTGCTACAGTCGGCAAGCTGTAAAAACTTGAAATACGTTAAATAAATAATTATGTCAAAAAAAAGGCCTGTTTTGACAATAACTATTCACAAGAGGGACATCGAGGCACGAGAAGTCTTATATTCAACTGTTGACTTTTTTTTTCAAAAAGAGAAAGTAAAACGTGAGATATTGTTTTAATTTTTACTGCTTTTTCAAATCATAATTCACGTCACATCAGAGGCACATGAACTGTCTCCGCGGGGAGCAGCAGTTGGTCGCCCTTGATGATGACGGAGGTGTGATTTACAACACAGTGTGCAGGTAAAGCTCAGCAAGCGCTTCCTCATCTCATGAAGAACGGTCGTCTCAAAACAACTTTCTTTTTTAGGGACTGTTGAACCCTTCTTGTATTGAAACTCTAGTCTGACAAGCCAGCGCCCTTTCACAGGAACAGGAGCAGGAAACAAAATGTCAAGCTTTTACAAAAACACTTCTTTTTTTCTATCAACACTGATTCTTGTTGCTCAGACTGAAGAAAGGCCTCCATCACAATGGAGGTTTGCAAAACTGCCTTACAAGTGAATATGAATCAAGTTTCTTTGTGTCGCTCCACACCGGCCTGGTTGTCCTCTCGGGCTTCAGTGATGGATGGAGATGAAATAAAACACCTGCACATGTAAAAAGCAAACGCTCATCATTGTTGCATGGTGAAGCCATTTTAATACTTTTGGATCTGACAGCCTGGGAGTACATTTCAAGTTACCATGACAACGAAACCCTCGCAAAAATGGAAGCTGAAACACTCAAGATAGGTGTTTTAGGTGGCTGATTTATTTTTTAGAGCACATTGTCCACGTGTGAAATTATTCTTATTCTTTTTTTGTTAAAATAAATACTGCCCTCTGCTGACAGTTTAAGAGCAAAGCATCCCAAAACAAGTTTAGTGTTGAGCCTCCATTACTCTCATGCAACACATAAGATAAGATCAGATCAAATAAGATAATCCTTTATTAGTCCGGCAGTGGGGAAATTGCAGGATTACAGCAGCAGTGCAGAGACACATAATACAATTAAAATAAGTAATATAAATAAACAGTAAAAACAGTAAGAAAAACAGTAAAGAAGAAAAACAATCCACAATAGCATGATTTCAGTTCTGCTTTTAACACAATAATTCCACACAAACTGGTTAAAAAATGGAGCAATTTGGGCTTGGGCAGTTCACTGAGCAAATGGGTGCTGGACTTCCTCAGGAACAGACCCCAGTGTGTCCGGATGGGGGACCACACCTCAACCACTCTGACCCTGAGCACTGGAACACCACAGGGGCGCGTCCTCAGTCCTTTTCTCTATTCCCTCTTCACATATGTCTGCACAGCTATTCACCCCACTAACACCATGGTCAAATTTGCAGACGACACTGCTGTAGTAGGCTGATAACAAACAACAACGAGACAGCCTACAGGGAGGAGATCCAACATCTGACACAATGGTGTTCACATAACAACCTGGACTTAAACACAACAAAAACAAAATAAATGATAATAGACTTCAGGAGAGCAAGGCGGGTGGAGCACGCTGCCCTCCGTGTACGTGGAGAGGAGGTGGAGAGGGTGGACTGCTTCACATACCTCGGAGTCCACATTTCATCAGACCTCACCTGGTCCAAAAACATCTCCCATCAGGTGGGGAAGGCCCAGCAGAGTCTCTACTTCTTCAGGAAGCTGAAGCAGGCTCACCTTCCTCAACACCTGCTGATAAACTTCTATTGGGCAACCATTGAGAGCCTCCTGACCTACTGCTGCACTGTGTGGTTTGCTAGCTGCACAGTGGAGGACAGGAGGGATCTGCAGCGGGTGGTGAGGATGGCAGAAAGAGTGATTGGGACCACATTACCCCACCTCAGTGACCTATACGCTGGTCGGCTCTGTAAAAAAGCTAGCTGTATCTCCAAAGACCCCACCCACCCTGGACATGCACTGTTTGCTCCCCTTCCATCTGGAAGGAGATACAGGACAATTAAAACACGCACAAACAGACTACAAAACAGCTTTTACCCACAGGCTGTCAAATGTATAGAACCCCCCCCAAAAAAGCTGAGAGCACTAGCACTAACTGCTGAACAATATTCAATGGCACATGCACTTTATGATGAGCCACTTATTTATCTGTCTACTTGTGATGTGAATGTTTCTATGGTTGTTTTCAATGTTTGTCTTTACTGTAAGAGCTGCTAAACTGTTTTTCGTTGTTTTCGTGACAATGACAATAAAGTATTCTATTCTATTCTAGCAACATTATATATACAGATGGAATAACACATATTTAAAATGTATTTATATTGCACCAGTTAAAAGTAATTAAAGTGATTGAAGTGTTATTAAGTGCTTGTGTGTTACATTATCCTCAGTGGAGAAGTGGGTGTCATGTGAGAGTTGTTGAGAGGCACAGTAACAGAATAAAAGGTCATCCCAGGTCACTCAATGTGTCACAGTCTGCAGGTTGAGCACGTTTTCCTTTTTTGAGAACTCAGTGTGTCTGCTTTCCTCACAGTGAGGAAACACAGCACACAGAATGTATCTTTGACGGTGCATTTATTTGTTAAAATAAATCATTTCTAAGGAGAGCACACACATACACTGTAATGTGACGAGACAACGTGCGACCAATAAGACAGAGTAAACAAACAAACTGCTCTCTGTGGGTTTGAACATTCAGGCTGATCGTTGCCTCAAGGTGTTGCCAGAAGTCCTGAGGGTTTCAACGCAGAGAAAGCAGAGCAGTGATTATTAATCCTAATAAACAGGGCATGAAACATGTATCCTGTGATTGGCCACTGAAGGTGTCACCAGATCCATTTTCTGAGATTTCTCCAGTGATTTTTCAACAAATACCATAATGATCAGAGATAATGTTTCCACTCTTTATAAATCAAAACCAATTACCTAAATAAATAATTATTTCGGTCATAGTTTAAACTCATGTTTGAATCATGTGTAATCTGACATTTGTTATGGAAAGATGAATTTATAGTTATTTATTATATTGTTTACACATGTGCAGTTTTTTTAGTGGTAACTTGCCTGTAGAAAGCATAAACATGTTTATTTTCTTCTCTCGCGGATTGTGCCACAATAGACAGCTACTCTGTTCTTCTGTTAAAGAGTACACTTAGAGTAGATATTCCTTTACTAGTCCCGCAGTGGGGGAATTTGCAGGATTACAGCAGCAAACAGGGTAAAGTGCACACAAGAGACATAGTAAAATCAAAAGTAATATAAATAATAAACGGTTAAAAAAAACCCAGCTCTGTCCATTTCTCCGAGTATAAACAAATACTGCTATCAGTCATTCTGAAAGTCAACTTATTTTAGATGACGCCCATTTCTGACTAAACGAAACTTTCCAAGACACGCGGAAATGAGAGGACTCAGGATGCGGTCGGTCGGTCCGCAGACGACATGAACGTCTGGGCTTTTTTTTCCTTCTGCAAAACCAAAGAAAAAGGGTCGCGACGCTGTCAGCCTGAGGTAAGGTCTGCTAGCATGTTTGCGACAGCTTTCTAGAAAGCTGGAGAGGATAACGTCGGACTTTACGTTTGACACAATTAGCATCCAACTAGCTGGAGCAGCTGTTGGTCCTCGCTGTCAGAGGAAGGTGGAGGTCTGACTATAACGCGGGCCACTTGGTTGACACGAGTCATTCCACCTGCACATTAGTTAGTATTTATTTTTCTTTCTGGAAAACGAGTCAAGGAGAAAAACAGAGCCGGCTAATGTTGGCTAACTGAACTGTTACGCAGCACAGTAAACTGGCTGTCATAGAGCAAGTTGGTAAACCTCTCGCGAGAGACAGCTGTAAATGTTGTTAATACACGTGTTGGTTTTACTGCAACCACAATGACCGCTACTGTCTGTTTAGTTCACTTTCTCGGTATTGCTGCTGTCAGGTGAGGTTATTGTTTAGCACGGGTCGAAGCAGGAAGTGACATTTAATGCAAACATGTTATTGGCTGAACTTTGGAGCCAAAAGCCAAAGATCGTGTCATGAGGAAGAGGAGTCACTCGGTGCTTGAAACGCGTTGTCCCGCCCTCTAGTTTGGTTTGTACATGAGTATTCTGCTGGTGTTCTCTGCAGTTTTCCATGCACAATAACATTTCCACAAATAATATATTATGCTTATGTAATAATTACTTAGTTTGGAACACAAATAAAGCTTTTTATATAATGAAATTCTCCTGCAATTTGATTTTTCATTATTTCCTGCATATCAATATTACCACAGTGATGATTTGCTGACAAAAATGAAGAAGAAAGTTGTGAGTCACAGAAATGAATGTGTATGAATTGAAAGTATGAACAACATTTATGTGTCTGTTTTTTGCCTATTAGTATGGAAGCCCATTTCCACCACTGTGCTTAAACAAAATTAAGATCCTGTAAATCGAAATCCTGTAGATCCTGTATGTAATGGGCTTCCATATTGTTGTGACCCCTGAAGCTCTAGATCAGGGGTGGAAAACCTTTTGTGTCAGGGACCAGGGAACAGTGTTATTGGTCTCCCTTTTTTGCCAGTGCATCAAAGTTTTGTGTCAGTTTGGTTTTGGCAATTCTCAGGACAGATCTGAGGTGTGATGTGTAGGTGTTCATCAGGTAACTGGGATGTGTGATGTTGGTGTTCATCAGGAATCTGGGATGTGTGATGTGATGTTTTGGTGTTCATCATGCTGAACGGCTGCTCACAGGTAGAGCCAAACAACAGCAGCATCCTCTGTGCATTCTCCTGATGTTTAGTAAAGCATAAAGCCTAATTTATGGTTCTCAGTCAGGTCGTGACGCCGTCGTTGAGCATTCGAAGTTCTGCGTCGAGGGTCCGCGTTGCTCTGCAATTAACCGCCATGCCGCCAGGGGGGTGTGCCTGTGTGGCTGTGTTTTGCGCGATTTCTCGCCATGAGTTTAATGTCATTTTGCAGTCTTTGTAGTCCCTCGAAATTATCTGTTATAAAGGTGGTCGTATTTCCTGACCTCCTCGATGATTCGTTCTTCTGTTTGGTCCATTGTTACTACCGATCTACAATAACTTTAAAAATGGCGGTGTAGGAAGACAAACCGGAAAGAGCAACCGCCGGAAATTACGTTCTGAGCGGACCAATCACAGCGTTGCGGTCCGCGTCAACGCGACGCGTAGTTAGGATTTTTTGGAGGTGCGCGTCAGGCTACGGCGTAGGGGTCTGCGTCGACGCGTAGCTACGGCGTACGTACGCCGTCGACCTGACGGAGAAGCATAAATTAGGCTTAACACTCATCCAGTTTAAGGGAGTTGAACTTCTCCTTTAAGACGGAGTCACATTAAAGATCAATCAGCTCCAATTGAAACTCCTGCAGCACCATTTCATAGTCTTATGACAGCCAGGTAGACAAAATGACCCGGCCCAGATCGGGCTTAAGCTCGGCACGCCGGACGAAACACGTTGGGTCGGGCAGAGTCCGGTTGTCGACTCAGCCGAGACTCTGGATGAATGACGCTGAATACACTGGCCCGATTCTGGCGTCAATAACCGGGGTCAGCGCCGAGCCCGGCACGCCAGAAGAAACGCGTTGGCCCGGGTCCGGTTGCCGACGGGCCAGAACCTGCTTTAGTGCTGGCTGCCAATAAACCCGCCTGCCATATCTCAGCCAGAATAGGCCTGTGTCTGTAACAGCTGAATCTGGGCCAGATATGGCACAAATGAAACGGACCAAAGCTGGCTCACATTTGGCCGGAACACAGCCGATCCGCCGACACTCAGCCCCAATATGGCCGAGTCCGCTGCTACCTGGGAGGGGACGTGACACCAGCTGAAGGGACTTTGTTTAAATCACAGAACCGACGGCAAAATTCTCCGTGCAGGTCGTCCAGCGATTTACTGTATTTCTTCACATGTCGAGGGCGGGAAGGAAGCTGAAGCAGAAACACATGAGCGCGCATGAGGCGCAGTCTCGTGGGTCTGATGCGCGTAGATTATGCCAAGGAAGCTGTTAGTTCATTTCACAACTTAAAAAACTTTAATTTTTTAAATAAGGGCTATTAGGATGCGGTCTTTACTATAATTTGAACAATGTTTTACCAATATTCGGCGGGCCGGATTAAAACGCACAACGGGCCGTATACGACCCGCGGGCCGTAGTTTGCCCACCCCTGCTCTAGATTATGGAGGGTTATGTAATATATGTTTTGTCGCGCAGTGAGACCTCTCCATTTTTACACCTCTTTGGCGGAAGTGAGTTTCTTATTGGATGTTTGTCCGGGGCTCTGAGGGTGGGCGTGTCGTGCAGGAGTCCACCGTCTCTGACTGCTGCATAGTTGTTTCCATTTCAAACACTTAACGAAATGTGTATAGGCCAGTTTGTTTGACCAGACTGTTCTAAGTCCATGTCAATGAAAGGAACAGCTATGTTCAGGGAGGTTGTTTTGCCGAACTGTGAACGCTGACTCACGAGGCCTCAAGAGGCAAAACTGAAAGTGAAAGGAATCTTCTCCATGGAAAGACTTCAAGGCACATTGCAGTTCAACTTGTTCCTTTCATTTGCAGAGGGCGTTGACGTCCAAAGATGAAGTGCCCACGTTGTAACCATACTATTTTGGAGAAGAAAGCCAAGTTCTGCAGTGAGTGTGGCCAGAAGATATCAGTCCAACCTGCAAACACACAGGGTACGTTGATTCATTTAGACATGTGGTTTAATATTATATATTCACCTGCAGGATTTGATTAATGAGGTCCACACAATGTATACAAGAGTGACTATGTTATGTGTGTTAATGCAGCATTGAGGTATACTGTACATGAACAGTGATTACCTGTGTGCCGTGGATTGCTGATGACTATGTCTTTTTAGGTGGGGCTTGACCACCTTTATTCTGTATATTGTTATGACATTAACCTACATTATAGTACTTATTAAAGCAAAATTAGGAAGCGCTTCACATAATAATAATAATAATAATAATAATAATAATAATAATAAAAGTGAGCGTCAAGTGTTAGTGTTGTTCTCTTACCTCAAGATGGCAGCGTTTCTGCATTATCTGTCCACACACTTGCAGACAGCAAGGTGAGTTGGGAATTAAACAAACAGCATCTTTACACACTTAGTGAGATTACAATTGAGAACAGAGTCGTTGTTGTGACGTACTTTGTGAAAAGCCTATGGGGAAAATGCAAACTTGAGCCACATGACATAATGATCAAGAGTATGTGTTTTGTTTGTAACTGATCATTTAAAAAAAAAAAGTGGATTTGTGGAAATTTGTATTTGGCTGGAATGCAATTTGGGTTTTGGCAATACACTGCTGTTGCTTTGTAGTTGTCATTTGCACAGTTTTTCACATATTTTTTTAGATGCAGTCTGATTTTGAATACTGCACTTTTTGTATCTAGATACAAGCGATCAGCCCAAACACTTCGTAGTAGACTCTGAAGGTACAGCTGAGAAATCTGTGTCTCAAGAAAACGACCCACCTGCGAACAGCAAAGAGTCCAATGAATCCCCCCAGCGACCAAATGATGAGACCAACATCAACCCAAAGAGAAAAGTAAGTGTGACTGTCACTGTGTTAAAGGAGCAGTGTAGAAGCTCTAGTGTCATCTAGAGGTGAGTTTTTAAATTGCAACCAACTGACTACTTTGCTCACCACTTCCTTCCCAAGTGTGTCGGAAAACCACGGTGGCCTTTAGGTAACATACAAATGTGTTTGGTTTGTCCATTCTGGGCTACTGTAGAAATATTGCAGTGCAACACGGAGGACCTGCTCTTAATGTAGATATAAATGGCTCATTCTAAGGTAATGTAAATGCAACAATTCTTAGTTTCAGGTGATTATTCACTAAGAGTTGTGAATACTAAATTATATTTGCCAATAAATCCCCCTAAATCCTACAAACTGCTCCTTGAGTCAGAATACCATACCATTATATTATTTACTATTAGTAGTTATCACAAGGTTTGTTCTAACTTTAGTCAATAAAATTCAGTAGATTCAAGTGGACTGAATTCAGTTGAAAGAAGACATGCCTCGAGTTTACAATTCTCATAATGATATGCAAATTATTATTGTGTGCTCACATTATTTGGAATAGCGATGAGAAGAAGTTTAGTTCTTTAGAAATCTAAAATGTTTATCTGTCAGTAGTACTAAGAATATGTTGATGGTTTCACATTAGCAGTAAAACTGCTTTTCTAAAACTGCTTTTCTACCTCATGGTCTAAATAGAGGAAAAGCAGGAAAAAGAAAAAAAAGAAGAAAGACAACCAGGGGAAGAACACGCAGATCGGGAGAGACTCTTCTGACAGCGAAAGCTCAGATAATGCAAAGGATGAAACACTGGACTCACTGCAAGATGGGCCCGCCTCACTAGAGAGCCAGCCCAGTTCCCTAATGGCTGACATACCTGCTGCACCAGTTGAACACATGCAGGTGGTTCAGAGTGAAACATCTGCTGCCGCAGTAGAAGCAAGACCTGCTAAGCAGCCCGAGGAAGCTCCGGGTAACCCTGATGAGGAGGAGAGCAATCCACCGAAATCAACTCTGGATCAGAAACTCAAGACTGCACCAACTGAAGACCCGCAAGTGGTTCAGAGTGAAACATCTGCTGCCACAGTAGAAGCAATATCTGCTAAGCAGCCTGAGGAAGCTGCGGGTAAACCTGATGAGGAGGAGAGCAATCCCCCAAAATCAACTCTGGATCAGAAACTCAAGACTGCACCAACTGAAGACCCGCAAGTGGTTCAGAGTGAAACATCTGCTGCCACAGTAGAAGCAATATCTGCTAAGCAGCCTGAGGAAGCTGCGGGTAACCCTGGTGAGGAGGAGAGCGATCCACCAAAATCAACTCTGGATCAGAAACTCAAGACGGCACCAGCTGACACTCCGACACCCATCTCAGAAGACGGCAAGAGTACCGCTTCTCAGTCAGGTTCAGGCAAAGGGACGAAGTCCACCAACCCTCAAACTCAAAAGACTGACAAGAAAAACTCCAAGAACAAGAAAGACACGTCCGCCACAAAACAATCCTCACTGGACCAGAATGCCAACGTGGAGCAAAATGCCAAACAGAAAGGACAAAGCAAACGGAAGGAAAAGACTCAGCAGGAACAGACTCAGCAGGAACAGACACAGAAGCCGCCTGTGGCAGCTGAACCAAATATGGTGTTTGGTCCTCATAAACCATCAACGGTAATGCTGAATAAAATTTATGAAAATCATTATTGACACACAGAAGCCATAATTTTATTCTTTTGACGAAGAAAGAAAATTGGTCTGTTTTCATTCATTAAAATGTATATTTAACACTCATTAATAATGCTACTTGTGCAGGCTGACAGCGCCGGCTCCAGTGTGGACCCAGAGGGGACCGTAGAGCCCCTCGTGGGTCGGCAGTCTGGCAGCGAGCAGGACTCAACTGCAGCACAAAAGTCAGACGCCGACAGGGGAAGTAAAGACCGTGGCAAGAAGTCCAGCTCCCCAGCTGCCCTGCCACCCAAAAGGTGATGAGGCTCTCTCAGATGGTTGTGCACATTGGCTTTAGGTCGCCGCTGTGTGTGCGTTATATTCACTTTATCTGTATTTTGTGTTTCTGCTTTGTAGGCCTACCCAGAACAAGAACATTGCTGCAAGTGACAGACTCACGATCTACTTCCATGCTGTTCTGTCAAAGGACTTCAAATTTGTTCGAAATGAAGATCGTATTTTCATCCGGGCCGGGCACGTCCTTGGAAATTGGAAAGAGGATGCAGTTGAGCTGTCGGTGACCAGGTACATGTTCTTGAATTACCTGACTCAATTAAGCTAAAATGGCGTCTTACTTCATGGGCACATCAAACATTGATACATCCAATAATTCTTCCAAAATCCATTTTTCTCTTGACAAAAATAGGTTTTATGTTTGCTTATTCCTACAGCATACACTTTCCCCACACAATCACTGTACACATAAATACTACATACTACACCAGTGGCAGGCCGTGCATTTTCTACCTGGGCCTTCTGTGCCGTCTGATAATGCATAGATAAATATGCGCATGACGGGATGCTCTGTCATTAACATACAGTGCATGTAGTCCACATCAACAAGAACAAATTCACAAAAACATTTTATAACAAAACATGACAAAACAATCAAACAAAACTGCGGCACAAAAACACCATACACTCAAGAGCACGAGCTACGATCAGAAGGAACGATATTAACTATATAATAAGAAAACAACACCATAGACACATTAACACAACGCTACTGCTGATTTAAAAACTAGGGCTGGGCACGTTAACGCAGCAATCCATTAACGCCGACAATGATTTTATCATACGCTAACAGCATGTTTTGTTTTTAGCATTGGGAGGGGCTTAACACCGCTGCACACAGGTACTGCACTTTTAAATGAATATTTTCATTTTAAATCTCGAACCAGACGACGTGGTTGATAAAAGCAAAGCTATTTGTAACCACTGCAAACTGGAATGATCTCATCACCGGAGTACTACGAGCCTGAAGTAACACTTAAAGGCGTTACACAGCATTGATGCAGTCACTAGCATCCTTATGCTGCGTTCACACCAAACGCGGCATGATTTTTTGCGCCGTGTTTACCGCGGTAGTTTACTTGCGCGACAATAAAAGTGTGTTCACACCAAAGGCGGCACGAATATTTGCGCAGCGTCAAAGGGGCCGTGGCTTATCTCCGTTGCTTCTCTCCGTGAAAAGAGTTATCATTTCCGCTATCAACCATGGAATAAATAACCATTTATTGCTGACGCAATTCTGAGTAACGCAATTTTTTTCGCCAGAGTTGGGAAATTTCAACTGGTGCGTCTTTGCAACCTATCGCGTCTGTGCATTGACTTTGCATGTAATCTACTCGCGTGAATAATTCGTGCCGCGTTTGGTGTGAACACTTATTAGAATCGCAATGAATGACGGCGAGTATGAGCCTCAAGACTCACCGTCGTCAGGAGAATACACAAGTTGTATGAAACGGACCGGACTACAAAAGTGACGGCGTTACAATGTGCACCAACTGTTGCGCTCACTGAGACTACTGGACATCGCTGGGTAACCACAGTTATCTCTGAGTTACAGTTTGTAGTGTACCCCTTCGACAGATGGTCTTGCACTTTGACTGATGGTTTTTAAAATGCGTTTTATTTATTCCAAAACCAATGTAAAACTTGTGCCTCTTCGGGGGAGTGCTAATACCGTTTCTTTCTCCATTAAAAATTGACCGTAGCTTTAGCCGTTAAACGGCGCACTATGCGACTTCCGTTTCAACTCCGTTTTTCGCCTTCAAAATAAAAGCACCTTATCTCAAAACAGGAAACCGCTTGTCCCTCTAACAGGGACCCTTACGACTGAACAGACTGTTTATGTTCCCTGATAAAAGACAAATATTTCTTCTGGTACCTGTTCAGAAAAGAAAACTGATTTATATACTGTTGTTAACTTGCTGTTGCTCCGAGAGTGCCTGTTATATTGTTCTGATAACATTACTTTAAAATAAAAGCGTGCAATACACTAGTTTTTCATTCATTATTGAATTTTTAGCATAATGCGATTAATCGCTGTTAATCAAAGAAAAATCATGCGATTAATCAGTTACATTTTTTCATCTTTGCCCAGCACTAGTAAAAACACAAAAAGCAGTTCACTCACTAAATGCTGTTCACTTAAAATCAAAGTCCATCCTCCCCTCGTTCTTAACAAACAGTTGGCGCGGTTGTACAGTTTATCAGTGCGCTTTAGTTCCAGTAACGGGTCCATATCGATGGCCATGGACGCCAGTGATGACAGTCGAGCCTCCCAGTTGCGTTTTTGGAATGAGTTTCGATGCGTTTTAGGGCTGAAAATGTCTGCTTGACAGGGGCAGTCGATACCGTTTCTCCTCCTCCTTCAGCCATTGAGTGTTAAAAAAACTACACCAAGCAAAACACAAAAAATTTCATAACTTCTCTAATGTTTCAGCCTGAACTCTTCTTACTCATACTGAGTTCTGCTAGCTAGCTTTCTGTTGAAAAAAGTCACGCTGGCCCACTGACCAATCACAGCGCATGTTAATGCTTACGTACTTCCAGGCCAGCTCGGTGGCCCTGGCATGTCAAAGAATATGCCCAGTATGTCAAACTAAAGATCTGATTGGTTGAAGACCATGACACTCAACGATAACGTCCCTATGTACTTTAATCTGAAAGGGCCAGCTAGAAGGCCTCGAGCCTCTCTTCTTCCACAGAGACATAGAGGTGAAATCTGATTGGATAAAAGCTCTCCTTTAAAAAAAATAAAAGCTGCACTAGAAGCAGTGCTGGAAGCAGAGCAACAGAGGAAGACTGGAGCTGTACAATGAGAAAATAAGCTAATAGGGAAAAATTATTATAATACATGTAGTGTATTTGTGAAAAACAATTACATTATAAAATAGCTATAACTTTGTGATTCAGTTTAGGCCAGCAGAGAAGGCTGATGGCGGTGGCTTTTAAGATGAAAGATGAAAGAAGAAATAAATGATCCTTTATTAATCCCCTTGGGGAAATTTGTCTCTGCATTTAACCCATCCTTAGAATTTAAAGAGCAGTGTGTTGCCCTGTGAGGCGCCCGGGGAGCAACTTGGGGTTCAGTGTCTTGCTCAAGGACACTTCGACATGCAAACTATGGGGAGACCGGGGATCAAATCGGCTACCTTGTGGTCTCAGAACGACCATTCTCCCTGGGCTGCTCCTAATGTCATATCTCACTGACTTATTAACAAGATGCACATTTGATGTTTCTTTCCTTTTTCACGCAGGGATCTTGGAGAACATGGGTTTCTGGTCGAGGGCAGTCTGCAAACAAGCAAAAAAGAAGCTGAGTCTGTGTCGATACCATACAAATATGTCGTCTATAACCGTAAAAAGGAAAAATATGAGTATGAGTACATATACAAACTGGATTCTACACATCAGACCACCAACAGATGCTTGTTTGTGAAACCCCTTCTCGTCAATGTCGATGGTAAATGTAATCTTCACTTAGTCCGACCGTAAACCTATTTGCCTGCGCGCAAATGGCATCTGATTTATTTATTTTTTTCACACATTGAATTTCTACTGTATCTTTTTTGTAAAGGGGACTGGCATCAATATGATGACATCATCTGTGCCGAGCCATCGAAGAACGTGCTCAAACGCATTAAAGAAACATTCTGGCCTGAACAAAGGAAGACTCTGATTGAAGGCCGAGGTATTGCAGGGAATATAATGCTGGAGTCCATATTCGATCATCTCCGGAGCTGGACTAATGCCAACTTGACAAGTTTTCTCATCCAGCTGAATCAGTTTTGTCAGGTTTATGGGGATCCTTTTGTGTATGAAGAAAAACAAAAGAAGTGGTACGCTTTAAACTATGGAGAAGAGGATGTAAGTATATCATCTTTGTGCACAAAGTCTAGATGCTCCGGTATAGAATGAATGAATAATGAATGAATGAATATATACTTTAGCCAACCTGATTTACTCTCTCTGTGTCTCTGGTATAATTTCCTAGGTGAAGCAGATGATAAAGGAATTCATGCTGAGAAAGGTGATTCCTCAATTGCTGAAGAATGGAGAAGGGGAAATGCTCTACATGAAGGATCCCTTGAGAGCAGCTGTGATCATGCTCTGTGTATCTAGAAAGCTTAAATTAAAACTGGATCATGGTGAGCTCCATCAGCTCTGCAGTGCACTCTGTTTACCCAAACTAGAAAAAGACGAGTTCCTCCAGTATTGGACAGAGTTTTCTCAGGATGTCGCTACCCTCAAAAAGTAGGTGCCTAATCTATTCAATAATCCTTTAGTCATGTATATCAATAATTTGAAATAACATTCACAATCTACTGACTGCAGAGGGGCCAAAGGCTTTCATCTATTCAAATAACATTTTCTTTGTTTTAGTCTGCCAGAAATATTGGTGACTCTGATCACCTCCGTGAAAACAGTGGGAATGCCCAGATGGATTCTGGTACTACCGCTCCTCCACCTCCTCAAAGGCACCACAAAGCCCTTTGAAGCAGCAACCTTTGGAAACTCAAGTATATTATCCTGGGCAGGTGTGCAATGCCTTGGAATGACTTCCTCTACAAACATGAGCAGTCAAGATAAGAAGTAAGTACCTTTTTGTCAGAGTACAGCTTACGTAAACACCTTCCAGTGTGTTTAGATAGATGTTGCTCGACATATGTTGACTTACTCATCTGTTTTCAGGGGATTGTTGAATGTGGTGAAAAGCAACAGTCACTTGCTGGAAGTGGATGCACTTTTAGTGCGATGCTGCTTGTTCTTTATGCCATTAGATGGCCTGATGGACTGTGTCCTTAACATCAAGACGGAGCTTTTGGACATACTTCAAGTGTTCAACAACAAGGCTCCCCAAGACATTTCCTACAGTAACTTTCAGGTGAAGGAGGAAACCCGTTATTGAAAGTAATACATCTCAGGGTTTTAGTAAAGTTGTATTAATCTTCTTGGATTTCTGCTTTTCAGGCGGTATCTGATATTCTCTCACATATCCAAGAACAACTGATAGAGGAAAAATACAGGTGATTGGCTCGTCTAGGTTTAGCAGATTTGAAATTGAATCTTCATCAAGTTTCCTGGTTTAATCTTCTACTACTGTTTTGTTCTTAGTCAATGTACAGCGGCTTATAGGAGACAGTGCCTGGCTACAGCAGTGAAACTGTTAGAGAAGCTCTGCAATGGAGTCAAACCAGCATCATATGGCCCTAACTGCCTTGATATTCCTGTAGCTTGTGTGAATCTGGTTGCATCAGTGTCGGACTTTGTTCACTGTAACCAACAGCAGGTATGTGAAGTGAATCTTATGAGGCAAGATGTTAACATTTCAGACCTAATTAAGTCTTGCTGATCTCAAATACTGTCCTATTTGTTCTCGTCTAGGAGACTCAAGAAGGAGAAAGAGAGCAGCAATATGCAAAAGACTTCATCTCTCAGGCAAAGAACACTATGAGAGACTGGATCAGTCGGTCCTTCAAGCAGGGTTTGCTGAACAGGCGTATGTTATCCCTGTTACGAGTTGAAGCTACATCGGAGATTGAGGTGAGCGGTTTTGTTGTGTTTTGTAAATAAAATGCAAAGTGTACATATCATTGGTAGAAAAGGCTGGACAATGGTTCTTTTGTTTGGTGTATTTTACAGATGTGGAACAATATAATCTCCATCCACTTCAAAGACGAAGATTGCACAAAAGAATGGAGACAGACGTTCACAATGGATTTTGAGGGCAAGTACAAGCAGGTATGTGACATCTTCTGCAGATCCCGGTTATTTTTTTTTGGGTTGAACTATGAATAGTTTTTGAGTCTTTAACTTGATTTTAGGAATCTGCTGTGGATCAAATGGAATTCTACTGCTCAAAGATGGAGGACCTCAGTGAATCCCATCCACACGTTGCTGCTAGTATTGAGAGATGTGCTCTTGAGGCTGTTACGTCGTTGTGCCAGGTATGAAGACTTCTCATTCCCTTACCTTGAAGCAACATACACCTTCCCCCAACCACTGCACCAAATTATGTTATGAATTTATTCATATTAATATTAATCCCCATACTGTACATACCTGTACTCTGTGCAATCACTATAAAGTTGAGTCTAATATAATACATTGATGACGTGCATGAGTTAACTTCATAATTTAAAAGATGCGCAGTAATGTTTAATGCCGTTTCATCTCAAATGCAGACCAAGTCTGAGGGAAAGCTGTTTGAGAAGTTCAAGGTAAACTGGAAGTTCGGGAAACTCATCTCGGCCATTATCGAGAAATCCTGGCCAAGGGACAGTCAAGGAAATTTTCAGGAAGATGAAGAATTGGTCCTTCAGCATCTGCTCTCCTGGACTGCCGCCAAAGACTATTTCCAACTGCATGGTATTTCCTCTAGAATAAATAAACTATTAAAACATCCAACCAATTAAAACAAATCTGTGTAGTAAGGAGGTTGAATATATAGAGTGCCATGATCTCTAATTCATAAGACCTATCACCTTCCAACAGTAGAAATCCAGGCTTCAGTTTATGACTGAACTTCATTGATGTGACTTTCGACAAAAAAACATAAAATGTAATTTCTGTCATTGCAGGCGCAGACGAAAAGCTGATCGAGACGCTCACCCAAGATGCCAGGGATAGAATAGCCATAGCCATATCGTCATTCTCAGCCATCGTCAATCGACTGGTCAATGGAGACATTAAGACCAGCCTGCTCAGTATTGTTTTGGAGAAAAGAAGTTCCTTCTTGGAGCTGCTGAAGATTGGTAATCTACTTATCATCAAATATTTCCCAAGAAATGTTTTAAACGAATGAATAATAAGTAACGGCAGAACATGCTTATTTCATAAGATTTCAAGCATTGGCCTAATGTATATATTTCCGTGTGTGTGATTTGATATGAACAGATTGCCTCTCTGAGAATGAACAATACAAGGATATTGCCAAAATGAGGAGGCTGTTACAGTGCAGACAGGACGAATTGAGAGCCGTGTACCATGAGAAGGAGCTTGTGGACGTTCTCTTAACAATGAGCAACATACTTGGGGTATACATGACAGGTATGGTGAAGGATCTGTCAGTATTGTTTGATCAAGCAGTTGCAGAAAATGTTAACGACTGCTTATTTCATTTCCATGATAGTGGATCTTGGCGACATGCAAGAGAAACAGCAGGTGAACATCAAGGTCATGCCCCTGAACAATTTCATGGAGGTTCATCCATTTGAGCAACTGCCCTCTCCCCTGGCCGGTGTTGTCACATACTTTGACTTGGATGAAGAAGTCAGAAACATGGCGGATGTCCTGTCTACCTTTAAAGACAGTCATATATTCAATGTGTGTTGGGAGAATAAAGCCAAACTCATGGCTGCTGCAGAAATGGAAGACGACTCCCAAAATGAAGATGAAGTAGCGAACATTATGGCAACACCAACAATGATACATGATGACATTTTCGAGCCTTGCTTTGATGACTACAAAGACCTCTACACTCGCCTGAAGAATTGCAGTATAAGGCTCGAGGAGGTAAACCAGCTCTTCAGAGATTACAAGGGAAAGTACGAGGAGCTTGCACAGGACCTGGACATCATGTGCAGAGTCGATAAATCCACCGACAAACAGTGGATCCACAGCCGGGTTCAACAGATCGAGCAGTATCACGAGCTTCATCTTGCTGTGGCTTCAGCTCAAATTATCATGAAGGTCAAAGACACGCTTCATCTTCAAGGGGACTTCAGGGTTTTGGAGACACTCACAGGAGTTGTAAGTGGCCATGTTTTCAACTAAATATATTGCAGCTAAATAGGCTACACATCATGTGAAACCTAATCGGGCTAAAACCCTCCCTCTCCATATCACATGTGCATTCAGTTACTGTATTGCCTTTGATTTTTTTTTTTTATATTCATTTACTATTGTATTTTGACTCTTCTATCTTCAGAGTCATGCAGACTTTCAGACGGAGCAGCTCAATAGGATCGACAATGACTTGATGCAGGCAAAGATGGTCCTGGTGGACATCACCGAGTCCCGCAGACAGTGCCTACATGAGCTGGGACTCAGAGGACACTTTGTAAAATGGGTAAAAGATGCACTTGAAGGTAAGAGTCATAATCCTTGGCTGTACTCTGAATGCCAATTTATTATAATCCTCATTTAGGTAAATGTTTCAACAAAATTATATTTATTTTCAGATATCAATGAGTTGAAGGTGTTTGTTGACCTGGCTTCAATCTCTGCGGGAGAGAATGACATGGACGTGGATCGTGTCGCTTGCTTCCACGATGCCGTCCTCGGCTACTCGTCAATGCTGTATGAGCTCAAACCAGACTCTGGTTTTCTTGTCTTCAAAGAGGTCCTCAAGAAGCTCTGGAAAACTTTGGAAAATGACAGCAACCTACCAAAAAAACTAGTAAGCAGACGCCTTGTTAATACTACTCCTACTACTACTACTACTACTACTACTACTACTACTACTACTACTACTACTACAGCTTAAAGCCTCATTTGAACTAAACTGAAACCAGAGAAAGACTCCAGGCATTGTGTTGCTGTCATTCATGCATCCTTTATTAATGACTGGCTTGTTAAGATTTTACTGAAGGGAATACATCTCTGAAATCTATGATAATATAAAATGCAAACAAATAAATGCGACACACAGTCTGGGGACTTGGGTTAACCAATTAAAATTAAACGGCACCATTAACAATGCTATCTTCTTTTGCAGCGGGACAGTGCACGCCATTTGGAATGGCTAAAGACTGTGAAGGACAGTCACGGGTCAGTGGAGCTGTCGTCGCTCTCTTTAGCATCAGCCATCAACAGCAAGGGTATCTACCTGATCAGTGCACAGGGTGTAAAAAAGGTAACTAACAAAAGCAGAGACGATGACATCCCTATGTCCATGCAGCACAGAGGTTGTCTCTGGGAAAGTTCCTACAAAATCAGGTATTAGTGTATTTCTGTTTTTCCCTCCAGTTGAGTCTCGACACCGCCCTGAAGCTCCAGATTCCAGAGGAGCATGATGAGGGTCAGCAGATGCGCTGCTATTCTCTTGAGGACCTTCGGGAGCTGCAGAACAAACTCATGCTGATGTCCGGGAAAGGGGATCAGGGGAAGAATGAAGTCGATCACTTTGCAGAGGTACATTGAAACGTTTCCTTTTTTATGTAGTGGACATAGGTCACTTTGTTTAGCATATAATCGGAAATTCTACTCTTAAGACTGCCAGTGTTTCTATTAGTTGTAAATGTACTGCCGATAATAACTATGGCCCCTAGATTTTTGTTCTTTAGATGTTTTTATTTATTTTTATTCCAAATGAGGATTTCCAAGGAAGTTATGAGCACATCTCTGGTAAACACCAGATTTAAAGCAGTGCTTTTGTGTGATTCTTTGTGAAGGAACTCAGTTAAATCAACTAATCAATTAGTTGACAAAATCATGTGATTAATGTGATGGGTGTACTTAACAATGCATGAATTGCAATTATCGAGTCACCCTCATTAGCTCAGTGTTTGACAGATATTCTGCTGTACACAGTAATTAGACTAATGCATGCGTAATAAGTATATAAAAGAAGGATTTGCATCTGACTGTAGGTCTGTATTTCTTTTTCAGGTTTTTGCGAGTGTTCAAAGACTAGCTGAAGCATTCATTGCCCTCTACACTGCTGGGAACCCTCTGTTCAGACACTGGGAAGCTCAAATCAACTGTAGTTTAAGCAGTGAGGAACCCAGCATTATGATGGACTTCAACCTGGGCAGTGTTCTCAGTGTTGTTATTGTTGAGGGCAACATAGAGGAGCAGCTTCCTGAGCTTTGCAGGAAAATGGAGAAGTGCTTGGACTATTGGAGGGTTTTTGTGGACAAACAGAGGTCCCAGCATTACTATCTGAACTACTATACAGCTGAACAGATTGTCTACCTCTGCAACAAGCTGACTCAGGAAAATGTGACAAATATGGAGGACCAAGTTCTCATGATGCTCTCCTTTGTCAAGCCAAATTGCACAGCCTCAGACTTGAGGCAGGTCTGGCATGCACTCCAGTATGAGATCCTCACCAAACCACATGAGCAAAATGAAGACATTGAGTTCCAGACTTTTGTAATGGTGCCAAGTGAGCTGGGAGACCCAGACTTCACAAGCGAGTTTGATCCTCTGCTAAGTCTTGTGGAACAAGCAAATGGTTCGCTAAAATTTGATCTGATGTGGAATGCTTATATGAAAGACATGAAGAATTATCTTCCACACATTCTTGATATACACAGTCTCGGAAGATTGTTGGAAATACTGGCTAACAAAGAAGATGAGAGCAAAGAAGACATTTCTGACATTAACATTCTGGGTCTCGTATCAAGGCTGCTACCCAAAGGCATGGCCACTGGAAATCCAAACCTTATTGTTTGCCCACATGATGAGGTCTTGACATCTTGCATCTCTGTTTACATGAATAGCGGAGGTGAGACACTGCCCACATATGATGAAGTCCTCCTGTGCAACTCATCAACACCATATGAACAGGTGGAACTATTCCTCAGACGCTGTCTCAGCACAGGCTACGATGGAGAGAAGATATACTGTCTACTGTATGGCGATCTGCTCACTTATGATGTGAGTTCTAAAGTTGAGAACTTTTTTCAGCGAATAAAAATGCAGAGTAGGAAAGACTATAGACTTGTTGTCATCTGCAGCTCGGAGAGAGAGCATGCCTACCTTCCGTCAGCCTTCAGCCAGTACAGATTGCACATGGTTCCCCAGGAGCCATTGGCAAGAATCCAGCGGTACCTCCACAAACACAACGTTGTGCCAGAAGATCAATGCAATGCTGCAGCTGCATTCAAAGAACGACTGTTCATTGGTGTCGTCTCATCCAAAAGGGCTGGTGTTGGTTAGTGTATATATGTACAGTACTCGGCTATTTCAAATGCATGATGGTGAATATTTCACTCCTAAAATTATTAATACCTTATGATTATTACTTTTTTTTCCAATTGCAGGTAAATCTCTGTTTGTCGAGAGGCTGTATAAGAAACTTAAGCGCTCAACCAAAAAGCCATCAATGATGAAATGCATTCGCTTGATTGAACCAAATGTTGATGAGAATGTCATCCTTCAATCCCTGTTGGACACCCCGAAGGGGAAAGAAGAGATTACTTTGTTCCATTTTGACGTCACATCAGTGGTAATAATGAGTCTCAAGTTAATGTTTAGCTTGATGTAATGTAGCATTATTCATAGGAAATTACTTGCCATCTTGCATATGGTGTTAATGGGCTGTGTTTTGTATGCTTGAAAAGGTGCAGAAGGGTCTCGATGAGTTTCTTTTCAAATTGTTGATTCTACGCTATTTGATGGACTCCGAGGGAAAGACTTGGAAGTGCAGTGACAAGCAGCTGTATGTCATAGAGTTTTTGGAGCCAACTGTCTTGTCAACCAGAAATGCTTCACGGCAGGTAAGAGTTTTTAGAAGTTTGTCTCTATTGCATATCATTTGTTATCGGAATTTAAATAGTTGCTTACCCTATGTTTTCTACATAGGCTCAAACTGTGAACAGCACATTCATGGATGTGTTTCCAAACATTTTCTGCCGACCACCCAAAGAGGTGCTAATGCTAGAGATGAGGAAGCAAGAAGATCCTACCATTGTAAGCACTGATGACCCACTGATGGATGATGAAGAATTCAAGAGTGAAGCCTTTCAGCGGCCATACCAGTATCTCACACGGTTTCATAACCACAATGATCTTGACGTGTTCAGATATCAGGATGTTGAAGGGTCACATGTGGAATGTCTTCAGATGCTTCTCATGTACTGTGGAATGATGGACCCATCCTGGGCAGAACTGAGGAATTTTGCATGGTTCCTTAACCTTCAGCTGAAAGACTGTGAGACATCCGTTTTTTGTGATGCCACATTCACTGGAGATACACTGACTGGATTCAAAACCTTTGTGGTGGACTTCATGATTCTGATGGCAAAGGACTTTGCCACTCCATCACTCAGCATCTCTGACCAGAGTCCTGGCATAGTGCAGATGGACTTGACTGGTGTCCAAGATGAAGACTTGGCTCCTTTTCTGATCAGAAAGAGATGGGAAACAGAACCACATCCATACATCTTCTTTAACGATGACCATGTGTCCATGACCTTCATTGGTTTCCATCTTGAGCCCAATGAACATAACTCTGTTGATGCCATTGACCCCACCTCTGGAAGGGTGATAAAAAAGAATGTCATGACAAGGGTATTGTATGAAGGTCTAAAGCTTCAGAGAGTCCCTTTCAACATCAACTTTGATTCTCTTCCAAGAGGGGAAAAAATAGAGAGAATCTGCAATGTTCTTGGTATCCAGTGGCCTCTTGATCCAGATGAAACATATGAGCTTACAACTGACAACATACTCAAGATGCTGGCAATCCATATGCGATTCAGGTGTGGCATCCCTGTCATTATTATGGGAGAGACCGGATGTGGCAAGACACGGCTCATCAAATTCCTTTGTGAGTTGCGGAGGAGTGGAGTGGCCACTGAGAACATGAAACTGGTCAAGGTGCATGGAGGGACAACTTCGAAGATGATTTACTCCAAAGTTAGAGAAGCAGAAGACATTGCTTCTATTAACAAGCAAGACTATGGATTTGACTCTGTGCTCTTCTTTGATGAGGCGAACACCACCGAGGCCATCAGCAGCATTAAGGAGGTCCTCTGTGACAAGACCGTTAAGGGAGAAAGCTTGACACCCAACTGTGGGTTACAGGTTATCGCAGCATGCAACCCTTACAGAAAGCACACCGATAAGATGATTCGGAGGTTAGAATCTGCCGGCCTTGGGTACAGAGTTGGAGCTGAAGAGACCGATGAAAAGCTTGGGTCTATTCCTCTCCGCCAGTTAGTCTATAGAGTTCAAGCATTACCACCAAGTATGATCCCTCTGGTGTGGGATTTTGGACAGTTAAACGATGACACAGAGAAAATATACATCCAGCAGATTGTGCAAAGAGTGGTTGAAAACAATGACATCGCTCAAAGTTACATCAAGTGCATCACAGATGTCCTTTCAGCTTCACAGAAGTACATGCGGACAAGAAAGAATGAATGCAGCTTTGTCAGCTTAAGAGATGTGGAACGCTGCATGCAGTCTTTTGTTTGGTTCATCGACAACCACGTCATGTTGTTTGCAGAGCTGGAAGAATTTGAGAGTAATCAAAAAGCTGAGAGGAATGAAAGGCATTGCAGAGACCCTGACGGCAGAGACCCAGTGCTCTGGTCTCTAGTCATGGCCATAGGAGTGTGTTACCATGCCTGCCTTGAAAAAAAGGATAAATACAGACAGAAAATCAGCAAAAGCCTACCACCAGCATACACCCCGGCAAAGATAATGCAGGAAATCTCACTCATGCAGGATTTACTTCTGAATGGTGTCCCAATGGGGGATACTATTGCAAGAAACAGTGCCCTCAAAGAGAATGTCTTCATGATGGTTCTCTGCATTGAGCTAAGAATCCCTCTGTTCTTAGTTGGAAAACCTGGAAGTTCAAAATCTCTTTCCAAAACGCTGGTGGCAGATGCAATGCAGGGCCAAGCTGCTCATTCTGATCTCTTCAAAAAGCTCAAACAAATCCACTTGGTGTCCTTCCAGTGTAGCCCTCACTCAACACCAGAAGGCATCATTAATACATTCAGGCAATGCGGACGCTTTCAGGAAGGAAAGAACTTGGACGAGTACATTTCAGTCGTGGTTCTTGATGAGATAGGGCTGGCTGAGGACTCTCCAAAGATGCCACTGAAAACTCTTCATCCACTGCTAGAAGAGGGATGCATTGATGATGAGCCACAACCTCACAAAAAGGTTGGATTCATTGGCATCTCCAACTGGGCTTTAGACCCTGCAAAGATGAACCGAGGCCTTTTTGTCTCGCGCGGTGACCCTGATGAGCGGGAACTTGTTGAGAGTGCGAAAGGCATATGCAATTCTAATGCAATGGTTTTGGAGAAGGTCAGGCATTTCTTCCAACCCTTTGCAAAAGCCTACTTGAACATTTGCCACACACAAGGCAAAGGCTTTTTTGGTCTTCGCGACTATTACAGCTTGATTAAGATGATTTTTGCTGTGGCCAAGGCTTCTCAAAGGAAGCCCACTGCAGAAGAAATCGTGAAGGCAGTGTTGAGAAATTTCAGTGGAAGAGATGATGTGAATGCAGTTACCGTCTTCACTAAAAGACTGAACATTGCACCAAACGTAGAGGACATCAGTGCCATTGAGTTTGTGAGAGAAAACATTCAGGCAGTTGGCCAAGAAGAAGAATGTCGGTACCTGCTGGTGCTAACAAAAAACTATGCAGCCCTACAGATCCTGCAGCAAACATTCTTTTCCGAGAGTGGTCAGCCAGAAATAATCTTTGGATCCAGTTTCCCGAAAGACCAAGAGTATACTCAAATCTGCCGCAACATCAATCGAGTAAAGATCTGCATGGAGACGGGTCACACAGTTGTGCTCCTCAACTTGCAGAACCTCTATGAAAGTCTCTACGATGCCCTCAACCAATACTATGTCTGCTTGGGAGGACAGAAATATGTGGACCTGGGACTGGGAACCCATCGAGTGAAATGCCGGGTGCACAAAGATTTCCGGCTAGTTGTCATTGAGGAAAGAGAGGTGGTCTACAAACAGTTCCCAATACCTCTCATCAACAGGCTGGAGAAACACTACCTGGACATTCACACTGTCCTTAAAACTGAGCAGAAGAGGATGGTGGATGATTTGGAAAAATGGTTGCGACTTTTTGTGCGTCTCAGCAGTCAACATGCAGCAGTGGCTCAGACTTACAAGTACCAACCGCCAGACGTCTTCATCGGCTACCACTCAGATACATGTGCCTCTGTGGTACTTCAAGTAATAGAGAAGCAGAAGGACAGCATGGATACACCAGATCCTGAGAGGAGAATACTGGATGAGGCTAAACTCGTACTGCTCAGATGTGCCACACCAGACTCAGTTGTGCGGTTGGACTGCACAGGCCTGCCCAAAGTGGAGAGTGAAAATCTGGCCAGAGTCTACTTTGAAGAGCAGAATAACAGCTGTTTAGCTGACTTCATTCTTGCTCACACAATGCAGGAAGTCCACTGCTACTCCTCCTTCACTGAGGTAACCTTAAAGTTGTCATAAAAGTTTCAGATATATCCCAAAGCTGTTTGTGTTAAGTATTAATGTCTTCATTTTAAAACATAGGTGACAACATTCTCCAGACTTCTGACAGCATCTGACCTGGAACCACTAGAGCAAGTGTTGCATAGTGTTGAGCTTCTTTCACTCCAGCAGTTTGACACAGAGCACTCCTACCTGAAAAAGATCAGGTTTGTGAAATAATTATTCACAAGAATATACTTAGCCATACTTTAAATATTTAAGTATAATCTCAGTCTCAAGATCAATTCTCTGTTTTCTTGTAGGAACTTCCTCATTGCTAAAAGTGGAAGAAGTAAAACCGGACCCTGCAACAAGATTCTCCTCATTCAGTGTGATTTTGATGAAGCCTCTCACAGTGCCAATCTCATTGCATCTGCAAAGTAGGTCTAAAGCTTCTGTTGGGTATGCACCACCACTGTCTGGTTTTTGCCATATTGAGTTTTTTATTGTCCATTTTTAGGTATTCATCCATAAATGAAATCAACAAGATGGCTCAGGAGAGCAGAGGAAGCCGGGTGTTTGTCTACTTTATCACTAGACTGCCAAGAGTGGAAGGAGGGACCTCCTATGTCGGCTTTCATGGAGGTAAGGCGACCATAACTAGTGATGCTTAACTTGTTTTATCACATTGTTTGAAGAATAATCTGAGGCATGTTAATGTTTGCAGGCCCCTGGAGATCAGTTCACATTGATGACCTCAGACGGTCAAAAGACATTGTTTCAGACATCAAAGTCTTGCAGAGCATGACAATCAGTCAACTGTTTGAAACAAAGACGAATGAGTCTGAAGGTAACTGATTGATGAATAATTGAGAGCAAATTATGATTTTTTATTTTATTTTATTATTTTACTTGTATTTTTTTATGACATTACAACATTATTGTCTACAGCCATGGAGCTTGATTACTTGTACACTGAGACTGAGCATGAGGAAGCAGAGTTAAAGGAAAATGTGAGTACAGACAACATGCATGTATATACCAAACATTTGCTACTGTGGGAGAATCACAAATTTGCAATACATATTTTTTTCTGCCTGAAATTTGAAAATCTACACTTGTGCTCCACTCACAAGTGACTCAAGTCTTTAACCAGTGTATCCTCCTGCTGCAGGGCTGCTATAACGTTGTGGACACGACAGCACTGGTGCGAAGCTGTGTGCAGAGTGCAGTAGGTATGCTGAGGGACCAGGTGGAAAGTGGCCTTCGCAGTACTCAGAGAGTTGAGATCCTGCTGACACTCCTCAGTGACAGTGACGAAGTCAAAGGTACAAACAACAACTTATTTTCCAGTGTTTTTGTTTTAGCAGTTGCAGCGCTCATGTTAACTTACTCTTGTCAGCTGAATTTCTGCAAACTGTGAAGAGGCATCTTCATTCATTGCTGGCGACTCGTGATGGCAACACCTTCTCATCCATCAAAAGCAACTGGGTTATTAAGGAGGCCTCAAACATTGATGCCTTGCAAGAAGGAGGCACCTTCAGGTAAGTGCTTCTGCCACAGAATACAAAATGTCTGTTTGCATTTATGTATTTTTTTTTTTAGCAGCTCTGCTGACATTTTGGTGATCATGACAGGCACACCTTATGGAAGCGTGTTCGGACTGTGGTTGTCCCCATCTTGGCGCAACTGCTTTCAGTCATTGACCGCGACCAAAACTTGGACATTCTTCTCGATGAAAACTGTGGTGAATTTGTCAAGAGGCTGTGGTTGGATATCTTTGGCAATGATAAGCTGCTGGAAATCACACACCTAACACTGGATCACAAGTAAGTGGTGGATATATTGCACTTTGCATAAAGGATAACAAATTCCTATTTCTAAGAGTTAACATACTTTTCCATGCATATTTAAACATTTAGTTATTTTCTCTTTTCCAAGTTCTGAGACGAGAACAATCCTTGTACAGAACTACATTGCTCAAGACAGGAACGTGAGCTGCAGCATGCCCTTCAGCTGGAGGATCAAGGACTACCTGGAGGAACTCTGGGTTCATGCGTTTCAACATGAAGGTATGGCCTGGTATCAGGTACTCTCGATAAATAGCACGTTACCACCGTGATGTTGTGTAAATTAAATGTGTATGTGTCTCAGGCCACACTCAACGAGAGTTTGATGAGATATTTTGGAAGACACCACTGGGACGATACATTGCGAAAGCAGACCAAGAGATGCAGACCGAGTTTTTCCAACGCTACCTTCAGGATTTCATCGCCATGACAATGAACATAACTTGCCAGGAAGATCTGAAGGTAGTTTTTATTTCATACCTGAAGCCATACAATTGTCAGGCCATCTGTTTGACGGTTTGTGCATGTACTGTATGTACTAACGGACATTATTTGCTTTTCCAGCTCCTGTGTGGTGCCCTGAACTGTTGCGTCAATGAGCTGCGATTGCGGCTCAATACCACGGATACAGCAACGTCTCTTCCATGGGTCCATGCTGCTTATCATGAGTTCAAGAACAGGCTGCAGAATCTCTCCAGAATGATCTGCATTGAGCCCCAGGTGACCCAGCACCTCTTGAGGAATCACCATACTAGAGACGGGGTTGAACTGGTGAGCCTCTAAAACCATTTAAGTCTTTTAAATAATACTTTTCTTTTTCCACTTAAGTACCAAAATTGTTTGGTACTTAAATATAATTTACATCACCTTTTTAGTGTTTCATGTTGTGATAATATTCCCCCCCCTGTCTCCAAGGTACTCGATGTGTATGCTGCTGTGGCATGTGTGGAGTACCTGGAGCCGAGACTCCTGGACACAGAAGCCCAAAGACGAGCCTGGCTCAGACGGGTCAAGAAACTCCAGGTACCCATTGAGTTGATCTGCTCAGAGGACGGCGTGAGACGCTATGGAGAAAGGAGCAAGGTGATGGTCTGTCGAGTCCAGTAAGTCCAGCTTAACTAAATACATTCAAATGGTCCAAGCGGGGCTGTTGGCAGTAAATACTCTAGTTGCATTGATGTGGATGGTTAATTGTTTGTGTTTCTCTGTTCTTAGAACTGGATGGAATCGGATATTCTCTCTCTCTCTATTTGTGGAACACATGTTATTGGGCATTGAGCAGGTGGAGAAGAAGCTGACACCTGTAGTTTTGGAGCATACAAAACGGCTTTGCCAGGTTGGTCTGTGTTCTTTGTACTAACCAGAAATTCTATGAGTTCAGTCAATTACCATAAAACTGCCTCAACAATAACCACAATAATTCCTCTGCCAAAAATAAAATGTACTACATCTACTCTCATAGATACTGGAAACAAATTCAGACCTCAAAACCAAGCAGTCATTTGAGGCAGTAATTGGTTTGCTCAAAAACTGCAAAGATGGAGCCAATGAGTGTATCTTCAGGTAGAAATTCAGTTTTCTATTGTTTGCATTTCATCAGAATCTGCCGTGCTGTACTTTACCTCCACCCTGTGTCTTCACCTATTTGTGTTTTTTCCAGGTTTGGTCTTACGCTGTGCCCAGTGTGTATGGGAGACCCCCAAGATCCGCTCTGCCTGCCATGTGAACACATCTACTGTGTAGCCTGTATCAAACAGTGGTTGATCCCTGGTCAGATGTACTGTCCCCTCTGCATGCAGCCAGTGAACGAAGACTTCCCCATGACCCCTTCAGATACCATAAGGTTGGTAGCTGCATGTGGATTAGAACAACGGAGTACATTTTCGTTCCTCATAAAAAGCACAGATATGATCATTTGATGCACCCTGTGCTGTTTCCTAGTTCCTTCAAAAGGATCGAGGTAACTTCGTGCTCTGTGAATATGGCATGTACTGAGTTCTCACAAAAAGCTGTTTTAAATTATTGTGTCTCTCGTTCTGTCTAGGATTCTCATCAACCAGCATGCTCTGTTCAGGAAGCAGTGCAATGCTTTCTTCATTGATCTAGTATCCACTGTGTGCTTCAAGGACAACTCTCCCCCTTGTTCAGATGTCATTCTCCATTTGTTGTCCTTTCTCATGGTTGAGGCCAACACTGTTCCCATTTTCAGAGGTGGGACACTGCTCTGAACATGCCTACACAACCTTGTCTCAAGTTTTGTCAGCTCTTAATATTCTTTTTTTTTTTCTCCAGTTAATCGACAAATTCTGACAAAGGTGCTCTCCCCGTTTGATGACTATGTGGATAAAAATCCAGTGGTTCGGTCAGTAGTGCTCAAACTCCTGCTGAAGTACAGGTGAGGTTGGACATTGGATAAAGCCTGCTGATGTGCGATTTGACATATTTTACCTGGGTTTCTAATTTTTGTATGAATTGTACCGTTTCTGAAGCTTCGATGAAGTTAAAGATTACCTACAGCAGCATCTGGTGGCAGTTGAGCAGAGCAACATCTTGGAAGAGACGGACAAAACTGAACTCTACTTGTTGTACATCAACTGCCTGGAGGTACATATTAAGTCTGACTCTGCTGTATATTTGAAATTAAACTCCTTTGTTCAGCAGCACTTGTCAGGATACATTAAATGCAAATCTTCTAATCACACATGGATTATAGTATCTTGCGTTGTGATAGAACTTTTATAGAATATATTTTCATTTCTCTCTCTAGGATTCCATGTTTGAACGGTTTCAGTTCAGGTCCATTGCGTGCCAACGGCTGTGTCTGCAGGATGAAAGTTCCTTCCTAACAGACTACCTGCAATCACATGGTCAGTCTGCTGAAACAGCCACTGTGGAGTATCTGCAGCAGATTGCCAGAGTGCGCATGGACCTGGATATGGCTGCAAGCCTCATCACAGAAAACCTCAGAGCCACTGGTGTGTAATTTACATTTTGCACATACTGTACACTCGCCAGTTACTGAAAAATAGAGACATTTGTCATTGGTTTGTGTTTTGATAATTCCGAAATGTCTTTTTTCCTTTTCTTTTCAAACACAGCAGAGTCTCGGGAGACTGGTCAGAGTGAAACCACAGCCCTCCTCCTGACCAGTGCGATGAACTTGTGTAGGCGCAGTGGAAACGACTGGTATCGTGTCTACTTGATCCGCAAGATCTGCAGCCAATATGGAGTGGAGTTTGTCCTGAAGCTCCTCAAAGTGAAAGAAATGCACTGGCTCTTCCCTGAAGAAGTGCTGCAAAAGGTTTGATTACTCGCATTGTGATTTTCAGTGCCCGATTTAAATGCACCGTTGTAATCAAAATGTAATGCAATCAGTAACTAAATAGTGTGATTCAATTTTCATTACACCCAGAGTGAGAAAGTCACTCCACTCGACCCGTTCCTTGTGTGTGGGGAAGACTACAAGACTATCAGAAATGCTGTTGCAAAGGGAGTTATGGAGGGAAAAGTCAACGGTCTGGATGAGATTTGTGAGGTAACGTTGTGTTACTTTCTTTTTGGTAACTGAGGATCAGGTCAGGACTCTGCTTCGGAATGCATGTTTACATGGCTGTCTTGTTGCTCTCTTTCTTTGTAGGGGTGCAGATGCTTACCACAGCGTACAGCAGTGAATCTTCTGTTGGCACTCTACAGAGAAGTCACCACTCTTTACAGAGAAGACAATGCTAGCTTCCATCCCAAGCCTGAGGTAGATCCTTTTTAATTTGCACCTTTTATGAGCTCTCTAAAACTAATCTGAAAATATTATTACTAATGTTACCATATAATATAGGCCTACACAGAATGGATTGACCATTCTGGTCAATGTATGCAATATCACTGATATTTAAATATGGGTATTCATTATCTAGATTATGCAAATGATTTATCAGGTGAGATCAAAATTAGGGAGGCAAATATTTATATAAGGTCAAATGGGGGGAAAAAAGACCAATTAAAGATGATTGTGTCACAAGAAAATGTGCCATTACTGTAATAAGCATCGTCATAGGGAGATACTTTTATTGGTCATATTTTGCTTTCAATTGGGGAATGGGAACCAATCATACATTTTATTTTTTACTTTACTGGGCATTTTTCTGTCTGTTTCAGTAAACTACATATCCATGTATTTATGTATCTTTGTACCTACAGCAATTAGAAGCCTTGACGACCTACATCCAGAACTCCAAATTCCTTGCCAGCCAACAGATGAAGGCCTTTGCAAAGGCTTTGGTGAGCAACCAACTGAGGTCGTTGGAAGTTTGTCCCGGGGCCTCTGGTGCCCAATCTGTGCTGGTGGACCTAACCATTCACCTGGCTGCTGTCATGCTCTGTGGGAACCAGGGGATCTTTGCTCCCCTGCAGCAGCTGGCAATGGACCCTGCCAACATGCAGGTATGTATATCGTCAGCTGCTTTCAGTGTTGTCAAAATTGGCCTTCTCTTTTTTTGACGCAAATGTAATATTTGTATCTGTTGGCACAGGCAGCCTTCTTGCCTACCATGCCAGATGACATGTTAGTAGTGGCTCAACAAGCTATGGGACCGGTGCAGTGGTACTGTAAGTAAACGGACAAAGACAAATATTTACTCTCAAATTTGAATTCTAAAAAAAAATATGTATGTATAATTTATTTACTCTTCCCATAGATTGTCCGAATGGTCACCCCTGCACGATTGGAGAGGTATGACTCATAGTAAGATTGTAATGAGTCTTTTTTTTATTTTTATTTTTTGCATTCTTTTCATTCATTTTCTTGCACCCTATTTCTTATATTTTTTTTTCCCTAGTGCGGCCAACCCATGGAAAAAAGTATCTGTTTGGACTGTCGTGTTGTAATTGGAGGAGAAGACCACTTGCCTGTGACAGGATTTCAAGTTGGTCAGCTGCAGTAAGGAGGCTTTGACTTACTTTTTGAAAAATATTTTATTCAAAGATTTGTATTGATGCATTAATTGTCTTCTCACAGGGGAGACCGCACTCAGACAGGCCACGTCCTCGGCAACCCCAGTCGCAGGGACAATCCAGACATGCTGGACACAAAGAGCATCTCCCTTGTTCCCTTCACCATGGTCCGCATGCTCACTCACATGGCCATGCTGTTGGGTGCCTGCAATCACCCACAGGTAGCTTAAATAAAGAGTGCGGTTCTAACGGAGATCCTTTCTCCATGCAACATGTTTTTGAGTGTTTAGGTGCAGCAAAAAAAATTTCACCAAATAATACAAACCCCATATTTCACACAAACACTCTTGATATACTATTTGTGTTTTAAATGGGGGACTCTGGTCAGTCATCCACTTTATTTGTGTTTCTAGATCATTTCTGCCATCATCAAGCCTCCAGTCCGTGACCCAGGTGCATTTCTACTGGCTCACTTGCAAGAGGACATGAAACATCTGATCAGATCTCTAGGTAAAGGGGCAGACGACACAGTCAGCGCCGTCCACCTGCTCATCAGCAGCTTCCTGGAACCCAAACAGCCTCTAACATGTAAGGAACAACACCCCTTCTGTAGAACTGTTATGTTATATGTTTGGAATAACATAATGATACAAAAAAAAGTTATGCACCAATGCAGTGCAGCTGTGTTACTGTTTTCACCTACTGAAAGCATGTTTCTGAAGTTTGTTGCTCCTGGACCTTCTTCTGTCTCGTTACTGTAAATTAGGCTGCAGGACAGTGTCAGAAAATAGAGAAGAGAGATGTTGCGTTATATGGAGTCATTTTTCCCTCTAGATTCACTGGCTTACCTTCTACTGTTAAGCACAGCTGGTATTTCCTTTCAGGGCCTGTTCCTTATGACAATGTGCTCTCCACCAAAGAGGCTAGAAATGGATGGGAGATGGAAGTGAGCAACGTCGTCATCGCACCTCAGCTGAAGGTAGAAATACTTTTTGACAATTTGTTCTAAAAGGGAACAAATGGAGCACATAATCTAATTTGTGCATATAACGCGTCCTCCTCTCATGTGTCTCCTCCACAGCACTTGGATAGACAGCTGAAGGACGTGAACGCGTTCATCCGGGCTGATTCTCGCATTTCGGCCAACCCAATCATGACGCTCATGTTTGGCAATCCTAGTCTTTTCTTGGCCTCACTTCCCCAGAATTCTCTGATCCACGGTTCTGTTGTGTGGAGCTGCAGGGAGAAAGTTTCTCTGCTGAGCCTCACCCACATCGTGGAGCAGAATGATGGCAAAGAAACCGTGCCGGTGCTCTGGAGATTTCTGCATAAGGTAAGAAAACAATGACATGGCAGACCACTTTTGAAAGCCAGCAAAAGAATCCTGTGTCCTACTTAAACCCGGTTTTGGAGAAGTTACTCCTATAACTGCGTCATAGTGGTCCATGTGTACACTGAGTTCCTTGTGTTAAGCTACTTTTAGTCTATTCTGCTTGTATGTGTTCTGACTTAAAATGTTGCATTTCCCTTAAAATTAGGTTAGAATGTCAGTCGATTGCGGTATAAAAAAGAAAAAGACATGAAGTCTTTATTTTAACAAAATGTAAGTACATAATGGTTTTAGGAGTGCTGAGGGTGTAATTTCCACTAGGGATCCTGTTTTTCCCCTAATTTTCACAGTTTCAGTTTAAATCATCCACTAACAGAGCACTAAACTTACAGCCAAGATCCAGATGCTAGAAGCTCTGATTTGATCAAAATGCTTATGAGTCACCTTCAGTTATTACCGTTTGCTTACAGCATTTAAGCTGCACATGCAGTAGCGAGTGGTTACCAAGCTTTAATTTGTCCCAGATTTAGTTATGGAAAGTATTTTAACGAATTAAATAATAACTCCCTTTGCAACACCATTTCTGATAACATTCATTTACTTTTTTTTTAAAGTACCTCAGACTTTATTGTTTATGGTTCCACAATTACCAGAAATCATGTATCATCTTGTATGCCAGGAAAAACTGCACTGTATGTATGTATGTATGTATGTATGTATGTATGTATGTATGTATGTATGTATGTATGTATGTATGTATGTATATGAGATGTGTTTGTATATATGTTTATGTATGGCAAGACCGGCTTACTTGCACAACACATTTTCTTAAATTGTGGCTTCTTTAAGTTTCACATACTTTAATATCCATTATATTTATATAAACATACATATTTACCAGGTTATGAAGAGCATTTAACAAGCAATTATGTGAACACGACACACCTTTAAATTTTAGGAAGCAGAGCTCCGAGTGGTGAAGCACCTTCCTGACATCCTCACACTCCAGAGAGATCTGGTCAAGAAGTTTCAGAACATCACCGAGCTGACTTGTGGCACCATTGCCGAATTCCTCCACGGACAGAAAACAGGTACTGGAACTAACTGCCTATGTCGGTGGTTCCCAACTTTCTTTGTAACTGTGTGACTCACTCTTCACAAGAGATTTAAAAAAAAAAAAAAAGTTCCACGCAGTTCCTAATTACCTCCTTCTCGGAAATGTCATAGTAAAGTAGCTTTGTGGCTTAGTAGCACAGTAAAAACATGCCTGCCAAGGAATGAGTTGTTTTAACCGGGACGGAGACAATGATTGATTATTCTTAAAAGAGCTAAATCTCTTCCACACATCAGTCTATCGAATTTGTTGCAAGTTGTGTTTCTAGTTGACGCGTCTACACTTGGGACGAATTTTTTTGTGTTCTTCATCTGTGCAGCTTCGCTGAAAGCCTGGTATGATAAATACATCCAAATCTTCCTGACGACGTGGAATCAGCTCAGAGTGTCTTTGGCCACTAACGGTAAATAAAAACACACACGTTGTTACACCAACGCTGGCCCGTCCAACATCTCCATCTGACTTGACTTGAAACGTTGTCCTTCAGGTGAAATCAAGATCCCAGCCGAGTTCTGCCAAAAGGACCTGGACTGCAACAGTGACTTCAAGGTGCTGTTACCACGGCGACAAGGCCCGGGCCTGTGCTCCACGGCCCTCGTCAGCTACCTCATCGCGCTGCACAACGACTTGGTGTACTGTGTGGACAAGCACACTGGAGAGGAGACCAGGTGGGGGCGCTCATGCCACATTTTTGCTCACTTGCACAGTTTGGCTGTAGGAGCACATTGTGTAAACTTCTGTCCCCCAAATATATACACTACATTATTATATTGCTTTTACTGAGAGATTGTTAAATGATAGAAAGATAGCTTTTTAAATACCAAGTCAAAGATGGAAAGAGAAAGCAGAAAAAAGCACGTTTGCAGATATAATCCCATCATTCATGCATACTGACGCTGGCTGACTGGTTTGTTTATCCCTCCCAGCTACAAAGTGAGCCCTGCAGATCTGACCGACCTGCATGTGATTCGGTACGAGCTGGAGAGGGACCTGATGCCTCTGGTTGTGTCCAACACCCAGTACAGCATTGAGAGAGGCCAGGAGACTCTTCACGAGTACGACTTGCCCAAGATCCAGCAACAGATCGTCTCCCGCTTCTTACAGGGCAAACCTCTCATCACTCTTAATGTAAGCAAATTGAAAGCACAAGCAGTAATAATAATAACTTTATTTATACAGCACCTTTTTTAAATGCAAAGTGCTCTACAGATAAGCAAAGCATAGTCGTACATAACGTCAATACCAGTAAACAAAAAAGGACCATACCATAAAGGCAATGAATCAAAACCAAACAAATGACCAAAAAGAGCAAATGTAATAGAAAATAAACAAACAAAAACAGGGGAACAAAAGTACTGCATAAAAGGATGACATCACTTAAATGCAATTCTCTAAAAATGGATTTTAAGAATTGATTTAAAAGAAGTTATTGATTCTGCAAGCCATATCTCCTCAGGCAGGTCGTTCCAAAGTCGAAGGGCCCTAATGGCAAGTTAGAAATGATTCCTCTTTCCATTTTCCACAGGGCATCCCGACGCTAGTGAACAGACATGACCGCAACTATGAGATTATCCTGAAGGACGTAAAAGCAAAAGTCCAGCAAGTAAGTTTTGATACATACTACAGTCCTGGAACTACCTTTACTTAATCACATGGTATACTAAACCTGCTGCTGGAGAAAACCCCTCATATGAGATGTGTGTGTGTGCCCCAACAGGAGCCTCTTCAGACTCTCAGCCTGTCTGCCGTGGCTGGGGAGCTGCACTCCTACAGTGAGGTGTGTGAGGCCTTGTCCACGCTGGAAGTGGCCCTGGGTTTTCTCGCCATGACCGGGGGAGAGCCTCTCATGCAGCTGTCCTGCTACCTGGAGGAGGTGCTGCAGATGGGAAACCAGATGGCTGCGCATATCCTCAAGGTCAGCCTATCTGAGACAGCGATTATTCTATCCTGTTGCCGTTCTCCCACTTCCACTGTACATTTTGTTTCTTTTTAAACAATTAATTTGCCAAATTGACACCTAAGCGCAATCATACCATGTGTCATCATACTATACTGTTACAAACATGGTTTCACTGTGGGTCTTTTTTAGGTGCTAGGAGTGCAATAAAATGTAACGTTCTCCCCGTTTTGCTCACAGGCCCTGAGCATGTGCTGTCTTAAGCATTGCGTGGCTCTGTGGCAGCTGCTGGTCTCACTCAAATCAGAAAATATGCTGCGGCTCAAGAGGGTAAGGCATCAGTACAGATACAGAAGTGTAAATGGTATTATTATTTGTAGTAGCATTTTAGTGATCTATGTCATACTACATTTTGCTTCATCAATCCTTTTGTATACGAGTGCAGTATTATTCTCTTTTTATTTCGACTATTTCATGCATGCTCTTTGTTCTCCAGGATCCCTTTGTGGAGGTCTCAGAGACCTACAAACAGGCCCTTGGGGAGGACGAGCAGCGGCTGCTGACTGGCTTCTTTTCTAAGAGCAGTGCTGACAATTTCCTGCTGGAGATGCACGAGTTCCTGTTGCTGGTTCTTAAAAAGCCCAATGCACCTGACACCTACAAGCCTGACTGGAGGTAAAACAAAATTACCATTGCACGTCTCTATAAGTTCTTAAAAACTCATCTAAAATTGAGGCTAGATCATTTAAATACTGAAAAAAACTGTTGCTTGCTGTATTTTCGCTCTCAGTGAAACAAAGTAGATGTTGTTCCATTCCTACTTTGAGCCACTTTGGGGGGGATTTAGCGAGATGCACGCTAACAATCCTGAAGCTAACTTTGGTCAGATTTGGCTCTGTACATTAAAGTCGGTTGGCTGAGAAAAAAGTAAAAAGTTTATTTTGTAAATTTTTAACAAAGTCTTTTATTTGATTGGGCTCAGGGACAACCCATTAAGTTGAAACACTGCCTCCAGCATGAGTAAATACTGTGCTAAATAATTAATGATTGAGTGTGCCATGTATTTTAGCTCCATATTTTGTATTTCATTCAGACTGGAGTATGTTTATCTATGCATTTGTGTGTTTTTTAAATGTAATGTCCGATCACATGTACTATAACGTGTACGTTTTGTCTTTTAACAGCCTGAAAGTCACACTGGTGTCTTACATGGAGCGCAAAGACCTGGACATCCCGCCTGATGTGGAGGAGCTCTTCCCAGAGGAGATCTGCCTCTCCCAGTATGTTGAAGCCTGGAAGTTCAGTATGGCCATCAAGCAGGAGCGTGGACAGAGACAATGAAGACGTAAGGAACGGGTTGTTTTTTGTCTACCTTCTTTATCTTGATATCATTAAATCCTTTGGGTGAAGTTTACAATCATAATGCATTAACAGTAGTTGTATGAATGTCTGATCTGGTGGTATTTTTCACTCTGTTCATGTAAAGGAGCTGTGCCTTTTTAGAGCACTAATGTTGAGCTTCAGCGTGCCACAAAAGATGGAGTGCAGTTCACATTTACAACTCACCTGTGTGAAGAGTTGAACTTTTTGCATCATCTCTTCTGGTTTTGTTTGATTTTAATTGTTCCTGTGCTTCAACATGTACAGCGTTTCCGTAGAGTTGAAAGTTTCCTTTCTCGTGTAATGTGAATTTGTCTGCCCTGTGAAGAGGCAGAAAATACAATCTGAATACTACTCAGGTGTAATATGTGGTCTAAAAATCACATTGGAGTCACTTCCCTCAAAAGCCACTTGTTTCCATTCCTTCTTTGTATTCATGTCATGTGTCTTGTGTATGTTAAAGCTGCACTTTCCTTTCTTCCACTTTTTTAAATTCAGTCTTAAAAAAATCTACGTATATTGTATATAAAATATATTTAAAAAAAACATTTATTTCTTTAAGTTTAAATCCAGTTTTGACTTCATTTGATTTTCTGTAACTTTTCATTCAATGTTCATCATATTTACAGAATACAATATTGCCTCGTTAGTTAGTTTTGTTTGTGTGGCAATAAATACGGATTACAATAAAGCATACGTGTCTTTTGTGTGCTTTTTTTTTTTATCACTATACATAAATGTTTCTAATGCCGCATCTTATTCAGCTCACTCTGGGCTGGCTCAGTGATGCTCCCGCCCCTTCATGGCTAAATGCTGACTAACATTGCCATAACTTTTCTAGTTATTTGTCAACACATTACGGCAGCAAAAACATTTTCCATCTGCCATTGTAGGCAAAAAAAATTGTGGGTAATTTCCTCAGTCCGCTCTGAATCGTCTTAAATCCTGTAGTCATAGTGAAGTGTGACAGTACAATATTTTGCTCAGCAGGGGTTTGGCAAAAACAACAATACAGAAATGTGAATGTCGTGCTAAGATTCCCCTCCTGTGAGACTAACATCATTTATGGGCATAAGCAGATTCCATTGTGTCTTTTGTATTTTATGTTTGTCGTGTAACGTTTCTTTCCAGCTTAAAGGGTACTGCCCAAATAACAAAAACAAAACATCTTTTCTCACTTAGCTTTATTGGTATATGCCCAAAGAGATAATTATGGTTTTACGTTACTCTTACATTTCTGTTACTGGTCCCTTATAATGCCTTCTGTGTCTACAGTTGTAAAGAGTGTTTTACAGTGGATTCTCAACAGCACTACTACTATAGGTCACAAGACAATTGCTCCTTATTTACATGTTACATCACTACCAAAGACCAAAAGAGGCTGTCCATGATGGAGTGCTCAGGAAATGGCTGCCTGCCGAAGGTTACGTGACTTTCTGACCCTCTGTTGGTGGGAGAGCAATGTGTTTCTGATCAGGCTGATGGAAATGATAAGGACAAGACCGCTGTTGGACGGCTCCTTAATTCAATTTCCTCTATACCAAAGCAGTGTTTAGCATAACAATGACAAATGGAAGCATGCGCCTGTGAAAGTAAACCATGCCAGCGACCACCCTCTAGGAGTCTGCAGTCGGTATAAATGATAACCATAAGAGGAGTCGAAGACTGCCGGGTTCGCAGATTTGACCCAAATGTCACTTTTATTTCATAATGCCTCGATTACGCAAGTAATCTTAATCTATAAATCCTGATGAAAAATAGTTGTTGACAGACTGACAATCGGAGCTGTAACTGCACCAGGCCGGGGTGACGTGCTATCTAACCATGTCCTCGCTGCTCATTAGCAAACGCGAAATGTGGAAGTGCAGTACATGAGGTTGATAAACACACCCACAAATGGGTCATGAGGCGTGATTTGCTCAACTCAGTCCTGTAGAACAAGCCTCACTGAGCAAGTTCAATTGCTTTCGCTTCCACTTGTGTTGGCTTCAAAGCCACCATGCCAACAGTACAAAGGGAGGGATACAAAGAGGCCACATTATTTTCCCTGCTCTGTGTTTGTTTGTTTTTTTTGTCTTTGTTTCTTGATGAGGAGGAAATGGGGGCAAAATTACTGTGCATCGTGGCTCATATTTAATGATATTCATGGTTGATGGACAGTTGGGATCGGGTCACAAGCATGAGGGTTTCACAAAGCTGGATAATGATGTGCAGAAATTACCTCTTTTGGTTTGCAGCTACAGTATGCTGGAGGATTTGACTGCCCTGGCTGAATTATGGGCATTTTGTCTCCACAAAGTAGCTGCTGGGTCATAAATGCACTCAAGACTTCAGCCAGAGTTGGCCATTCTTTTAAACTTTGGTGCAATGAGACTAACTCAAAACCAGTATTTTGTGGGAAATGTGTCCCCCTTCTGTTTTAAATGGTCTGGTTTTGTTTTAAACCATAATAGAAAATGTGTTTTCCTAGTGGCAAGTGACATGCTTGGTTCAACACTAGGACTCGTTTCATAATGCTTTTTATAAGCCTTTTCAGCCCACAACCTAAATGTATTTTTGATGTTCCCTATAAAAGTTATTAAAATAAAACAAAAGACCTCTGAGCATTTGTTCCTCATATGTTGTCTGTCTGTTTACATTCTTAAAATATATGTATATATTTATTTTTTAAATACCACTTGAGAACACAGCCTCTGATTGGTCGACAGGTTTTGCTAGTGGGCGGCTAACAACAACACTAACTGTTTTCAACGCAGACAAATTGATAAATAATCACAGAAAACATTCAGTGTTGGATTTACTTAACAGAGTCTCCATAATGACACCACAGGTCAAGCTGGATTACAAGGCTCCTGGAAGGAGCCCTTGTCAAATTAGCACAACAGGTAGCAGGCAGCTTCTCAAATATATTGAGTATGTCGTACACGACTTACGTTGACAAAGACACCTACACTATATTAACGGTAGGCTACAGGTAATGCAGATGCATTAAGATGGGAGACGTGCAGTAACATCGTAAATCAATGCCCATTATAAAATATAGGTAAAATCATTGTAAATTGGCAAGGGACAACTCCGGTTCTGCGCTGTGTTCAGTGATTATTTGTTTATTTCCCATTATTATAACTTCATCAAACAAATGCATTATTGATGAATGTGTCCAGAAAAACGTGTGGTGAGCAATTATTAGCTTTCTCTCCACATGATCCCTATTGCGCTCTCTCTTCTGTGAATCGTTAGGTAAATAATTCCCCAAAATAATATTTAAAATTCGGCTATTTTAAATCTAGGTCAGCAATCCTAATCAATTCTCCCCTTTGTACTTGCCTTGGGTTATACTTTTGTTTCTATTAACCCTTCAGAGATGCCCTCTGAACTTCACGATCCAGTTAAAATAATATAAAGTTCAGCTTTGAATCGTCACTGTGCCTTGATCTGTGGAGGAGCTTCAAACTTAACCCTTTGCAAAACAGCTTCAGATATTCATCAAGTGTACACCTTGGGGATCCAATATCATTGGCAGGCACAGTCGCCAGTCAGGCGCTCTCAGTCAATAGGGAGCTAAGATTTGAATGATTGTGGTATGAAATCAGTACCCTGAGATACCCCTGAGACCTCAGGAAGCACACCAACAGGCTACTGTATTTTCTATGGGGCATTACATATGCTTTACTGGAGGTCTGGGAAAATGTTTTCTTTAAATTAGCCCTTCAGGGTGCTGCTGTTATTGCATTATTATCAAATTAGTGTTTTTTAATTAATACGTCATCTGAAATGTATGTGCAAGTAGGTCACAGTGGGGTGAGCGCAGAGAGCGTGTCCTGACTCGGGTTGCTCAGCCTGCTGTGCAAAGCTTAGAGAGAGAGAGAGAGAGAGAGAGAGAGAGAGAGAGAGAGAGAGAAAAAAAAACAACCTCGCTGAGCACATCTGTGAATTATATTAGCTAATTGTGTGCACTTCTCCTTGCACTTAACACTTGGGTTGTCCTCCAAGCACAAGGAAGAAATTAAGAGCCCTGCTGCCATGTTGTTCTATTAAATACATGAAGAGAAAATACAATTACTAGTTAAGTGGGAACATACCACATGGGATTATGAGAGGCACAACATTTCAAGACTCAAGAGGGACTTTATTCATGCTGCCATGCACATGCAGGTTTACCAGCAACACCACTGTAAGATTTACATGCAAGCAGAGCACAGATAACAGACAATATCTTTTTTTTTTTTTTGTCCTATGTCTCATTTTTACAGTAAGCAGTTAACCTACAAAAGTATGGGCTTTCCTTAATGGAAAATGGCTGTTTTAGCATAATACTGAGTCCCCCAGTCCAACTGGAGCCTGCTCACCTTGAGCAGAGACATCTTAACTGTACCTTTTTCATAACTACAGCTTGAATTTCAATACCAAACGGTCTGCTACAGGCAGACAGCTCAGCCTTTGCGTTCCATAACAATAAAACCACATGTTGAATCTGATTGTTATGGTAACATTTCCCAAATAATAAGATGAAGCAAAGGCAAGACTGGGTTATGTGTCAGGTACTGAGTTACATCTACATTGTTAGAAGCCCCTGCTGCTTTCCCTGACTTTTGTTTCGGAGAAAAAGGCGCTGTGAAAAAAGTAAAGCCACTGGCTACCAGCCAGAATTGCTAATCCGTGCATTTTGTTTGGGAAACATTTGGAGCGCTGTCACCGGTATACTCTAATGTTACAGAATGGTTTCTGCTGTGCTCTAGTACCAGTATCTTGTTCCTTCAGGTGGTTATATTTGCTATCACGTGCTCGTGATCCAACTTGAACTTGAAGATCTACCGAACCAAAACAAGTCCCCTGCTAGCCTGTCAACCCCCATCCTTCATCCAGCTACTCGTCAGCAGATCCTCAGCTGTGCCTAGAATTAGCACTTCACCTCATCTGCCTGGGGTTGAGTACCAGCCACCACACAGAGGAAAGTATTATAGGTGGTGCTTAGAGTGCCTACCTCTCTGGCCTTTGGCAAGGATGTCTAGATTTGACTGAGGAGGACTTAGCAGACCTGTCAGGTTCCCACCCAGGTTTCGCCTCTCCGCTCTGATTGTGTGTGTGCGTTTGTCCCTGAAAGCCCTGACTCTGTTTCTTTTTCCTGCCAAGAGATGGATGGCTGTTAAATACGGAGGCGCTTGCCATCTTTATACTTTTACGGTTTTAGTCATACGTGTGTGTCACTAAATTATTGTTATGCAAGACGTCCAGAAGTTTGACGGTGTAGAGTTTTCATTCTTGGAGGGATTTGGATTTTGTAACATAAATCAAACAACAGAGAATCGGTTTACATCAAGGCTGAGAAATGCCTGGAGCTTCTACAACACAAAACTCTCCTTTGAAAGATAGAAAACAGTTGCTGCCTGGCACACAGCAAAGAGTGTTACATAATACAATTAAATACTGCTCTCTCTCTCTTTCTCCTCTTTGTCCCCTTGTCTTTTTCCCCATTTGCTGTCTCTCACACTCTTCTTTCTTACTTTCTCTCGAGCTTTCTTGCATCTCCCTTCATTCAGTCTTGTCTCCTTGATGTGCTTTGTTATCTGACGGTCTTTGGCTGTGAATAGATAATGACTGTGCAAGAGGTCCTGTTTACCATGGATACCAAAGGATTAGAGTCATTGCTACTGGTGCCAGTGTTGTAACAAGCCGGGGAAGCCTTCCACAGTGTACGGAGGTGCTGACAGTTATCCTATACAAGATTAGAGAACTTGGATTATGGGTCGTTTTTCTCCACCTGGTGATGAGAGACGAGGAGAAAAGGCCGAGCGTCACAATGCCAAGACCCTGAGGAACAGGGCTGTCCTGGGAGAAAGTAAACCACAGCCTCCATGTTTGTTTTGAACCTTGGCTTGTTCATTTTTCAGAGTTGTGCGAGCTGTAGCCAATGATTCGCAGTCGTAGTCGTGGAAACTACGTCACTTTTTACCTTGCCCTTTCACCTTGGTATTCCCTGAGGCCTGTGGCGGTCCACAGAGGAAGATGCCTCCAACTAAGCCCTCCTGTGGTCAAGGCCCAAGCCGGTGTTCAGTTTCACAGCGCCTCTCCTCTTGGCCCCAGCACAAATACACAACACCCTCTCCGATTGCACTTGATAATATTTATCCTCAATTATAATTCCACAGATATAGATTCTTGAGTGGAGTACAGTGGCAGCAGACAAAGCAGCGCGGCCTTGAGCCTCCAACTAGGTCTTGCTGAGGAGGGTTCCTGCATGAACCCCAGACAATTCATGTTCTCTTGAGCCGTGGGGCAAAATAAGCAATGTAGCCATTAAGAGCTCCAATGCATTGGAGAAACACGTTGCTGTATATTTGTCCTTGTGTTGAGTGCATGCATCGCTTTAGTGAAATGTGAAACCAGCTAGAATACACACAGTGTCACACGTGAGGGGTGGTCACAGTCTAAATAAATGAATCCAGCTTCTCATATTCCGCAGCCTCGTCCGCATTAACCCCCAAAACTATGTTAGGCAATGACAGCTTAGTTGAACTGAAACCATGAAGTCGTAAATCGGTCAAATATACATAAGGTATGAGGAACACGCATGAACGCAGAGACTCTCCTCAGTCTCCACAATAAGATGATTAATAATAACCAGATGAATAATAATATCCGGAATGGAAACCACACTGTCAGATTGTTGGTTTTGCTTATAAATGAATGATCGAAGAAGTATGAGGGAAGAAGGGAATCTCAAAGTGGTGACAATTAACCGTTTGTGTTAAAGTGAAGAGTTTAAGTTGAGCATTAGTCAATAGTTTCCCAAGATCATCCGGCCAAAATGTTAAAATTGTAAAAAGTCATGTTAAACCTGCATATTTTACATTTTTGGCTACTATAGCTGTGTGCCGGAAAACCAAAACAATTAGCTGACGGGATCCTCAAACTCCGGTGATAATTATTTGTGGGATTGTCCCCTTTAACGTACAGATAATCATTTGATCTATTGTTAATATAAAATTATTATTTGTAGCCAATATGAGGTTTAGCATTTGTTCAGTGACTCAACGTGTGCTAAATGTGCTGCAGGACACTCAGCGACCCAAAATAATACAGTTAGCTAGCGGCTCTTTACTATATCTTGGCAGGCTAACCTATGACTATGAAGACTTATAACACTGCATGCATTTTGGATAAAAAAATAAATAAATCCAATTTCTGTTCTACATAAAGAGCAATATTTAACTTGTCCAATCAGTAAGTATACTGTACATATCGCTTTACCTATGGGCCTTATTGCATCAAACTGTGGCACCCATATGTCTTGAGATCATCCGTCTCATTTCGGGTCTGCCAGCATCCAGTATAAGCTGGAGCTCTTATTGAGGATCAGCCTGTGATTTGTTGGTTGTCTTGGCTATTAGAGATGGCATCGGAGGATTGAGGATTTTCTTGCAGGGGAAGTAGATGGAAATAATGAGGGGAAGGAACTGCTGCCAGCCGCTGCTTTTTTAACCTGCACACACATAGAGAGATCTGTGTGTAATATTGTTGTTACTGGCAGGGCCTATTTTGGGCAAGTCAGCACTACCCTGTGATGCCCAGGAACGACATGCATGTCATTTCCTGCCAGGGCCAGTCATTTGGTTTCTACTGCCGCTCACTGGCAGGCCGCTCATGTTCTGTCTCTGGTTTCCAAAATGAAACGTGTATATTTTTCTTTTGTCGACAGCAGCAATATTTCCAGGCAAATGAAGTTCGAGAAAGTTCGAGCTTTTAGAAAACTTCAGTTTATATTGAAACGTATGAAATGTCTGAATTGGACCATTTATAAATATGATCCTGAAGTGCTCGTGGCTTTGAAGAATTGCCTGTTTACTCTGCCTTGTAATGCCCCGTAGGTTGGATTTCCAAACTGTATACATAAAGCTTGCACAAACAATACAGACTAATTACAATGTATCTTGAGTTACATGATGTTTAGCTGGTGATAACAGGAAGGTCACATGTAATGAAATGTTATTAATGAGCATACTGACTAAAATGAATGTTGTTTGAACGTTCAATATCTAAAGTAAATCGGCTCTACCTTTCTTTCCGAATTGATTTGTAGAATCCACTGGCTTGATGGGGCCTCAGTCTGCTTACTTATCTTCAACCATTAGAGGCAGAACTATGGTTTATGTGCATTCTGAGGCCCATTCTCAGTGAGATCAATTCCTAGTTTCTATGACACAAGGGGAAATCCTTCGATTGGAAATCAAGCTGTTAACAATTAGATGTTTGGAGAGAATTCTGTGATTTTGATTCCTAATGCCAAATTCTGTGATTTGATCAGCCATGACACAACAAAGTAATTGAAAAAGATCAGACGCAGAGTTTGAAACCCACAAACAATGTGAAAGCCTTGACTCATTCTGGCAATTTATTCCGCCTGGGTCTCACCCCATTATGAAAAAAAAACAAAAAACAAAGAAGACGGGCAAAAAAAAAAAAAGAGGCTTGAAGTTTTTAAGAGGCAAGAGGTTCACCCTCACCGGGCCCCACAGCTGAGCATCAGTATTCCACAGCCATCAGAAAGTTGGCTTCGTTGATAGCACAGCCGGTGATGTGGGCTGTTCGCCAACAAAGGACTAATGGCTGCATTACTGGCCACAAGCAGCTGGTCCTATCAACCGATACACACAGTGAGGGTATATGTTTGCACTCGATGCACTTTATAATCATGCGGATGGACGAGGCCAATTGGTGATACTCGCTGTGCTGTAACATTATGTGGCATGACCGGAGACATACAGGGACACTCCTCGCAGTGCGATACAGCGAACAGCCCTGAGATGTCAGAATACACTCAAAAGGGGAGGAAGGATCACGCTATAGTCTCTTGACCTCAGGATCTCCAGCTCAGCTGAGAGGTTCTGCCGTGGATAACAGTCATGAGCTCACCGAAGATACCGTAGAAGAAGTCTGACCATGTATCACAAAGCCTCATACAGTGGCAACAAGGGTTTTGTACTTCTGCAACTTCTGCAATTTGCACTCCTCTAGATTTTAAGGTGAATTGGTTGCAGCCAGATATTATGTATTTGACAGAGTATGAGCTATAGCAACAGTTAAACCATTGTAGCCAATTGCACATCGGACACCCGCGTTAGTATGCATTGTTATCTCGAAGCAGACGGAAACGCAGGTCATATTGTAGTTCGTGTCTGCCCCCCCTGACTAATTTAATGGACTTGTTATCAGTGGTGCCGGGGCTCCTTGCAAACTGTTCAAACCTCCTTGAGGCGGAGAGGATGAGGAGGAGGCACAGGTGATAACCTGGGATGGCCTGCCGCCCACGCAGATATCGCACAACTGTCTCCTAACTGCGAGATAACCAAGGCCAGCACAACGTGTGGAAGGCAATTTATTGTTTCAGTGCTTGTTTAAGTAAAATTGACAACTTTGAATGAGTATGACACAGGGAGTGGTAGTTGTGTGATTTACACAAGCCCATGCACACAGTATGATCATTATAACCAATGTTTATTTTGTAGATGTGGTCAATAGTGATATTGATGATTCATTTGGAGCAGTGTGTCAGTTCACACCATAATCTGCAGTTCACAAACAAAGAGCACTCTCTTGATTGCGCTTAATATAACCATACTTGTTTCCTTTCATGTCCTCACAATTTCCACATCTTAACTCATAGTCGGGTTGAAGGAGATCGGAAAACATTTATTTCAATGGGGGGGGGAAATTACGGACAAAGTAGACTAGGGCCCCCTTGTGGCTTTTTGTTGATGGATGACGGACGTTAAAATATACTCTATTCTCGGATTTTATCTAAAAAGATTGTCATAAGAAGATTTTTTATTTTCTGTGAAAAGTAAATGCAATGTTTAAAGAGGTACTTGTGGGATAATTTGCTGGGACAAAGGTCTGAAAATTCGCAACACAATAATTATACCAGATACTGTAGTTGTACCCCAATATAGTTCCATATAATCAGTTGTAATTATGAGATCCATTCTCAGTTTATATCATATATTGGCCGTCAATGTTTCATGTACTGAAAATAAGTTCAAGACTCCTCAGGGAGGAGACAAGCAGTTTGTCAGTATAAGGGCATTGAGACTCGTAGATCCTTTTCAATCCTCTGGGTCAAACTAAGGACTCAGCAGCTCTCTGAATCAGGCTTACTTTGTCAGACCTTGACATCGAACCAAAATCTGGTCAGCCATGTAAATCTCTGACATACCTTATGCAGACAATCTAAAGAATAACATTAATAAATCTGGTGAAGGGCAGGAGGGAAAGGAAAGCAGCCACTTGGGGGAAAAAAGTGAAAATAAGTATTTCATTTCCTTTTGAACTTGAAGTGGAGGAGCCTCGGCGTGCGCCTGCTTTACATCACATTGTGATGACTTTACCACACAGCCCTCGTCCCCCTTTGGACTCATCCATCTGCAGGTATTTAGTGCAGATAAGCAGACAATGCGGGATCAGAGTTCATGCCAGAGAGGTGTTCCTCTGTAACAAGGTTACAGACAGAGAGAGACAGACAGTGTCATTTCTCATACTTATATTATTCATGTTCTGCGTGGCCCTCTGCGGTGGAAAAGGATATTCTGTTGATCTGTTTCTACCTTGCACACATGTAAATCTGTCATTTGAATAAAGAACCATGAGATCTTAATATTTCAACAGAATGTTCCCATTTGGGACACTCGTCTGAGTTCAGAGGAGCTATCAGAGATTTATTCCTATCCATACATCTTCTCTTTGCACTCCTTATGATCTTCATCCATGATAACAGGCCATTTATTTCCACATTTCTTCACTGACAGGACGCTTTCCTCCCAGCACATTAAATAAACCTCACAGCTCTGTTAAGTTTCTGGAATACATATCAAAACAAACAGAAGGTGATATATGTATCACTATGGCTCTGTTTTGTGGCTTTTTCAAAGCTATTGAAGATATACAAAACACTTGTTTTAATCATCAGAGATCTTCTGAATTTGTATTTTTGTAAACACCAATGCAGCAAATGTCTAGCCTTAAATCTGTGGAATGCAAACCTTCCTTTTTTGTACTTTTTTTTTTTTTTTGCCCTTTCATACCCTCAAAAAAAGAAATCTGTGTTTGTGCAAAACTAAAGAATAATGAAAACGACATGGTAGAGCTGATGAAATAAATCTAGCAGCATGCCTTCTTTCAATACTCAAGGAGACAAATTAGACTAAAAATAACTTACTAGTTATACTCTCGATACAAACAGCACAGGCATACAACACAAAACAGTAGTGATTTATGTCATGTAGCGCACACACACTTTGTTATTCCCGACCGGTGGCTCATATTCCAGTAAACCAGCTTCTATTAACAAACAAAAAAGACATTTTCTCTTGTTTTTTCAGACCCTTTGTCCAGTAATCAGCAAAGATGTGGAAAGGTTGTTGATACTAATGCTGTACGGCAGAGCCTTCCGACGCGCTGCTGATGGACTGTTTGCTTGGACAGTTCTCCTGCGATTGAGAGGTGATGATGGCCAGAGGGAAGTTGTCAGTCAGAGTTGGCCGGTGCTGCCGGTGCTAACAGGTGTGAATGTGTCACCGTCTCCATGTATTTAGCTGAGCTGCCTGGAAATACACATGTTCAACAGCTGCAGGGAGAATGTGTTATATGTGTCTCCCAATGGTAGGGTGGTGGGATTACTCTGAGGGGAGGAAGCCCTGTATCCCTCCCCGTATTTTCGGTGAGTCTGTCAGCGCTGCAGCTCCTCAGGGTCTCAATATAGTGAACCAATATGTCAGCTAAATTCTGCTCCTAAAGGTGAAGGTATTATATTGGTCCGGAGGTGACCAGAGAGCTATGGAGGCTTCTGTTGCCCTTTATGTCCGCTATAAAGTCAGTAATATGTGACAGTGGCTGTGTTACTAGTTATTGGGAAAGTCAACTTCACTTCCTTTGTGTCAGCTACAAGGAACTCTGGGTTTTCAGCGTTTTTTTAAAATATTGCTAAAACCTGTGGTTTTGTATTGGCCAGCCATATTATATACTGCACTAGAGCTCACAGAAGCAGCAATCTGAGTTTTATTATGTGCAGATTTTGGTCCGAGGCCCTTAGCTTGTTAATCTAACATCCAATGCAGTGCTGTTTATCACTATAGCGTTTAAGCTATTTACTCTACAGGCTAGCGGTCTGAATACAAAATAATGAAGCTATGTTTAAGAGGGAAGGTTAGATACATTTAAGACCCATTGAACATTTAAGACTCATGTTTGCCATGCATATTGTGTCCACTCTTTCATAACACTCCATATTGGAGTGAGATTGTCTCATTCCATTGGATCTGTCACCAGCAATGGACACATTAGCACTTAGCATAGCATTTGCACTGCCTTTGCTGTTATTTGCCAGTGGTATATTGGCAAACCCTTCTCACTTTCCCAGCAGTCTACAGCATGACTCTGGATATCTGTCTAATCCCAAAATGTCATCCTTCCTCATCATCACATCATCCTGAGGAAGATAGAGGGCGGCGGCAGATGATGTCGAGCATATTGTCACAGCATGGGTCAGCATGAGGTAATCTGTCCTAGTCTGAGGAACTCCTCCCTGTGCTCTGCTTTATAGGCTCGACAAGGAGCCTGTAATAGACAGTGTAACAGAATGACTCGGGTCTATTTTTTGCCTTTTCTGCTCATGTGTAAACCACTTTCATTTCTGCCCAGGCGTTGCCGTTGGCATCCGCCAATTTTTACATCTTTGACGTCAATATTTTTTTTTTTTTCTTTTATCCCATAAATGGCTTATTTTGTTTTTGCCAGGAGTGTTGAAATTCAAACATTATGCTCTGCCACATCTAAGATATCCAAGCTAGGACACACACACCATCTAGTTTTGGGAGCTTAACACAAGTATGTTTGACAGAAGAAGACATTTGTCTAGTTCTTTTAAATTGCATGGTTGATATATTTACTTTCTAAGCTCCCTAAAGACGTCATCCTCCAAACCTTTCCCTACAGCATTACCGTTTGTTTTCTAACTATTGAATGAGACACAGAAAAGCTCTTTTTGTGTATCTTAATTTTTTTATGGACCTTGAAATTCCAAAGGCGTTCACTGACAATGAAGTATTCTGCTATTAATCCCCCAAAACATCTGTTAAAGTTAACTTTGATGAAAGCATTGGCTGCACAGATAGCCATTGTTATTTATCTTACTTAGCTTTGGAGGAAATAATGATCCGCGCAAAGCAAACGCTGCATGCCCAGCAAAAATGAATGGCATTGTTAAAGGCTCAATTAAACAGCTCACAGAAACAAAACAATGCAGAGAACATAATGATTGGGAATTAACCGAGTTGAATTGTTCTTGAGACAGGAATGTATGACACTCAGAAAAAAATGAGGGAATTGAGCTTTGAGGCCAAACTGTAATACCACAACTTTTCTCTAAGGTCAAAAAGCCAAACACTAACCTTTAGCCAGCCTTCCAAACCAATGGAAGAAATAATGCCTTTTTTTTGTAATGCACAAACACAAAGGAAGCTCAAAGTGCTGAAAATTAGGAATATTATACATTGAAACAACATTTAAAAGGACAATAGTCACATGTATCACATACATGTTCATGGATTTCTCAAGCCTCGGTTCAAAGGTTTCCTTTTGTTTTTTTAGGGGTGAGTAGAAAAATATAATAAAAGAAATTCTATAATATTTATAAACAAACGCTAAGCACACAGTATGATTAATGGGCCTGTGTTGGACCTTTTGGACCTTTGAATAGAATCTACATTAAAATAAATACCTCGAGCATGAAGCCCAGATGTGCCATTAAGTGTGCAAATGCATAAAATAATTTCTTATTATATTTTTTTCACTGAAAACAAAATTATAAAGTCTCTCTTTCCTTCCACAGAAGGGTGGGATTTTAACTACGATTAAAAGTTGAGCCTCAGCTTTATTGCCTTGTAAAATGAAATGCAAAAGGTAATTTGACTCACCTGCAGTACCTTCGCCGATCAAGTGATGGCAATCTGGCTCCATTCAAACAGCTTGACAAGTTTTTAAATAGGCCTCTGTCCCATGTTCAGTTCAGGAAAAGGAGAATTACAATAAGTTATTAAGATGTATTGACACCAGATGTGCCCTGCCCCTGTTCTCGAGATGGGGCAAAAAGGTTCAAGCACTAATTGGCTTTCTGACCGGCCAACATGGTTCATATGCAGTCAGTTGACACATGCACATATGAATGCATACATGTATGTATGCACACACTCATTTCTGTGGCCTTACGCTTGCAGGTTTCACTAAGACAGGTTTCATAGAGTAGGCCTTGATAACGCGAACAACTGCAGAAAATAATACATACAATTTATGCATGGAGTAAATACAGTGCATTTATACATTCAAGTTTTGCAAAAGTATTACACGTGTGATAAATCACTGTCGGCAAATAAATGTCACTTTTTTCTCGGGAGTCCTGGCTACATTTACAAAAAAACTAAAGAGAAAATGATCACAAACGCACAATCTTTTTTGTGACAATTTTAGATCAGGAAAAAGATTTTCTCCCATTTTAGATGTACAGGTAAACCAAATATTAGAAACATCTGTCAATAATATGAAATCTTACACAAGCTTACTGCAAACTACAGCCTCATTAAAGGCCTACCGTAGTCTTTGCAGAGATTTAGATTGAATTGCAGTACATAGTCCAAGTTTCTATATTTCTGGTCACTGATTGTTTTGTTGTTTTCACTGATTGAGTGCTGGTTGTTTGAGTATGTATACACTTGGCTGTTTCAGTAACTGGCAACAGTGCATGGGGTCAAAGGTTATCAGCAAGAGTCCTCTCTCAGATGATGTCACTGATTGCCTCTAACAGACTGACTGAGATCCCTTCAACATAAACAAAGGTTCCAGCCATGACACGGATTTAAATATTTCCCCAGACTTTTTGTGGAGTTGTTCCACATGTTTTGGGATGTGTTCATTTTGCATAACGTTAAAACCCAGGTCATCCCTCTAAACGGCAGTATGGGGCTTTGATCACCACTGATAATACACCTGTCAGAGTACCCTGTCACTGCTCAATTGCTTCTTCAAAGTGCCTGGCCTTCTACATCAAATCCCTTTATTGTTCAAGACCTGTAATTACAATGCCGTTGCTAACTGCCAAAACAGTGGACACACACAGATACACACTCTAACTGTTATTAACGTACGGGACACCTTTACTGCGATTTGGTATAGAGTGTGTGTACAGCTGAATATAGGCAGTTAAGGTGTTGCTGGTAAACAGAGCTAAACTGAACATGCTTTTAGTGCTTTTACACACAAACCAGCACCTAAACAAAAACAAATTTTGACCCTTGTTTGTGCTTTTTATTTTGGGCAACAGATTCTGAAACTATAGCAGACATTTTACATAAGAAAAAGACACCACAAAAAAAGTAGGCTGAGCTATATGATCTATTAGTACTAAACATTGCACATTTACACCCTTCTGAAAGTATCACCAAAGGCTTTCATCTGATTGTAGGTCTTGTGGAGAAAAAAATAGTTAAACTACTGCTAGAATACAGAAGGATCTGCCCATGTGCATAGATGCAACGTTCAGGACACTCAGCAGGGCATCTTTTTATTGCTCGTAATATGGGCTAAAATCATTTGTTCAACAGTAGTTGAAGACCTCCTTAGCTTCTAGCGGGCAGGAGGGGGCTGAGACTTGGCCAGTGTTGAAACGGCAATGTGGGCCCAAGGTGCCATTAGTGGCTGTGGAGCAGCTGGAAGTGATTCCAAAAACATGGCGAGGAGGAGGCAGTTTAAAACCACATGGTTTCAACAGGTTTTTTCACACTGTTCTTGGCAATTTATAACTAATGGCTCCACGTAGCCTCGATGTGACTTTGTTTTCGTTTTACAGGAAAGACAATATAGCGATGGCCGAATTAAAGATGTGCAACCGTGGTTTAACGCAAAGCTCGGCAGCATGGCTACTGTAATGTAGGTGTTAATGAGATTAAGGAGAGTATATGATCCCACATGGAGAGCGAAGGAAGGCCATCTGCTTCCTGTCTCTGACCCAGAGAGTTTGTTTTGGGTGTCCACAAGTGCTGCCTTGACTTAGTTTAAGTCAGTTTTAGATTTAGCACAAGCCAGATGTTTTTTCTTTTTCTTTTTTCTTTTCATTTTTACACCTAATGCTTGCATAAAGCTGATGAAAGCAAAGCAAACCCTGATATATTTCGATATTGAGAGAGGTGACGATACTAATATCAAATAGTTATATCCAGAATGCTGGTTTTGGTGATGCATAAATACACCATAAACTTTTGCAGCCGGATGCAAGCAGACCGCCAGATTTCAACCAGCAAAAAGAAAGTTTCTCTGATAGGATTCTTGTGCGTAGTCTTACGGTATCGGTGGAAAGCACCTAAACACGCTCTCACTTCTATGCTTTTGTGCTTGTCTGTCTCATGCAGAGTGGGTAGACAAGGCAGTTTAAAAAGCCCACCTGAATAAACTTCCTGTGCTATCTGCTCTAATTATGGGATTATCTCTCAGGAATTCTTATGAGTACAGCATCACACAGAGATACGCATACATGCACAAAGAAACCGGCACACACACGCACACACACACACACACACACACACACACACACACACACACACACATACTCACACATTGTTTTGTTAGTTTGGTATGGAATTTGCAACATGTTGTAACAGTAAGTAGGAAGTATAAAATAATAATGAAAGTTCTTAAATTACATATAAGTGTAATGAAGGTTTTTTTTAATTATAAGGCATTCTGGCTACTTAATTATGTTTTTGTAATTTCTTATTCAAAAGAGCAATAAGTCTACAAAATAAGGTCTGTTATATAAAAAATAAGTTTGGACTCATCCTTTAAACTACTATGTACAACCTTTGAATGCACCCCGAGCTGGTGGTCAAAGCTAAATGACCATTATTCAGTGTTAAATTCACCGGATCTAATAGGCTCTGCGTTAGATTGAATTTATCAGATTTGCAATGTTATTATCCAATCTAAAGCAAGAATATTTTCCTCAGTTTGGCCTAACACACAAACAGGCTCTCCACTGTAGATTGCAATGAGGGCGGTGCAATGTCAAACTAATCAGCTTGTTGTTTCCATCTCTTTGAAAATAAATGGTCCTAATAGCACATAAATGTAGCCTGTTTTCTTAATGGCTGAACTGGCCATTTCATCCACAGATCAGAGAATTTGTTCAGTATCCCCCGTGATGTCTATCTTGCATGTTTGCAGTCCATTTGCACAAGGTTACTGTGGTTAAAGATTCCGAGTTGTGATTTTAAAACATTGTTTTCTGTCCCTTTAGAGCTTACATTTTGCAAGCAACTGTTATGTCACTAACTATAACTATCAGATCTTAGATTCCAAATACTTCAATGATTTCAACTCAGGCCATTAGGCCTTTAAATTCACTAAGGTATTATCTCAACATATGCAAACATATGAAATCTATTGTTTTCGGGTCTGCATAAATAGTAGCTTGTAGCAGACAAGGGCCCACACATGAACATGCACAACACAAACACACACATCTATATACACACAGGTTTCTGGTTCATATCTTTTAGTCCCAGGTCCACTGTGAACAATTTATTTTCCTCTGAGTCTTTCAAGCATTAAAGTGACTGTGATGCATTACCTCAGGGGTGTCTCTCATGAGAGCTAAGAACCAACGAGCTTCAGTTGGAAAGCACTTAAAAAAAAAAAACGTCTTGTGCAGTCAGTATAACAGCAGAAAAGATCCATTTGAAATGACTTAAAACCAGTTGTCTTTCAGACCTTTATCTCAGTGAAGCTAAGTGTCTGACTACTGACCTGTTGCATAATCTTGAAGGATGCGTCTAGAGAAAGGTTAATCCTCAGAGGCTTCTGCTGTAACCAGACCGTATATTTCTCTCTCAGAAAAGCCATGCTGGTTTACATCTATGGACCATGGCAGGCTTATTATATACAGTCCCACTGAATCAGTAAAAAAAAAAAAAACACTTCTCTAAACGTTCACATATGAAACTGAAAAGTACAAAAGATCTTATTGTAAAATACGAAAATATAATTTTAAAGCCTTAAGATTTCAAATGAAGATGACCGTGTCATATTTTTACAGCAATAGCCATTCAATCTGCATATGCTTATACTATTTTGCATTGCTGGAGCTGAATCTATAATTACTCTGCAAAAATCAAATACATTTGCACTCACAGCAATTTCTAGAACTTAGTAGTGTGCTTACTTTGTCATGTACGGGACCTCACTTAATTAATCAGTGATTTATTAATCAAAATAATACAAACCTTTATGGTAAGCCCTGAGGCAACCATGATTACCAGATTTCTCTTAACAAATAACAAATTGTACATTCTGTGATATGTATTGTCCTCTGTTTTGATTAATAATGAAGTATAAACATCTCTTGATAACTTTCCATGTTAAATGATATGTTCAATACAAAGGCAAAGCTTTTTCACTTTCAATTTCATCTTTTTAAATTCAATGTTATGTATTTTCAAAATGACTATACAGCTTCATATTTTGTGCATTATGAATGTTGCTCTTGTGGCATTGGTTGAGGGAATAGTAATTATTACTGAGGGTTGTTAAAACTGAGGGTTAGAGTTACTTTGTTCTACATTTATTGCACTATTCCATCTGCCAGGAAATGAAGCACTGAAAAACTTTAACCACTTGCAGAAATTGTAAACTTGTGATCCCGTTTTACTTTCATGGCAGCAGTGTGTTTCTAATGTGTGCCGTTAGTCTCCTAAAAGGTAGACACTTTGAGACCTTCACCCAAATGATATCCAAGGTACTAAGGAAGCGCCAATGATGTAACCCAACATAAAGTTAGACAACATGGCTATTCCAGGGGCTACTTTCTGTAGGACTCGGAGAAGAGCATTGTGCAATGTTGGCATAACCTATAAAGTCATAATTGACACTTTTATGGGAAATATGCCAGAATGTCCTTCTATGTCTACATCATCAGCTTTGGGGTCTGATGATGGAGGATGGGATCTGAAGTATGGGGGGTGGTGAGATGGAGTAGCCGTGTAAGACATCTGTCTGTCATGCAGGCAGTTTCCTGGCCTTGACTAGTGTCTCCACCACCTGGGGATGATGGGATATTTACAGAGCGTGTGGGGCGGATGGAGTGAGACCAGAGGGCGGCCCGGCACCCTGGCTCCTGCATCTCGCACGCATGTGCAAGAACTTCTGTATTTTTAACATGTGATGTGTTTGGGGGAGCGTACGAAAGTCCAAATATTTTCCTAACTGATTTTCTGTCAGCAGCTTTCTCCAAATTATGCATCTGATTCATTCTGTCATGGATGAAAAGGTCCTTTCAGTGTGAGGGCATGCTTGTTCTGACCAACCTGAGCTTCAGAAGCTGAAGACTTCTTACTTTTAAAACTTCACCAATTATTATGTAAGACTTCGAGAGGATGATGATAAACAGTTAACAGTTAACTGAAGCTGTTGAGCCCACTTTTTTTGTGGCATTAATGCAGTTTGCTGATTGTTGAACACACACCAAGCCCCATTCATTTACTGCCAGCAATACTTTATGCATTCGCCTTGATTGTTGTTGCTAGGCAGATCTCAAATATTTTAACATTGATTTATTAAGCCACATGAAAAATCTCCTTAAGCGATGTGTAGGCTGTAAAAATGACAATCGCAGAAAAGTGCTTTATGGGTGTGTGAAGGGCAAGAGCCAAGCAGGGAGATGTATTTCACTTTAATTTCCTCCACAGATGGCTGCTGCTGCCCCGGCCAGGCACACTCAAGGATGTTATTGCTCCAGTTTCACAGTCTGATACTGTACATGATAAGAAAAATAGTCTCTTGGCAGAGAGGGTACAGTGTAGGAATTTTATAAGCTGCTGAAATGCTCACCTTAACACATATCTTAACTTGTAACATTATATCTCAGAAGGTGCTCGTGTTTATCATATACTACTGATATGCTAAATACAATTATTCAAAATATAGTTTTCCTTGAAATCTTAAGGGTAAGATTTGAATATGTAAAAATATGTTTGAAAAATATGTTTGACTTAACATGCGCTCAGTGCATGTTTTCGTCTTTGCTGACAGGAATCTCGTGGGATCTTGCAGGCCACTGATGTTTAGGGTCTCTGTGTGATTTGACAATTAATGATGCTTTCAGCTGCCAACATTCCTCTGTTAGAGGAGAATATGAGGGGTCACAGCCTCGAGCTTCCTCCATGGACGACTTAACCTTCAATTTACACAACAGGCCAACCTTTCAGACTATACAGGAAGGCAGGTTTGATTTTTTTTTTATGTAGTTGCCATGATGATTAGCTCTACAAAATATCATGTTTTCAAGTGATATAGATGTCAGTCTTCCGAGCAATTATTAGTTTTCTTATTCCAAGATGTGCTGTACAGATATATAAATAAGCTGACCCTGTGATGTGTTTTTTATTTAAATCAAGTTTACAAACTTTACACGCTCTTCTGATAATGGCACAATGGCTGCATTCACACTTGATAGCTCCAATTTCTCACCAATTTGTTCCCAAGTAAAAGCAAACAAACAATATATTGTGTTTCCCCCTGAGAAAAACTTTACAAGTGTTAGTAACGGTGTCTGTTGAGGTAACCTGGAAATCTGGTTTACAAAAAAAAGAAAAGAAAATAGGTGTAACTATATGCTGGGAAAATGATCACATCTGTTGTCGTTAACTTCAACACAGAGATACTAGTTGTGCCACTGGTTTAATGTGAGGGCACGCATGTTGCCAGCCGTCCAGGATTATTTGTCGGGACACTGAGTAGGGAGTGAATGTGGCAATTAACGCCTGGTGTAGTGGTGTTGTCAATGTTATGAGGTGAGTGACATGAGGCAGACCATGACTATAACAGGTGGAAGCAAAGGTCAGGAGGGAGCAGGTTTCTGGAAGAGGCCATTATCAAACATGTAGAGTGGGAAAGGAAATTTAATTTCCTCACTGGCGACTGTTAAACTCATACTTGCTACCTACACAGTAGCCCAAAATTACCAGTCTACCGGCTCAACATTGGGGATGATGGAGCTCTTGAAGTCAGTCATTTGTGTGGCTTCTGTTGCAGTTAGCCCTTTACAAAAACGTAGTTAAGGCCTTTTAACCACTCTGTATTGACCAGCTAGTAGTACACATGCATGGGGGTTTCTCCAGTTTCTTTCACGAATATAACACAGGTCAGAGAAGTCCAAAATGTCGGATTGGTCTTCACGGTTCTCTAGAGACCTGTATGGCTCTTTTGTCCAGTATGCAAGCTGAAGTCCTGCCCCGCGTGTCTAGACAGAGGAAAAGGGAGAAATATCCGCCAGCATGTGCTGTAAAAGGACTCATTCTGAGGGGAGGGAGTTTAATTACTTTTTCCTTCCTGATAACCTCTTATTAACTCTGACATTTACTCTCCCTTGCCAAAAATTAAAAATAGAAGGCATACGGTTAATTCTTCATGTCGTTGGAAAACAAAACAATTGTGGGCAAAATTTGATTGATGCACTCGCCATTTGTTGACATGCCGCAGCACCGTTGGTCACCAAATGTGGAATAGTTGGAATGGGAGACAGCAAAATGTGTCATCTAAACTTAGTGGCTTGCAAAATGACATCAAATGAAGAGCCTCGTTGAAACCTGACTGCTTCCCAATATAAATACTATGTATTTGTAGCCGATTGAACATTTCCAACGTTTTCATAAGCGAACGGTATAGCTCCACATTTCCTCTCTATTTCAAGCATGAACAAAATTATTGCATCAGCGGTGCAGTCAGATACAACTGCCAAGTAAGACTGTATTTGTTCTAAAAGTGAGCGGAGAGAAAATAAGAATCACAAATCATAGCTGATACAGTAAATTCAGAACTAATGTGATCTGAATGTATGAGTGCTTTTTTCACAGCTTGCTCAGCCAACCTAGGCAGATCAGCTTTCCGTCATTACAGCATTTGAGATGATTGACAGACTGAACAGACCCTGTCCTGCCTCCTCCCTCCGTTTCACTGGCTACTGAGCATCTCCTGTCACCAGGCCTCGCAGTGTAAAACCACCGGCTCAGCCGACGCGTCATGACTGGCAGCGGAGAAAAAATAAACAGCCCTGGATTATGATAATTGGTTGGTTAGCTCCAGCTCGAGTGCAGCATTGAAGACATGCTCAATTAATCAACTGTTCTGCTGAAACCTTTTATAACGGGTACAACAATAACCTTTTAACAGATGGGAATCATTTTCCTTAATTAAAAACAGAAATAAATACGGCCTTATGACAACAAAACGACTGGTTGTTACACACACTTCAGCCATCCCCTCAAGATTTTTCTAGCTAAGCCAGGGGTAATCAAGTCAATTGCAGCGAGTGTCTTTTTTATGACCTTATGCCTGTTATCTTAATTGGACATTAACTCTTATGAGACTGAGACATACAACAGACATAGAATAAAAGTTATTTGACAAAGTGTGATATTAGGGCTATACACTGTGTAATATTAAATTAGGAACTATTTCAACAGTGATCAGATGTGTGGTGAAGACTTAAAAAAATAATGATATTACATTTTTGGAGATTCAACTGCATTGATATTACACACAGTAACCTACGTACCAAATGTAGTTGAACACATACAACCAGATCATTCAAACAGAGTTGCAAGATTAAAGATAATTATCTCCGCACTCAGAGAAAGTTATGTCTTATAAATACAATACTTGTTTGCAGCATATTTTGCTCAGTTTGTACAAAACCTTACCTCTCAGGGCGGCGCTGTTGGCACTGAACCACACTGAATTTATCTCAGCTGTACTTTGTGTTTAGCAACTAAACTATGGTGAACATGGTAAACATGCCAACTGTCACAACCCGGCTCCAAGGCTGCAACGAAACAGGGATAGACGAGCAGCGGCCGACAAAAAGCTATTTATTTTAACAATAGGTAAGGAAACAAAGGTGCAAATCAAAAGGCAAATGGTGACAGTGTCAGCAACACACCGGGACCCCCCCCCCTCCCCTCAGCGAGAGGCCTTTTTTTTATTTTTTATTTAAACCTTTATTTAACCAGGAAGACCCATTGAGATTAAAAATCTCTTTTTTGAGGGAGACCTGGCCAAGACAGGCAGCAGCATAAAAAACACATAGTTACAGACAGAAAACACAGAACAAGACAAGTTAAAATAAACTAAAAGCTAAGAGACAGTGACGTAGAGTCAATTTAAGAAACATTTACGGGAACCTGCCTCTATTTCTTTCATTCGAGATTTAAAAGCAGTCAGTGGTCTGAGCTTTAAAACATTCTGCAACACATTCCATGATGAGGGGGCAGAGTACACAAAAGCCCTTTTTCCCATTTCCGTTCTGGCATTTGGGACAGTGAGCATAAAAAAGTCCAGAGATCGCAAAGAATATTGTCCGACACTTCTCTGGTTGATGCAAACACACAGGTAATTTGGGAGCAGACCAAGGATTTCCTTATAAATAAGGGTGTACCAATGAGAGAGCCTACACAGAGCAGGCCATCCTACCCGCGAGTATAACTCACAATGGTGAGTCAGAGCCTTACAGTTTGTAATGAACCACAGCGAAGCATGGTAAGCTGCATCCAACCTACGAAGACAGTTAGCAGAGGCCTGCATATAAAGAAGATCACCATAGTCCAACACAGGTAAAAAAGTAGCAGCAACTAATCGCTTTTTTACATTATTGGAAAAGCACAGCTTATTTTGAAAATAAAAACCCAGTTTTAACCTCAACTTTTTCACCAGGTACTGTACATGTGGCTGAAAAGTGAGGGAGTCATCAATCAGAATACCCAGATATTTATAAGAGTTAACGACCTCTATTTCACTTCAAGAGTGACCACCGAAGGGATATTCTGTGGCCTACAAACATACGTATGTATATGTAAACAACATACATTTAGTCTTATCTGTATTTAAAACAAGTTTCAGTTGAAAAAGGGTATCTTGAACAACATTAAAAGCATTTTGCAGGAGATCGATTGCCTGCACAAGAGTTGACGCACAGCAATATATCACAGTGTCATCCGCATAGAAGTGACAGTTAGCGTCCACCACATTTTGGCCCATATTATTTATATAAATAGTAAATAAAAGTGGACCTAATACCGATCCTTGTGGTACACCTTTACAGACGGTAGCAATATCAGAGGATAGACCCTCATATCTGATGCACTGAGACCTATCCTCAAGGTAGCTCGTGAACCAAGCAACCGCTTGTTCCGAGAGTCCTGAGTTGAGGAGCCTCAGCCTTAAAACATCATGGTCAACGATGTCAAATGCTTTGGAGAGATCAATAAACAGTGACGCACAGTATTGCTTCTTGTCAAGAGCAACACACATGTCATTGACCACTTTCAATGCAGCTGTAATAGTGCTATGTTTTTTTCCTAAAGCCTGACTGGTAGGGTGATACAATGGCATTGCTATACAAGAACTCCTTAAGTTGCTTGCACACAAGAGTTTCAAGAATTTTAGCAAGTACAGATAAGTTAGATATTGGCCTATAGTTATTTAAAATAGCTGGGTCACCACCTTTAAACAGTGGGAGAACAAAGGCCGATTTCCATTTCATTGGTATTTCGTTGTTTTTCATTGTCAGATTAAAAATATATGCAAGTGGCTCTGCAACAAAATCAGCAGCCAATTTCAAAAAGTAAGGGTCTATACAATCAGGCCCTGAAGGTTTCCTATGATCTAGGCTTTATGAACTTCCTGCACAGGAAATGGTGTAAAATTAAAAGGCTGACTAGTATAAACTGGAACCCCAGTACAAGGTTTCACAGACTTCGGACAACAAGAGTCAAACAGAGAGCCAGAAGATATGAAGTGTGTGTTAAAATAATTCAGTATCTCCATTTTGTCATGAACAGCAACAGAGTCCTTCATAACAAAAACAGGTAAAACTTGTGAGTTCTTGCTCACAGAGAGGGATTTTATAGTTTTCCAAAATCTCCTTGGATCATTTACATTTTCAGTAGTAATAGACAAATAATATTCAGATTTTGCTTTCTTGATAAAAGAGGAACATGTGTTTCTTAGTTTCTTAAACACAAGCCAGTCAGTGGCAGAACCTGTTGTTCTTGCCTTAGCCCAAGCTAGGTTTCGCTCATGAATACTGTCTGCTAGATCCAGGGATTTTCACGTCCCTGTACTTCCTAAAAGGGGCGTGTATATTTATGATTTGTGTAAAACCATCATTAAAAAGATAGAGCTAATCCCTGATTAGCTCTATCTTCCTCCAATTACAATTAAACAAATCATGATAAAACCCTTGTTCACTAAAATGTTTAAGATTCCTCTTATAAATTATACGTGGTTTTAATTTAGGGACCTTAGTGTTCCTGCTAGCAGCAACAACACAATGATCACTTGGGTCATTACAGAAAACACCAACAGCTGAGAATTTATGAGGAACATTAGTTAAAATCAAGTCAATTAATGTTGACTTCTCAAGGCACTTAAGATTTGGACGAGTTGGTGAATTTACTAACTGGGTAAGATGAACAGAATCACAAAAAGATTTAAAATCATTAGACACAGGCATAAGCCAGTCCCAGTTAAGATCTCCAGCTAAAACAATTTCACCATAATTTAGTCGGGATATAAGGTGTATCAGTGACTGTAATGCCTCGTTTGAAGCGGATGGAGGCCTATAACACCCAACAACAGTCATACAAAGGCCCTTTGAAATTTCAACATCCACTGCAAGAAACTCTAACTGCTTGCAAATCGATTTAGACAGAACCACCTTGACAACAAATTTTGATTTCACACAACAGGCAACTCCTCCACCTTTCTTTGCCCAATAAACATTGCACAATAAACATTGTAACCATCCAAGTTAATGTCATCATCAATAATTGATTTTGTAAGCCATGTTTCGGATATTACAATGATGTCAGCATCATTTATGGCCAGGCCACACCGGCTCAGCTGTGGCTCGTCTCGGCTGACGACCCGCCAATCAGCACCTGTAAAGAGGATTGAAACAGTGACACCTAGGGCATGGGAGGAGGGTCGTCACACCCCACCCCATAAAAACAAGGTTCCCATCAGGGATCCTGACATGGCACAACAAAAAAGTTATTCTGGGGCAACTTCTGTAGACTACCTTCAAACAGCACACATCTCAAGCGCAAGGGGCTCTTGATAAAGCGTTGAGAGCCTTTGATGTGGCGAATGTCTAAACAGTACGATTGCAGGAACAAAAACCAACGAATCAACCGACGGTTAGGGCAGGACAAGGACTGGAGAAACGTTATCGGATTGTGGTCCGTATAGACCACCAGAGGAACCCCAGAGTCAACATATTTCAAAATGTTGCAGTGCCACTATAAGGGCAAGAGACTCTTTCTATGACCGAATAATTTAGTTGGTAGACATTACATTTCTTCGAGAAAAAGCTCACCGGACGTTCCACCCCATTTTCATCATACTGGAACAGCACAGCCCCTATACCTACATCACTTGCATCCACCTGCAACTCGAAAGGACGGGCCATGCAAGGCGCCACAAGGACGGGCGGTGAACACAGTACAGCCTTAACATTTTCAAAAGCTTGCTGACAAGAATCTGACCAGATGTACTTTGCTCTAGCTTTCAAGAGATATGTCAGGGAAGCTACTACAGTGGAGAAATTGCGACAGGAACTGCAGTAGTAACCCACCAACCCCAGGAATCGCATTAGCTCTTTCTTGGTGGTGGGCACGGGATACTGTTCAATTGCAGCCACCTTCGCCTGTACCGGCCGCACCTGCCTTTGGCCCACTACCTTCCCGAGATAGGTGACGGTAGCCTTCGCAAACTCACACTTGGCCAAGTTGATAGTCAGGTTGGCATCTTGCAGCCGATCGAACAGCCTCCTGATGCGGACGACATGTTCCTCCCAGGTATTGCTGTAGATCACTACATCAAGATACGCCGCACAGCCGTCCAGTCCGGACACAACCATATTCATTAGCCGCTGAAAGGTCGCCGGTGCGTTCCGCAGCCCAAAACCCATCACTGAATAAGAGAACAGCCCAAAAGGAGTTATAAAAGCAGACACTTCCCGAGCTTGTTTTGACAGGGGCACTTGCCAATATCCTTTGAGTAAATCAAATTTACTGACAAAGTGAGCCGAGCCCACCTGATCCACAGAATCCTCCATTCGTGGCAGTGGATAAGCGTCGGGTTTTGTTACCCCATTTACCTTACGGTAGTCTGTACAAAACCGAGGACTTTTATCAGCTTTATCCACAAGTAGACGCCGAGCTGGAAGAAGAAGGTTCCGCATTATTATTGTCAAGCATATACTGTATTTCTTTTTCCATTACCCTGCGTTTCTGTTCCGACACCGGTAAAAACGCTGGCGGATTGGCTGCGCCCCACCCACGTCAATGTCATGCTCTATCAAATGTGTTCGAGTTGGCACGTCACTAAACAAAGACAAGTAGCTGTTAATCAGCGCAGTCAACTCTGAAATGCTCCTTTGACAGGTGCCCAAATAAGGACTCCAGGTCACTAAGCGTTTCAGAATTCTTTAACCGGCCCCGCAACAAACTCTCATCAGGGCAAACCACCCCATCATCCTCCTGTACCGTCAAATTAACCAGCGACTGTCCTCCCACAGTACCTGTCACTAGCACAGGTCTGACAGCCTGCTGTTGCCCACTTCCTCCCGATGCAGTGGGCTCTGACCCACGAGGGTAATAGGATTTCAAGAGGTTCACATGGCACATTTGAGTTTTCCTTCTCCGCTTTGGTGTCGACAACAAATAGTTCTGCTCAGAAACCTGACGCAAAACTGTGAACGGACCATGAAACTTTGCCTGAAATGGTGAACCCACAAACGGCAACAAAGCAAGAACCTGATCGCCAGGACTAAACATGTGAATCTCAGCTCTTCGGTCATATAGACGCTTAATTTTTTCCTGGGCAGAGGCTAAAATCTCTTTAGCCTTCTCTCCAGCCAAGTACAACCGATGACGGAACCCGTTAATATAATCAATCAAATTTCGAGGGGCTTCCGGTTGGGCAACCGGATCATGCAGCAAAGTAAGTGGCCCACGCACCGTATGCCCAAACACAAGCTCGTTCGGGCTAAACCCAGTGCTCTCCTGCACAACCTCTCTGGCAGCTAACAGCAACCAGGGAAGCCCCCCCAGTCTTGCTTCAACTCAACGCAATAACCCCGCAACAGGGACTTGAGAGTTTGGTGAAATCTTTCCAGTGCCCCTTGGCTCTGAGGATGGTATGCAGAAGCTTGATTATGTTTCACCCGGAGCTGCTTCAAAACTTGAGCAAACAAATGGAAGGAAAAATTTGAACCCTGATCACTTTGTATGACCTTTGGAATTCCAAAGATGGAAATGAACTGCGTCAGTGCTTTAACCACAGACCTAGCAGTAATGGTGCGCAACAGATAGGCAGCCGGATATCTTGTACTTTGACACATCACAGTAAGCAAATAGTTACTTCCAGACTTTGAACGTGGCAAGGGACCAACACAATCAATGACTAGGTGCTCAAATGGCTGGGCAACTGCGGGAATTGGAGCCAGTGGAGCCGGCCTGATGGTCTGGTTAGGCTTCCCTGTCAACTGACATGTATGACATGTTTTAATATAACCTGCCACATCCCTTTTCATCCAAGGCCCAAAAAAATACCTGAGAACATAATACGTCTTTCGAACCCCCAAATGCCCAGATTGATCGTGCGACGTCCTCAGCACCTCTTCCCTGAATTTGGATGGAACTACAACCTGAAAGAACGGGTTGCCCACGAAGTCCCCGTGCGGCATCCATTTTCTCACCAATAAGCCATCTTGCAGCAGATAACCCTTTGCAGCACTCCTCCCATCGACCCCCGAGAGCAGGGAGCTGTTCAACCCCTCGAACAGCTCCCTAAGCGCAGGATCAGCCTGCTGCTCAGCCGCCAAGTCACTGCGGGAAACACAAAAGAGAGTTGGATGTATCCCCAGAGAAAGCCCAACTCTCATCTGTGATAGTCTGCTCAACCTCAGCTTCTGCCTCTCCACGGCACATAGCTCTGGTAACTGTGCAAGCTGTAAAAACACCAGGGAACGACTGCACATTCTCCTCAGGTATCTTTGGAACCGAGGGGGAAAAGGTTACTATCGGAGGTGGCGAACCGTCAGCCCATACCCGGCTGCGAGCCAGATCATTTCCCAGAACGATATCCACTCCTCTAATTGGCAACGCAGGACGTACCCCCACGGCCACCTCGCCCTGAACCAAACTACAATCAAGCCCCAGTCTATGCAATGGGACAGGCAGTATATTTAAACCCATTCCCCGCATTAGAATGTACTCCCCGGTGTCAGTTTGAGAAAACGGCAGCACAGAACTCACAATGAATGAATTAAAAGCTCCTGTATCTCTCAGTATCTTTACCGGTACCCTGATATCACTCCCAGGCAGTGACACATGGCCAGCAGACAAAAAACCTGAGAAACCAGACCCTTCCAAGCTGCAATCCTCTCCAGGTTCTACCTGCTCACCGGAAGGAAACACCTGACTGACCGCTCGGACCGGAACAGCCAGTGCGGAAGGTTTAACATTCCCACCACCGAACCCACTTTTGTAACTTGTCCTAACAGGGCATTCAGCCTTCCTGCCCTTACAGTAATGACACTGGTCACTAGCCTCAACCGCCAACTGACCATGTGCGGCCCTTACAAGTCTACCCTGCCGAGGACCACCTCCTTCCTCCCACTGTTTCTCTACGGGTCGAAAATCACCGCTGTTCCCACTGTACAGAGCATCGTCCCGAGGCCTGCCCTCGCGGTCCGCACGGTGTGTCAGCACATACTCATCTGCCAAAATGGCAGCCTCTGCCGCCGTCTTGACTTTACGCTCACTTAGATATGTAGCGATGTGACGAGGAACAGTATCCCTAAACTGCTCCAAAACTATCAACTCATACAAAGCATCATGTGAATGAACCCTCAGTGAAGTACACCAACGACTGAAGTGAGTTGTTAACTCCCTGGCAAACTCCATGTACGTCTGCCTCCCAGACTTCTCCCAAGACCTAAACCGTTGGCGGTATGCTTCAGGCACTAACTCATAGGCTCTTAACACGGCAGCTTTGACAGACACGTACATTTTACTATCAGCTACATTAAGCGCAGAATACGCTTGCTGCGCCTTTCCCGTAAGAATACATTGTAAGACCAACGTATGCTCAGCATCTAACCAGCCTCTGCTCTCTGCTACCCGCTCAAAAAGCAAGAAAAAAGTATCGGGGTCTTGTTCATAAAATGGAGGAACCAACATCAAAATCCCGTGAAGGCCCATGACCATCCCTCACACCCAACCTGCGCTCTTCTAGTTCAAGTTTTCTAATTTCCAACAACAGCAACTCTTAGCGCTCCCCAAAAGTCAACTCTGCCACACTCCAGCGCCACCAGAGGCAGAGGCACCAACCTCGTCTGACGCAGCGCCACCAGGATCCAGTTTAGACCGGAGCAGCCCCCTTTCAAACAGATTTTCTTTTGTGATGACTTTCATGTTCTCCTTCGAACGCTTATCCCCCACCTCCAGTCGGAAATGCTCAGCAAGTTTCACCAACTGTTCTCGCGAACAACGGTCCAAGAACTCCTCCGACGGAGCTCTCAAGAAGTCCTCAACACTAGCCATGACAACCGAGGGTTATTTCTTACTCGCCTGAACACCCAAAAACAAGTTTGTTTCCCGCTAACTCGAAAGCCCCAGATCAAACGTCCCATACACAGCCAAACAACACTGAAATCTCGTCCCTCTACCTGCCTAATCAGAGACTAGCTAAACTCCCCCCTAGTCTTCAGGTGTTACTTATGGTGGGTATTTACGCACTTAAACCCGAAGGCTCGGTAAAGCCACCATGTACTGGCAACCCACCTGCAGCCTCGGATGTGCCCCCGAGACAACTGCTCCAACCATTTTTGGCACCACACTAGCAAAAAAAAAAAAAAAAAAACTCCAAGGGAATCCACTCTTCAGCCTAACAGGGACAGGAAAACAGCAGTTAACTCACCGTATAAACAGGGCACGTTATCACCACACAAAGAACAGTCAACTTACTACTCAAATGTCTCCAAAACAACCGATTGCAAAACCCAGTCAACACAAGGCGTACAGCCGACCATGTGACGCTACAACCTGAACTGCTGACCTTTAGCGTCCTACCGGATAAAAAAAAAAAAAAAAAGGACGAGCCCCCACATGTCACAACCCGGCTCCAAGGCTGCAACAAAACAGGGAGACAGACGAGCAGCGGCCGACAAAAAGCTATTTATTTTAACAATAGGTAAGGAAACAAAGGTGCAACTCAAAAGACAAATGATGACAGTGTCAGCAACACACCGGGACATCCCCCTCAGCGAGAGGCCTTTTTATGGCCAGGCCACACCGGCTCAGCTGTGGCTCGTCTCGGCTGACGACCCGCCAATCAGCACCTGTAAAGAGGATTGAAACAGTGACACCTAGGGCATGGGAGGAGGGTCGTCACACAACACACTAAACTGTGGTGAACATGGTAAACATGCTAACATACTAAACTATGGTGAACATGGGAAACATGCCAACACACTAACTGTGGTGAACATGGTAAACATGACAACACACTTATGGTGAACATGGTAAACATACCAACACACTAAACTGTGGAGAACATGGTAAACATGCTAACACACTAAACTGTGGTGAACATGGGAAACATGCCAACACACTGTGGTGAACATGGTACACATGGCAACACAATAAACTGTGGAGAACGTGGTAAACATGCTAACACACTAAACTATGGTGAACATGGTAAACATGCTAACACACTAAACTGGTGAACATGGTAAACATGCTAACACACTAAACTGTGGTGAACATGGTAAACATGCCAACACACTAAACTGTGGAGAACATGGTACACATGCTAACACACTAAACTGTGGTGAACATAGTAAACATGCTAACACACTAAACTATGGTGAACATAGTAATCATGCCAACATACTAAACTATGGTGAACATGGTACACATGCCAGCTAAACATTGCTAAGCATTGTCACTGGAGGCCAATTAGCATGCTAATGTTAGCATCTTCCTCAAAGCTGTGCTTATGTACAGTACAACCTCACACACGACAGTATATATACTGTCGGTGTGAGGTTGTCTACAGCTATAGCTGTAGACTGACTAATCTGGCTACATGTAGTATTCATTCATGAATGAAGATCATGGAGCTTTTAGGCTAGTTTATGCACTGATAGAGCTCTTCCAAAGCTGTCTTGGCTACGTATGCATGAACGTGTGCGTTCCAGCGGGGATGTGAAAACAATTTTTCCAGGTCTGTGAGGACTGGTCACCATCCACAAGCTCTCTGCCCACCAGCAGACAGGACTGGTCAGTTTGAAGTCGCAGGCACATGTTGATAGCTTTTGCTCCCTCTGTCTGGGTGTCATTTGTCACTTTATTTTCTCTCTCTCACACACACACACACGCACGCACGCACGCACGCACGCACACGCACACACACACACACACACACACACACACACACGTCACACACACGCTTTCTCTTTCTTTTAATTCTCTCTCCATCTCTCTCAATCAACCCCTCTCCCTCTCTGTGGTCCAATAAAAAAGAAAAAGCTACTGTGACACTGAAACCACACTCAGTCAGACAGACTGTAGAGCTGGTTTGAAAGAGCCTCTCACACTGAGTCTATTTCTCTTCAGATTGACCTGGACTGCTGGCGCTTGGCTAGTTTAGAGCGGACTTTGGGAGGAGACAGACTGTAATCTCACCCATAATCCATTTTAATCAACAATAATACACTACCTTCAGTCCCGGGGCGAGGCCACAGAGCCTTTCTGAGCCCCAGATTTACATCTCAGTGAGGCAACGCTGAAATATGGCTTTGATTTATTCAGGTTTTATTTGGCACAAATTGTCTGAGTTACAGATCACATATCTCAGCCCTTTTCCCCCAGGCGTTAATAGAAAGTGCTTGAGTTGTGCTTAATTGCAAAAGAAGCATTTCACCCTTTGTCGTCTGCTAGTTTCTTCAGTGGCCCCTTGACTATTTAAAATATGACATTTAAGAAATAAATTACTTTTGAGAACTTAAACAGTCTTAGACTAACTTTAAACTTCTACTAACAGGTATTAAGGACTTTGGGGAAACATGGAGATCTGAATGATGTTTCATGGAAACTTTACATTGTCCCAGGGAGATTCGTGCTGTATGAACATACTTCAAAATTCCCATTGCCTGGAATCTAAATTATTATTACTTGGTAGATTGCATATTAGAGAAACAAAAAAAAAGACTTAATTCCTTGTGTTATAATCTCGATGGCAGATTAGATCAACAAATATATGATTTATAGTGGTGTCAGAAGCATCTTCATGTGAGTAACAATCTGTGACTGAATTCAATTACAATTTGTGAATTATTTTGAATCAGCTGTCTAAATCTTATATTTTTTCTCAAATATTGTATCAACTTAAAGAAAGACGAAAAAGTAAGTCATTGATTATAAAGACATTCACATTTATGTCTTCCGCATTAGTTCTTCACCCCATTGATACTTCAACAGGCCCAAATCATTCAATATTTACAAATTGTTGCTCGATCAGATAATACCAACTTTGGTGAGACATCTTTCATTGACACTTCTTGCCACAATTGGAGGTCACCTTGAGACGTAGTTGATTATGTTGTCACACAGGTCTCTATAAATTGAAACCAAATAGAAGATTGCAAGTCCTCACCCTCTTTACTATGACAGCCCCACTGTATTTCTTTGAACAGACACAGCATGACTCTCTCAACAGTACACAGATTTAATTACACTTGCTGGAGTTGTATCCTTCCCCATTACACCCCTATTACTGGTCCCATCCAGCCCTGACAAGCTGCTTCTTTGTTCGGTGAGGCTCCTCCAAGTGACAGGATGTGTAAATATCACTTGGTTGATTGGATGCGATAAGTCTTGCACGCTGCAGATTTTTTTTTTCTCGTGTATTCAGGCCCAGTGTCCAGCAGAAAGCTCTGCATCCAAATCTCTCGGCTGGCTCTGAATCGACTTCTTTGTCCGTCCCTGCAGATCCAAATCATCAAGGCCGACGCTGTGCCCTTGTGCTCTGTCGCCATGGGAACGGGGACTGCGGGCTGCCAGTAGTTTGCTGTTTGCTTTGGCTGGAAATCAAAGCGTGCGCAGAGGTGGGGATGAATGGGGTGGAGTGGGAGGTGATGTGGCTTGACGTGGGATGGTGGAGGTGATAGAGCGTCTTGAGGCACACCGTGGCTTTGTCCCCCTAAACAGGAAGCCACAGTACACTGGTCCTCCCTGAGGAAAGAGATCAGGTTTTTCCTGACCACCTCTGCCTTGTCATCAACCCAACATGCTCCTCCTGATCCTGACAAGATCTGCGTGTGTCACAACCTACAACATGACCCCACCTCCTGAAAACCCGACCATACCCCCTCACTCAATTTGTTTACTTTGGCGCACATGACTGGAATCCTGGAAAACAGATACAACGTGTACAACGTGAGACAATATCAACCACCTCCAAAAAAATCAATAAAGCTGCTGTTCACAGCCCATAGGCTCAGCAGGTCGTGTTACATGACTGTAGCATGATTCTGTTGCGAGTGACAGGTACGCCTTTGTTATCGTAGAGAAGGGTAATCACTCTTGAAGCAATTGAAAGCAAACAGGCTATTAAATACCAGAAAACCACTGTTGCTGCTTCGTTCCCTACAGAATCACCCGTAGAGTTTTTTTTTTTTTTTTCAACAGAAGACAGATCATTTATATGCCAATTCATCAGGTGCTGAATTTGAATGTATCGCCAGCTCCGTTGTACAAATAAAGTTATCTCGGTTTGTAATTTTTGTGGGCGCAATTTCATATTCGATGGACAAGGCCATTTATCACTGTCAGAGGCACGACTCACTTAAAGCCCCTTCACCAAAAGAAATCCTTGTTTTGACAGGCGTTCTGCAAGCAGACGCAGTTGAAGCTGGGACAGGCGCTGTAGGGGGTCTTCTGGCTTACAAGGTTCTGACCTCCCCAGGCCTTCTCACATTCAGGTGTAAAACCCCTCTAGCGGCACAGCCAAGCTAACATTGCTTGGGACTTGCAGCGCCACAGTGTCTGCTGTTGCCCCAGAGCCTTCCCGCCTGCAACTAAAATAGAAGCAACCTCACACCAAGACATGGCTTCACAGTTAGCATATAAAAATCTGAATATTCAAAGGATTTGCAGCTCATCCATCATTTTTTTTTTCATACTGAAACCAACCTGATTTGGCTTTTTTTGCAGCAGTATATTGGGCAAACTCAGTTATAGATTATTTGTATTCTAAGCCCATAACCTCGTTCTTCTCTTATCTTTTGATGCTTTAATTATGTAGGTAAAGGATCACACAGATGCCACAGTAGAAAAGTACTCTTCTGTAGCAAGAAACGTAGTCCATTTAGCTTTTCAAATTTTGTTGTAAAACTGTTGTGTGGAGGTTTTCTATAGGGTACAGGTGGAGCCCAATATCTCAGATGATCAACAGATGATTCCCCATGCCATTCACCTCTGTTTCCTGTTCAGCAGCACAGCGGATATCAAAACCACACATGTTCCTTCAGTGCTCTAGATTCCCTGTCTCAGAATGGCCCCCTGAGGGTCAAACCTCAGGTTCTTCCTCCTCTTCCTGCTATTTGCAGGTCAAAGGCGACGACCTGCTGGCGAGGCAGTTCCCAGCACAACTCCACCGGATTCACACTGGAAACCTATGACGGAAGGGCAGTGGCAACTTTCCTGCATCGGAAGACGCCAAACCAGATATAATCTTGTGAGAGCTAATTGTTGCAAAGGAGGTTGTGTTTACTAAAACAAGCCAAGACACAAGCAGATAATTTATAACCATCACTGGCCCCGGGAGGAACTAAGCAGATGTAACTGAGAAAGAGGCCAGATGGGAGGGAAGATAGCGAGGTCTGTCTCATTGGGCCTTATCAGGAGTTACAGCACAATAGAAAGGATATAGCACATGATTGAAGTCTTGACGATATGCGGTATGCTTCGAGTACAACACATTTTCTGAAAATGACTTGAATAGATTGTTTGACAGATGAAATCAATCCGAAATAACCTCCCCCTAGAATATTATGAATAAGGAGAATTTGACTGGATCTCAGAGCATTTTTCTTGGGCCTCATTAGTGTCATGACTGATTTCCCCTCCAATATTGAGTCCGGGTCTCCTTGAGGGACCCCTGTACCATGGAAGCGGATCTGTCGACTGGAGTGATGATGATGGGAGCCTTTTGACACATGTACTTTTACAGTGAGAGGGCATGCATAATGCATGTGGCTTTAACCAAACATCCAGCGCCCGACTTTACTAAAGTGTTATCTGGTGTGAGACTTGGGCTCTCTTCCTGAGTGGGATGGTGTATCAAATTCCTGGAGGCCCTGCTTCCTCCAGTGTACACATGTAAATACTCACAGGCTGCAAGCATATGCGCACAAACACACACGCACATACATGCATGTAGGAAAACACACATATATCCAAGCATACATCTCCCAGCTGATTAAGCACCAGATGTTGTGTTGCAATATCCACATTCTGTGTTTAATTGAGGGAGAAATGATCTTGGATTCACAAATGATTAGTGCAGCACAAGTGGTTTTCTACATCAACAAAGGTGCCAAAGGTCACTAGTAAAAAAGTATTTCCATTGGGTATCAGGGCCTACAGACATCAGCCGATATGTAGGATGTATTATTATTATTTATTATCAAAGAACACCATACTTGATCTCTCCTTAGATGCTAACTGGAAAGATATTCAGAAGAGATTTAGAGCCACACAAGCTTCTTCCCTCTGGCCATCACACAGTCTGGCCTCTCCCCCGAGACCCAGTGGAGGCTGCGTGGGCTAACTCCAAGACATCTGGCATGATAGTATGTCTGCACTGTCGGGTCGGGTTTGCAGACACAAACACACAGAGATACAAGCTTATTGGCAGAATGAACGTTTTCAGTCAAATCGTATTGTCATTTACCATGAAAACGTAGTGTAATACAAGGGTCCCATGAAAAGAGGAGCAGACAGCATTGTTATGTAATAGCTCAGGCAGCTGGAGGCATTTGCTTCATGCAATAACGAGTGGCAACGTTTTAATGATGCTTCCCAAGGCTCAAGTTTGCTTAGCATTTCATATTCACAGAGCATGCCAGAGAAAGCGTGTAAGCGAGTGTGAGAGGGGAGATTTTTGGAAGGTCTTTTTTCTTGTCAGTCTTTTTCTTTAAGCTATGGACTTCATTCATTACTATTGTGCGAAGAGGTAATTTTAACACAGCCGTAAGTTCACACAGGGACGGTATTATTTCCAAGAGTTCTCTTCCTCTTTAACTTGCTCAGGCAACTTAATGTCAACACTACTATCGACCTTAATCAAGATGAAATATAGTTGAAGTGTTGCATAGGTTTGAAGAGTATGGCTATACCAAACTGAAGGTCCGTCATCAGGGCCTCTTATAAGTCCAGGTAGGCCCCACAGCCATCCTGATCACCAGCATTTTCTAAGGTTCAGCTGAAAGGGAATTGTTCCCAAGGTGCCTTCTAGGGCCCATTTAACCAACGGTCTTTTACGCTCTATGTGCATTATATGGACGCTTTGTGGTTTCAGCCTTCCCTGAAAATGAACCTCTCACTGCGAGGAGCCAACTTATATCTGTGTGTTTATATCTGTCAGGAAAAGGCCAGACTCAGCGGCGTGACTGAGGCTCCGCTGCTGATGTCAAAGTTTTGATACCTCTCTGAAGCGTGGAAGTACCCTCCAGCCAGCTTGCTCCGATATGGTTCAGGGGAGTGTGGATCTGAAGATTGTGCAAGTGTACCCATGGTGTCAAAAGTAAGCTTTTTGGCAAATGAAATTTCAGTAGCTTAATGATCTCTAAAAAACTGTTAGAACCACAATATATGCTGTAGTGATGTGTTAATGGGTCCAGAAGGCAGGATTCTCTCATGCTGTTATTTCTTGGTTAGAGGTGTTATGTCAGACAATATTTTTCTTTATTCTGGGCTCTTTCAATTGGCCCTTTTCAATCATGTAGGAACTTGAACGTTTTATGCAGACACTCTTGGTCGGTATAGTTTCTAACACCACATCTACTGTCTGTAATAGGCCCCATTTATTAAATATGACCAGACAAATAACATTAGAGCTTATTTGAATGTAAATCATGATTGCCATTTTATTTTTGTAGATGATTATTTACGATAATTGCCAATTACTCTTCAGAGTTTTATTGAAAATGTGTAGTGGAGGTAGATTTATTTGGCTTTAAAAGTCTGCTCATTTAATTTATGCAATATCCCATGGAAACCAAATCTAATGGTCATTTTATTAAAATGATTAGCTATTGCAACCTAGCAAGTTAATGGAAAGGACAGGCAGAAAACATTCAACATATTGTTTAACATGTTTATTGTATACTATTCATATTCGTAAACAACAAGGTTTAGACAGGCAACACAGAATTGCGAAACATTGGAGGTGAGGGCCCAATATCCACAATATGATTTACATATATAGCGAGGCCAAAGCTGGCCTCGTCCAGCATTGTGTAACACAGTAAGGGTGGCAGGTTGTAAGTGTGTGAAGTGCCGGGCTGGGGCAACTTCCCCTCTCATTTACAGTAAGTTGTGTGAGAATATGCAGAGCACAGGTCCAGGCCTACAGCTGCTTATTTATAATGGAGCAGTCGCAGCAAGCGGACAGGAGCAAGAGCAGCAGCCAGGAGGGGTCCTCCAGGGGCCTGGCCCGGGGGCCAATACAGTGTCTGACAAAAGCATAAACATAGGGGACCTCCAAACCCACAGGGCTGCACCACTGCCAAACACTGCCCACCATACTCACCGCCACCCTCGCGTTCACCACCGTTTCAAAAACCTCACTTTCCCAGCAACGGTTGGTTTTAGAAACAAGCATTTTGGGCAGCAGGAACCTGACACTGCTTATGTTATGATTTTATAGGCATGTACTAATTACTGTAAGCATAACAGGAACTGTGCAGTATTGGTCATGATGAAACACTGAAAAGAGGTCCAGTCATGTGTGAGCGTGTTCATTCAGGCCTTACCTGTCAGCAACAGACTCGGTTGAAACATATACACTAGTCATTCCAGTGATCAGTAGAATGTGCATATACACTATACCGTACCTCTGAAATTCATGTTTTGACTTTGGACAGTGACATTTTTTTTTTTACCATTTCAATAATATCTGACCTCACCGAATTCACTTAAATTGAATGGATGCAACAATCTGAGCTGGTCTCTGGAGCTGTTTACCCCGATACGATAGCAGTCCTATTGAGGCAGACTGTGAGGACGCTGGGCGTCTTATCACTCTAAATTGTTCCTATGCCTGTCACTGGTGCAGCCTGTATAGCGAGGTGCGTGGGCGAACAGACAGAGGCCTGCAACATCTCTTTATTTAGTGCACTTGGTGTGTTTAGCCCTGCATTAGCTCAGACAGAATTTCAACACCATGGAGCTGCAAGCTGGCCGGCAGCGTCCACCCCCTCCTTCCTTTAACACTTCCGGAAAATGGAAAGAGAGATGTCTCCGCTGGACTCACATCAAAGGAAAGAGGAAAAGAGAAGCGGAAGAGCTTTGACGTGCCTCAAACTACTCTTGTGGAATCACTTCAAAGACAGACCTGCAAAGATAGCTGCAAAAGGCAACCCCTTCGGTCAAGTCAATGTAATTCTCTACCTCCAAGTGTCTCAAAAACACAGAGCATCTTAAAACCATTTGCCTTCATCTGTCTTTGACCACAGTGCTGTTGTGTCTTCCTTCACAAACAAGAACAGACTTCATCTGTTTTAGCCTTTCGATGTTTCGTCATTGCCCATTTTAGATGGTGTGTTATGTCTGAGGTGCCCAGCCTCAAGATGTCACATTGTTAAAATGCAGTCCAGCAATGACAAAAGTAAGCATTACAGCCATTACAGTGATCTCATTGGTTCTTTGTTGTCCAGAAAAGTAAAACAAAATGTAAAGTGGGTTCTTTGAACAATACATTTTCTTGCTATTTAATTCATTTGGATGGTTAAAAACCAATACATGTCAATACATAACACACCATACTAAATAGAAGATCCCACAAAATATGCAAGACATCTCTGCTCTCTATGAGCCACCGCACTGTGTGCAGAAGAATCGATCTCTCTAGTTGCGTCATATGTTTGGACGTTTGTATTATTCCTCCCCTATTCAGGTGGCCTGGTCACGCTCGAACAATGAGGGCAGATTGACTCTCAAGACACACAAACGTATGTGTTGGAATGCGTCTCATGTTGTGGAGGGTTTCCTACGGTGGGCTAGCAGGCCGAGAGGTGTCACGGTATTTAATTACGCACAGCTTACAACTTCTGTCTGCCTACGGGCGCATGAATATGAGCTTTTGTTTGCATAACTTTAATTAGCCCTTAATTAATATTGTCATCTCAAGAACAGGCCTCAAATCAGGCTGGCAAATGTAGGTGACATTGTGTGTGGAATGCGGCTCCATTTTCAAGACAAACTAAAGTGAGAGACGGCGGACAGAGAGGGAGCAATCCTCTCATTATGAAAACAGAATGAAATAGATCCCGGCCTCAAGCATGGTATTGCAAACATGACAAGACAACATCTATTTTTGTTGGGCCTCCAGGCTGAGCCTCCAGACAAAATTATGTTTTATTAAGGAACTAATATTTCCTCCGCGGTGGTGTTCAAGATGGAGAGAGGTTTTGTGTATCAGAAACTGAAACCGTTACTTGTTGAAATTGAGAGTTACCTTGGTGATGGCCTTGTCTTTTGTCATTATAGAATTTACTGAAAACTGAAACCAAGTCCCACGGAGGGAAATCACTATTTGCTTGTTGGAGAAATCATACTGCACCCTTGCTCCTCTGCAATTATCCCATCCCAAATTGAAAGGATAGGAAATGTATACATGCATAGAACGCTGGCGCGGCAGTGGGAAAGAAAGACAATGTAAATTCCAATTGTGTAAATAAACTCGTGCTTGATTTTGAGTCGATGGGGTCTCAATGCTACCTCGCATTCTCATTTCCAGACACACGAAACCAGAAGTAGTCTCCAGGGCTGAGTGAACACCACATGAAGGCTGTCTTTGTCCTCTGTGGCTGTGGTACCGTGGCTCGCTAACACAGCAGCCCTGGCCTGCGAGCAGCAGTGTGTCACCCAGGAGGTGTCGGCCCGAACGTGCCGGTGACTCTGACATCAGCCTCTTTTTTTTTATCACCGTGTTTGTATTTTTACGTGTGCTTACGTGCACATGCCTCTTTGTTTGTGTCGACTGCTTTTAATGGAGATAGTTGGTCTTGTTTGGCTCTGCTTCACTCTGTGTAAGCACGAGAGTCACTTAAAAGATCGCCTTGCTTTTTGCTCGCTTCAGAAAGGTAAGGTGGTATTGTATTTATGAAGCAGGCATGACATTCTCTGTCACTGACACTCTCCCTTATAAACAGACTCCAGAGAAGGCCACCTCCTATAATTATTCGCTCACTTGACCCTGAGTGAATAGAGACGTTGCTTTTTCCATGCCAATGGTTTGCATTTGCATGAACACAAGCATGTAGACATGGAGATTTGTGGACGTGTATGCCAAATTGTGGCTCTCGCACACTACTTTATGCATACTAACACACACAAACAAGCTTACCGTACTTGCTGGTAGAATCATTATTTCCGAAGGTGTATGTTGTCTTAGTGTTTTTACTGCTTCAGTCCTGCCAGTGTCATGCTTCTATAAAGCTGTCAGTGTCAGTGTAGGCCCCTGCAAGTCTACTGGTTTAAATCCCTCTAAAGGCAGCAGTCTTGTGTTTCTGTCGACCTGTTTCTCAGCTCAGGTGAACTGCCACCTTGCTGGGTCACCTAAGTGCTGTTGGACCATTAGCACCATGTTTCTCTGTAGTCAAACCTATTTTAACTCACGCAAGCATACAGCTTATATAATATGATGATTGTACATTTTTTGTCTCGAGGTAACGCGAAGATTATTTGCTAAAAGTATAAATGAACATACCCACCTACTGTCAGCAGGTATCTTAACTTATTTAATTATTTACCTTGTTTTGGAGCTTGTAATAGTCGCAGACTGTGCCGCATTCTATCGCCCGTGTCTCAGTTTGGCATGTAGACATAAGGCTGGTGGGAACCGCTTTTTCCAGAAGTCACATGACATGTTTCCAGTCTATTGGCAATGACAAACCAAATGGCCAACCTGCATACACTCTATACAGTACATGCAGCTGGTTTTATTCCAAAGTATTCTGGGAATGGATCCACCAGAGGTGTGTGTGTGTGTGTGTGTGTGTGTGTCTGTCTGTCTGTGTGGTGTAGACTGTGTGTGCGTGTATGCTTTTTATAATGAGTATGTATGCACTATGCCAACTTCTAGGGCCCACATCCACCTATCCAGCCGGCTGAGTGCAGTACACATGTCCCATCTGGGCCAAGCCAAATAGCTGCTTACCCTGATATTCTCCCACAGCCTCAGAGCTGAACCAGCAGACAGCAGACAGGCACACTCCACCTCCTAGAAAGGCCAGATACCACAGCACACCTTGCTAACAGTACATAACAGTTTACCAAAATGTCTAGCAGTGTGCTGGCAGCCGTATTAGACAGTAGTTGCCATTTGTTGGAAGGTTGTATTCTTATTTTATTTATTTTTTATCAGCGTTTATTCTCTTCCATGGGCATATTTAATAGTTCGATCATGTTTTCAACTTGAGTGTATTTAGTGAAACTGCACCTCAGGAGCAAACTCCATTGCTTTGGGTATCAAATGAAACCAGTAGCATGCAGTTGAAGAGGTCAAGAGTGTGTAGGGTCTTTCTGCAGTAATAGGCGCGCACAGGACAACGCTGGCCTCTCCAGAGAGAGCACCAAACACCTGACCTTCCCACAACATTCAGTGGGAGTTCAGATTGTAAGGATTTATGAGAGAAGGTGAGAGGCTCTGGCATAGGCTCTGCCCCATGACCGACCGTCAGGGGTCCTGCTCTCCCTTGTGTGTTGACAGTGTTACTGCGCATGTGGACCCCTGAAAGATTGGGTGTGCTTTTCTCCCAATTGTTCTGACCCCTATAAACGGTGGCCTGGCTACCAATAGGCTTTTCCGCTTGGAATATCTCACCCTTAAATGGATCTCTCAGGTATGGGGGCCTCTTAACGTGTGCCTCCAGTGGGATACAGGAGCCCCAGGACTGGGTTCATTAACTCTGCATTGATTGCTCGAGCTTTGAAAAAACGTCCGGCAACGGCAGGGATAATATGACTCTATTAAAAGGCATTGGGGGTCCCCAAAGACTAATTATGGCACAGACAAGTAGGTTTGTACAGGTTTAACGGTTTGCCTTGTATAAAACCCACATTTCTCCTATTTGAATTATGAGAAGTCTTGTTTGAATAACGATTCCTATTAATCCCCATATTGTCATAACAATGAGGTGTTTATTTTGCATTAACAGTAACTTTTCTTCATTGTAAACAAAGGTGCAAGTTACACAACAATCATGCCTTCAATGTTTTGCACTTTCTTTCCCATCTACGCAACACGTTTCCCCACCAGAGGACCCTGAGTCAGTACATTAGATTGCCAGCCATTTTTTCAGGCCTGTCCATGTTCGTGCCTGTGGAAACGGGCCTATGTGTGATTGATGAAGGCCCTAATGTGCTGGGCCCTCCCAGGTGAGCGGGTCCTCAGAAGTGTAGTGCTTCGAGGCGCTGTGCGATAACATTGGAGCTGTCCTCCTTGCCACCATCCTGCTAGGAGATCCATTCATCACGAGTATGGGATACTGCTCACTGCACAGCGGCGCTCAAATAGGATTCAACCCTCTTTCCAAGGGTGTTACAGGGCAAAGAAGGAATTGGCACTCCCAATATGACTCAGCTTTTAAAAAAGCATTGATGTTTTCACATAATCAGTATTCAGGGCCTTTTAAGTCGTTTGAGTTTTAAAGGAAGAGAATATCTTTTAAAAGACACTTGAACGCTTCCAGCTCTCCTGACATGACATCAGGTTGTAAGACAAGTGTCTCAAGAAATGCAATTTCTCCAAAGCCCTAATTGCTCTAGAAGTTGTACTGTGCACTGAGCAGAGAGACTCTGCTCCGGGAGTGCATCACATGTTAACTCAGCTGAGATGAGCTGATGTGAGCTGGGTTCTGCTGCAACCTCCCAGGAGCCATCCCACTCTCCATTCCTCCAAACTTCTTGCGAGAGAAAGCTGTGTGGTTTCCAGCTCCTGATGGGTTCGCTGGCAGATGGGGCTGAAGCGCTTACTGAGCACCTCTGTTCCCAATTGCTCACAGAGAGGCATGGGATTTACTGCAACCACCCGATTGTTTTTGATACGTCTTGACCAGTTTACCCAAGGTATTCCCATGCAGCAATTACTGTGTGAATAGACTTATTATAAACAAAGGTCAACCGCTACTCCAGGTCAAAGAAACACCACAAGTGACACCACGTTCAGTATCTACTGTCGCTTCAGAAATTAACCCCTTGACTGCAACACAATTATATCAGATTGCTTTATAATGCATGCAGTCACACATTGTAACGTGCTAGGATGCCGTTGTAACCATGTACAGTGATATGGTGCAAGTGCTAAATGCTAGTCCATCCATTCATTGTATTCACATTAGATTATAGACAATTTGACACGCAACTATTTTAACTTGCCCATGAAGCGCAATTAAATAACAAATATGCATAGTAATCAAATTAATCTCTCTTTATAATGTATAAAATAATAACAAGGTCTTTCTTAAAATATACAGTTTCATATTCACTGTTGCTCCTTTTCCGATGCGTGGGACAGAGGATGTTGGCAAATGTGTGATGTTGGGCTGTACAAATTAATTGAATTGAATTATAATAACCAAAAGATGATTGATTTACTTTATTTCTTTCAATGTCAAAGCAAGCGATAAATACAATGAATTTGAAATGTTGTACTGTAATGTTCTTCACGTTTGCTGATCGTTGTTCGTAGTTATAAGAGCTTAATGGGGCTTTAATGCCAACAACTGGATGACACTAACATTAAACATAAAGAGTAAATTACTGTATATGTTAGAAATAAAATATGATCTATATTTATAATAGGCAATACAAGAAAATCATCAATGTCCCTTGCTTAATTCCATGTGATTTTCTTTTTTGTATGCATAGTCTAGCCTTTCTTCATTACAATATATGATTCTCTGTAAACAATGACCAGGCTGTTGGTCGTTGAAACTACTGTTGATCTTGGTGATGCATTTGGTTGCCACAGCCCTTTGTAAGCACAGGACACATGTTTCATATTCCGCCCCTTTAATTAGGCCGGACTGGAAAAACTGACCACACTCCTTGTTTTTTTGGCCTATGGGAAGGTGTGTGGTGGGCCTGAGAAATGAACGTATGCATCTCTTTCCCGTACCTGCAAGATTTATAACCAAGTATGTTTGACACACCGAAGTGGTCAGACTTTTAAAAAGCATGTAAAACAAGGATTAATTATAACAGCTGATAGTTGGTTATACTAAGCCAGTTACCACTAATAAACAAAGACACACTCATTTTCTTTAACTATTTGAAAAGTCTTCACCAAAATATTCTCTGTGGTGAGGCCTTTTCACCATCCTCTACATTTTACCAGAACTTTGCCTACATATGTACTGCATTTGAACACTGCATTGAACAGAAAATATTATGTTCAAACAAGTGGTTGTTGTATCACACACATGGTTGTCATCAGTCCAGTAGACAGAAGAAATACAGTATTTTGCCCACGTAATATTTGCAAATATACAGTACACTCAATAGTTTAAATCAGGAAACGGACTAAGGGATTACTGTACATGCTTAATCATATCTAGGTATATGATATGGATTACTGCGGATAGATAATTAAGTATTTTTGGGTATACTGGACGGGATCGCATGTTTGTCAGAAACACATGTAGTCGGCATCATCGGACCTTGAGGGTCAACATTTACAACGAAACACCTGAACAAAGTTCCAGTTAAAACAAAAATGGGCAGGGTTTCCCGTCTCGGACAAAAATACACAAAAATGCCCTTCTATTAAAAGAAATGTTAAGAATAAGCCCCTTTATGAAGCTCTTTCCCTTTGTTTATTTCCCTAGAAATTCAATGAAGGTCAAGTTGGTCGAGCAAACAAAAAAGACTGTAAAAGTGGAAAATAGGAGACGAATTCGGGACAGCAAGGAAGATGCCACCATGAGTCATTCTGTCTGTACAGTAACAATCCCTGTTTGTCTCTGGCTCACTTTCTCCAGGTTGTTCGGAGTCATCAGCTGGCGAAAATTTATGAGTAAATCCTTGTGTGAAACCTTTCTTACTTTATTCTCACTCTTGGTGAAGCTCGTGCTTACAGTTTATCAGACAATGCACATCCAGCTACTCTTACTGATCTTTGTTTTGCAACCGAGGAATTATGTCACCAGCAGTTTTCTTTTATTTATTTTTTAAATCAGTTTCACTTTTACTCATGTGGACTTCTTTCACATATGTTTACGAGCTTGATTAATGTGTGGTTCTTTCTCTGGGCACTTGATGTTTATCTTTCACTGGCGATACTTTGTGCACTCCTGACCATGAGGGACAATCTATGTTTTGCTTCTTCAGGGAAAGGTTATTTAAAGGTATTTAAAAACAAACTTTAAATATCCTTCAGGTAATGTAATAATTCATTTTTTAAGCACCTTTGGTCTAAATTTAGTTATAGGAGTTGTACTATGGTATAGTTGTATTGGGTCTTTTTGCCTGATTTGTAAACACTATCATTGAATTTCTTTGTCCAATACTGTTTTGACATTTTCACTTTGTATATGAATAAAAACCTTGAAGGCCAACTGCTGTCTTCAGCCTTCATTGAAAGTGTGTTTGACTCGCTGCATAGCACACAGTGAGCTCAGAAGAAGAAAAAAGATTGTTTTTTATTCTAAATAGAAACCAGTGAGTTCATGGCTCTCATGAGATGATGATTTGATGTTGCACGGCCATCATTCTAATCCATGAAAATATGACGAGACATATGTATTGGATTTCCTTGAATAGAGACAGCGTAGAAGAGCATTTGCCAGCTACTATGTCGAGCAAGTGCAAATGTTTATTTTAAAGAGATGTTTGAATATTGTTTTATTTCCTTATAGTTGTAGACTTGGCTCAGCAGGTGAGTCTGTCTCGGAGAAATGTTTGAATTGAGAACCTGGTTTCAATTCACGTACTGTAGGAGTCTCTATCAGGACAATGTGAGTACAAGGAAAGCCGCGATAAGAGAATCTGTGTCACCGTATCCAAGTAAAATAAGCAAAAGACTGGCATACTTTATTTTTAAACATGGTCATAGAATATCTAGGCCTGCCCCGTGGAAAAATACCGCAGGTCAAATCAAATTCAGGGTGTCACTTCTTCTCCCGAGAAGTTTTGAGAAATGTAAGTTTACTTTTTATTATGTTTGTACAGGATTGTGTTTCACGTGCAATAAAACACCTTTCGGCTTACTCCAGTAAAATATGAAATTCTTGAATGTGTATTGCAAAGTCGACCGGCTTAATGAAAATTCTGCCGACATGGAAGACTGTGCAACTGGACTCCGGATTTTAAATCAAACTCCGACTGCTGGTCAGTTGTGGGACATTATTTGTTTTGATCTAAATCTTTTGGGCTTCATGCTATGTCCTGTAAGGGGGCAACCTTTTGCTGGTGAAATCAATCAGTCAATCAAACTGGTAAACGCCAGCGAGTGTGACTTAGGTAAGTTAGAATAGTAGTCTTGTGTCTAGACGCTATGGGAGGGACAATTTTCAATTCCTCCTTAAGTAAATACTACATATGCAGTGGGTATTAGGCTCCATCACAATCCTTGGTTATTTGGCCGGCTGTTGCTAATGGAAGCATGGTCTTGAGTGAACGTCACGAGCACACGGCTGAACAAAGAGGCCCTTTCTGTGGGCCAGAAGGTGCTGAAAGGCAGGCTGAGGGTGGCAGGTCTGTATGAAGCACCACTATCATGCTGGGCGTCTTATACCAAAGCTCATAGACAAAGGTGAGGCATTTTATCGCCACTCCATTGCCCCAGGGCTCTGCTGCGGGGCAAAATCTGTTATTAAATACCGCTGCATGACATTTGGAGATGATGAGGCGAAGCAGTCTTCAAGTGCTCACACGACTAATGCAAAGTGTGGAATTTATCTGGCTCTGTTTGTCAGACACTGATGTAACCTCTTAAAAGGACAGCAGTCACCCTTGATAATAATTTGCGGTTATTATATCCATCGAACAACTCATTAAGCGTTTACAGTGCAACACAGGAAGTGGTGTGTGCTGAGGAAGGCACAAAAAAGCAGCATTCTGCCCAGTTTTCTGGATTGAATGATGGGATCTGAAAGTAGACATGGCAAAGCTTCATACCTCATTGATTCTCTGTGCCACAGTGTTTTTGCATCATATAACATCATAATTTGGACCACATGTGCCCACACATTTCCTCCTGAAGAGGAAGAGGTGAATGTCTTAGACAGTTAGCAGGGAACGTAAAACATAGTCCGTCAAAACACTTATGTTGGGTTTCTCCAGATTAAGAATTGAGAGAGAAGCCGGGCGAGGAAACAGATTCACTACCAACTCATATTATATTCAGCGGCTGAGCTTGTAAAACACAACTGCCTTGTATCTCATGCACAGATTCACAACTGCTCCGCAAGACATTTCTAAATTGAAATTAATTATGAACTGTTCAGAGGGGAAACAATAATATATTATTTAAACAATACATTTAGCGCTCTTATGAATATGTTCATAATTGTTACCTCATTGCATGTGTGCGTCTCCAATGTCTGCACATACCATTTGGAGTTTTCTTAGCCGTCGTTATCATTGTATTTATTTTGGGGGCTTTCTGATTGTGTCACTAATTGGACACTCATGCTGCTCTGAAGCAGGTCCCTTATTGTTAAGGCTTTCAAATGTATGTGTTTTATTCAACAATATTACCCCTTATTGGAAGGTTTACTATTCTACCATTGGTCATTGGTATCTGTTGCTTTTACCTCTAAACAGATAAAAGCACAAATAGAACAACACATTTTTAGTATAGTAGTCAGGAGACAAACCCCTTTTTTCACCTTACTGCATTAACATTGAACATGTACAACACATAAATCATCATGGACCGTGACCTTGCCATGGGCTTCCCATAACGTGATTAACTTAAAATGTGTACATACAGAAAACGTTGTATTCCTCTTTCTCCTCTCCATACTGGTATTTGCGTCAATGAGAGGCAGAGCAATGGGTGGCCATACAGTATGGCACATTTCTGAAGCTGGAAACAGGGAGGGCTGAGCGTGCTAACCGAAGGAAAGCCTCAGGGTCACGCGATAGGACCTGTGGAGCCACTCGAGTGATCCCCTAGCCACCACATACAGTCTGCCTTTTACCTCCTTATGTGTACACAAAGGGGAACTTATCCCAGCCCCTCGCCCTTACCTCCCCTCCTTCTTCACCCCCCTGCCCTTCATAATGAGACAGAGTCAGGTCCTGCCACGGCATAATAAAAACTTGCCTCCGCTGCCAAACAATCACAGCAGGCCGGGAAGGAGAGATAATCTAAAATCAGTCCAACAGAGGATGGGGGACCTGATACTGCCGGCACATAGGGGGTCACTTTCTTCCACCTCTGATATAATGTAGGAGCAGTGGCGCTCCACATCAATCTGTTCAATATTAAAAAGAAAAGTTCAACTTTGTCAGGCAGGGGCTTCACATTATACACTGCACTTTTGTATGCCATGTATACGGTATATGGAATATACTCTGCTAAATTAAAATAATAATAGACATCAGTTATGATTTATTTATTTATTGGTTGGTATTGAAGTTTTGTCATCATTACAACACTATAGTGAGAGAGAATACATCAATAGGTTAACTCTCTGAATACCTCTCTCGTCTTCACAGCTGAAGTCTGAAATCCGCGGCCACGTGTGCTGGATCTGTCACCAGTAGAGAGTACTGTAAAACGTTACGTTTCCTCTGGCAGTGCCTTTACAACACAGGAGCATGAGGGCCACACACAGCTGCCAGAGATCCAGAGATGAGAGTAAATAAACCAGGGGAGCCATCCCTGACACCATGTGTGGCTACGTACAGTGCAGACTGGTGGGAAAACAAAGTTTGGTCAAGCGTGATTAACGCCTCACCTTTTCTCAGGATGCACTGTTACGGTCGTGTGTTGCAGACACCAATGCTTGACTTCCTGTAAGGTCATAACTGATCTTGACCAAAATAATATTAGGAATCTCATAATACTTTTGATATTCATGTACACTACATCAAAGCAAATGCCTGGTGACTACAAAGGAATAGTGTTGATTTAAGCACATGTTTTAATCAATCGCTTGTTGTAGTAGTCCTGCTCGGTCTCACAGAAATACTAAATGTTCAAAACATGTTCACCAATTACGTGGCGGTGGGCACGTAACGTGTTTAAATTACTTGTCGCCACCAATAAAGCAATGCCAATGGAAAGTCATGAGGATCCTTATTTTTGTGGTGGACGCATGAATTAAAGGCATCCACATGAATATGCAATGGACAGAGCTAGCGACTCAGAATTAGACAGAGAAAGACTTCTGTAGAGGAGGTGGATTTCAACCTTGAGACCGGTGTTCGTGTCCCAACGTGTTGTTGTAAAATGACGCAAACCTAACTTTTGTTTTGTTGCTTAAATCTAACTTTCGTTTTGTTGCCTAAACATAACTTTCATTTTTTTTTTTTTTTTCATGATGTTTTTCCGAAACTTAACCAAGTGTTTTTGTTGCCTAAACGTTTGTTTGGAAGTCGTTCTTAGCCACATGAAAAATGGAAATAGATACAATTTCACAAACTGCCGTGAGACAGGGTTGAGTATTCATCCAATAAAGCATGCAAGATTATTTCAATCTTTTTTCAATGTAATATGGATTATATGGATACATATTTGTTATTGTTTCAGCATGATCCTTTTTATAATGTAACTATGTTACGGTTAGGTTTTGGCTCAAACACAAAAAACTACTTAGTGAGGTTTAGCAAAGATCCTGGTTTGTTTTAAAACAATAACTTAGTTAAGGTTGGGGGATCTTTGTTGTCATGGTTAGAATAATAAACACTTGGTTAAGGCTACAAAGAGTCTTCCATCAAGGTTTTAGTTGGTCTAACATCCCCCCTGTCCTCCTGCCTATGTGGATTAGTTACAACCTCATGTGACTTCTTCCGATGCTCCTGTCAAAATGACCCGACCACCAGAGGCCTTTGTCACTCGGACACAACCCTGTGTCATTTCTCTTTCCCAAAGATTAATGGTGTGATTTTGCTTTGGACAGTTTCCAGAGAAATCTGTCAGACTTAATTTTGCTTCTTCCGTACGTTGGTAATTAGTTCAATAAATTACTGAGGAATGCCCAGAACAGGGCGTGCAGGCTCAATGGAGCCTCAAGCGGTTTGTCTGATATATTTACGATGAGGTTAATACAACTGTTACAACTGTTTCCATATACCTAAGAAGGAGTGTTAGATTTATCTAGGAAATTGTGCAATAGGAGAATGTTGTGGATGTAGTAGTTGGACAGCTCTGGACTCTCAGCTTGAAAGTTCATTATGGCTCTAAATCTATTAGGTTGAACATTGTTACCTATCGTTGAAATGAATGCCCTTGGATCAGATGTCACATTTTTAGGAGGCACTCAAGTAAATGCCAATCAAGGCGGATTGTTTATCCAAGAAAAGCCCGTAAACATGCACCCGAGTTCAGCCCCTCTGCAGGTTCTCTGTGGATGTCACAAGGTGCCGAGGAGCATTGGCCTTACAGTATACCAGAGCAAAGCAAGCCATCGTCACCAGGATTGAGAGTGACAATGCTGACATTTCAACAGCTACACGCTCTGAAATGCGCACGCCTATAATCTGTCCTCCTAAAAAGGATTTGCCTCCAAATTGCTCCATTGCCTGTGGTCCTTCTGTTTGTTGTCATCCGTTGCCGCACATAGACTTTAAATAAACACAGCTTTGATAAGCTCGGGGCCAGACAGTCACCTCTGACCCATAGCAGTTCCGATCGGGGTCCTGGGGCATGAGGTTCACCAGGTGACACAAGCATAGCTTTAAATTAGCGGCCCTTCTCTTCAGAGGGAGGTTTATAAACACTGCGAGTGGATGAGGGAGTGTTGGTAGGAAATTGACTTTGTCCAGAGTGTGTTGACCAGGGAGAGAGCAGAGGTTAAGAGGTACGAGTTTTAAAGGAGGCTTGGGAGGTTATCTCGGACAACATAATTCATGAATTGGATTAATATACAGATATTTGTTCAAAAACAATCACTATCAAATTTTGTAAACTTTATTTGTTTCATCCTGTCAAACAGCTGGATGTTTGTATTGCAGTGGTGATCTTAATAAAAAAATAACGTGCCATGACACTTTGTTTTAGACTTTATTTGTTTTCCAATTGTTTTATTTTCGACCTTGCTACTATCACTGAACTTATTATTTCTCTCCTTTAAATTGTGTATACATACACTTTTAAATTAAAACCGTTTCCCAAGAGGTCTAAAGCTAAATTCAGGAAAATTACTTTATATTGTACAAATAGTTCCTTCTGCAGAATAAGGGTCCATGGCTTATTTGTAGTGGACGTGGTCATAGGTGCAGCCAGTCAGTGGCAGTCTGAGGCCTCTTTGTAGGCCGTCGAACATGCACCAAACCACAAATTATCATTGGAGCAGGACAGGCCTCCTGCACCTTAACTAGGCCCACCCCTGCCTCCCCGAAAGCTTTGGATTTATGGCATGTGTCCAAATAAACATGTCTGAACGTTGTGGCAGAAAGAATCTGTGGGTGAGCATGCATTTGAGAGGTTCAGATCTCACACCTGTAGGAGTGATGTGGCCCGCTGCCAGGGAATACAACCACATACTTTCTTAAATAAATCTTAAAAGATTAATTCATGTATGCATACATGATGTTCAGTACCTCTCCTTGGCACCATGGCTCTTGTTTTGAGCATGCCTTGCCTTTTGCCACTTCCCGTTCTCACCGTGTCTTTGCTTAATTCAGTCGACTTTTTTTCATGGTAAATGAGGCGTGCAGCAAAGTAAACATTGCTTAGAGATGTTTACTTTTGTCTCTGTATAATTTCTGGTCTGTACAGTAGTCACACTTATGCAGGTAGAGGACTGAATGGAAATCTTTCCAGCGGTTCTTCGTCATTTGTAACCATCTACCAGGGTGGGATTGCTCATTTTAATATTTCCTTACCCGTTGGAAGAATTAAGGGCATTTCTGCTTTTCTTGGTGGTTTTGCAAATTTTGACTATTAATACCAGAATATCAGAGGGTACTCTGTGTAATAATTACTGTAAATGTATGCAGTTAATGCATACAGAGCAGTCAATTGTATATGTTCTTGTAATGTTGAGTATTAAAACAATATAATGATACTATACAAACTTGAATTGATACATTGCAATATGTCACAAAAACAAAATACAGACAGATAAAGGAGAAGGTCAAGCACTGAACTTTAGGGCACATCAAAATATATTTAGTAATTAGTATCACTTTGCAAAAGTCCACAAGAGGAGGGGGAGAGAGAGAGAGAGAGAGAGAGAGAGAGAGAGACAGACATTATACCTGTCAAAACTCTGTCAGTTATAAAAGGATGATCATATGAATCATATTAAAGTACCATAGAGGCCACAACGTAGCAGAATAAATGTTTGTCTGAGTCTTATTGTCTTTTATATTCATAATACCAGACACCAACCTTGTAGAGTGGCTGCTTCCAACTGTGGGAACTTTTACCAAATGCCTCTGTGCTACAGTGCCAGTTTCAGGATGGCTCTTTCTGAGCCGCACAGTTTCACCAGCATGCTGCCGGCCTGTAAGTCTACAAGTGTGCACCAGCCGAAGTTGAGATTCTGATTTTGGCATGCCATGTTGGTGACATCAGTAATTTGTCACTCTGCAGACACACTTTGATTTATGACTTTTCACATGCAGCAAAACGTGCCCTTGGTGTTTCTTTATTACATTTAAAACCTATTACTGTAAAATAGTGAGATTACTGCATAATACATGCTTGGAAAATAGCTGCAGGTTGAGCAAATATGGTGTGTTTAATACTAATAAAGTAGCTGGGTTATGGGTAAATGTGTATATTATTTTACAGCTTGCCTTGAGGAGGGAAAATATTTCCATTTATAACCAGAGTGATGAATGTGAGTAATTACCTTGTATTGTAAGCAATATACTTCACCCCCTAAAGCTTCACACTGTTTTATGATTTGGGTTCCACACTCACAGACTAATGTTAAAACAAGTCTACATTTTTGATGCAGTTCACTCCCTCTGTATTTCAGTTGAGTTGTTCTGATCATGTATTTGAGGATGGATGTCAGTTAATTATTTTTGTGGTCGGCTGATTTAAATTGTGTGAAGTTTTGAAGCGACAGCAGTTTAAACCACTATGGCTTCAACTAGCCTCTTCCTTACATGGACGCTATTGTGTGATGAGAGAAGCAAAACACACAGGAGTTCAGTCGAGGTAAAAACATGTCCTTCGACATCATATGGACCTTTTCAGATCTGTTATTTCCAAGACTAGGACAGAGTGACTTCTAACTGATGGACAACCAGCCTGCCAGGCAATGGGCAGTTGTTGTATATTTGCCGGTGAGTGATTTGCAGAAAGACATCCTTGTAAAGGCCACCGTCATCGCTCTCTGAGGGCATTCTGGGTGCTGACACTCCTTGTCCATCAACTCCAACATGGCTGTCAGCGCAGAGCACCCTCTCCCACTTGCTCGTATTGTACAGTATCAGCAGAGACAACCCACGAGACAAAGAACTACAGAGCAGACAAAGATGTCTTTTAGTGGATATTGACACACACACCGTTTGATTGCATTTAAGTAAAGTGCTGAAGGAGCTTGACCACCAGGGATATAATATAAATAAATGCTGAACGTTGGTGCATGTGGATCCTGCTTGAGGATGTTTACGTGTGGACACTGTTTATTTGTGTGTTGAGGTAAGGACAACCTGTCAGTTAACAACAAAATGAAAGATAATCTGCAGCGTACGAGTCATGTTAATGACATCCTTGTGAGAGGAAGTAAAAAAAAAAAGTCAATACTTCCCTGGAGGCATTTCATTACAGAACCCTTTCTACTTTTTCTTCCTTTTTATTGCCTTCCAGCAGACAGGCACCCTGGAAGTGGAGGCCTATAACGTGCTGATAGGAAGAATGAGTTGTACAGTTGTCAGCACCGGATTGATGAGAGTCGAGGGAGCATCGGTGTTGATGCTGAAGGGGTTAACGTCAGCTCCGAGGGCAGGAGGCAGTCTTTTCTGGGAGTCCCATCACTGTGGTCAGTCTGGGAGTTGTTAGAAGTGCTCATTAATCATAGTCCTAATTTGTTTTTACACTGTTGTGCTGACACAGACTGAATATTATTACAGCGGTATTTAGGTGGGAATCTCAATGGTCAGAGATGTCATTGTAGTGCATGTTAAAGGACCCAGTGAGGCTCTCCCACTGTTACATGGGGCAGGTTGAGGTAGATGTCAGTGTGGATGTGTGGGCCCTCACTTGTCTTCATAATAAGATGTCAATTTGTGGAAAAGTGCAAACCTCTATTAAGTGCTGCTATTATTGAAAATGGTGCAGTTAGATAACGCTATATTTTAATATATATATTTTAATATATATATTTTAACATTATAAAGGAGTAAATTCAATTGTTTTTATGACATTTTCAACAAAGCAAATTATACTGTGTATAAGTACAAGCATTAGCAAGAGGGCAATATATATGAGAGAAGTTGAGATAAAAAGTTTGCGTATTTATTTACACCTGTCCTGTTTTTGGAGGGTTGTTATGTTGATGTTACAACACATGTGTACATAGTGTGTTACCTGTTAAACTGTATTCATAAGCATGATTCCCAGGGGGGGCCTGAGCTACAGACTTAATAAAGCCAAAGGACAGCTCGGGCCTAAATGTCCCTAAATGTATTTTCTGTGGTGAATGTGTAAACTAGTAAACTATGCCAAACCAAACCAGAACAAACACAAATATAATTTAAGTTTGCATTCACACCATGCCAGCAGGTACCGAACTCCCCTAAAAGTTAAATAAATCACTTAAGACAGCTCGTGTTAGTTTAGCTTGACGTAACAGTCTTCTCCGGTCCTCTCCAGTGTGTCCTTGGGCAAGACACTTAACCCCAAATTGTCCCTGCTGCCCCTGCCATCAATGTATGAATGGATGTGGTTGAAGAACAAGTAGTGTAAATGCACTTGAGACTAAACAGACACTAAAAAAGTCCATATCATTGAAATCATATCTAAATGTGCTTATTTGTTTGTCCTTTTTGGCAGCAACCCCAATGTGAGTAATAATGACGAGTGGTTTTATTATTGTTAGTAGTATGACATTGTATTACAATTTTGAGGCTTCACAATGTTTCATTGCTGACATTGCTATAATGTTAAGCAAATGCCTGGAAGAGTCTTAAACAATACCTTTACCACTTGTACCACTTCTAACCTACAGATTTGACGAATTAGCCATTTCACTGTGGTAGACACAGTATCAAGTACTTTATTACACATTTGTCTTTGAAGAATGGCCTCATCATTACTTAACAGGAGATCGTCTGGACAAGTTTCCTTCCTGTTGTATTAAAAATGACGTTTCACATTGAACAAATGTACTGATCTAGGAGTTAAACCAAGGAAAACACTCCTCATCTCCTCCCATATATGTGCTGGAGAAGTTGGCTGAGCTCAGTGCAGTAGAGCAACAGCCTCATCCATCAGATTGGCTTTACATCCAGTCAGTTGATTATTACAGCATCTGAGGAAATGTCCTCCCCTTAAAGCTCATGTATAGAAGGGTGAACCCACTGGACAGAAAACACAACGTATTATGGAAATGTTTTTATCTTTTTGTTTTATTCTATTTTTGTTGTTGAGGAAAACGTGTTTAGTGTTGCCGGAGAAAGCTGTTATAATATTAATACAAATAAGTGGAAGAGGTTTGGGATTTTTTTACTGAAAAATTAAATTTCTTTATCGAACAGATTCTTACCAAGGTAAACCAGTAGAAATATTTATACTCAGTGCACAATAATATGTATTCTTATACAATAGATTCAAGACAAGGTCTTGCAAACTAGATAAATAAACACAATGATGTCTAAGTTTGTGACTGTACCTTAAAAGATGCAGGATTTATATTTATAAAGAAATACATATATTTTCACAACCACTGAATGCCAGAGGCATTAATTAATGGACATTAAGAGTTTATGTAACCATCCAGACCTACAGGATATTATAAACATAATATTTATATAACACCATATTCCATGTTTATACATGTTTGAGATGTAGGCTAATTCTAAATAATTTGATATTGTTTGCTAATCTTTAGACATAGCACACATTCACATAAAAGGTCTTTTCTCCTAAAGTCGTGGAACGAGAGGGTTGAGAAAGTGAAAGACCTCATTGTTTGTTCTCACCAGTAGCAGATAAGGCCAAAGGTTGCTATGGAAACTCAGCCAACTGGAGCCAGAGTCCAATTTAGGAAAACCACAAAGTCAACATGAACGCGTGCTACAGGTTGGGACGAGGGAAAAAAGAAAAGGATTGTGATTATGCAGACCATAATCAGAAGTCTAAATATATGAACCGAAATACCCGCGGATACGGTGACACTTCACCATTCATTTCCATCAGTTCAGGTAAACTATCATTCTGGGGCACGATGACACATTTACAGGATATATAATGTGAGACTGTCGCTGCTGCTGAAACCATATCCTTTTATTTATCCAAGGCAAGGCCAAATACAGCAATGGTTATGTGCTTCCTTTAAATATTTTAAATCAAGCATATCTTCTGGAGTTGAGACATTGAGCTAATATCTTCACGGTCCCAACAACGTCTGACATGAGGAACGGAGAAGCAGCGTCGGATGGAAACACTAACGAGAGAGATTCTTGAGAGTCTTGTTTTTAGAAACTGTAGCCAACTTATTACTTCATAAAACATTCAAAATGGTCTTTCCTATTTGCACAACTAACACTTCAAATGAAACTGGGAAATGCTGTAGGGTAGACTGGCAAAGATTTTTCTACAACAGTTTATTAATAGTAATGTGGTATTTTTTTAAAACTCTAATCTAATATATATAACCCAATATATCTCAGATATGAAAACATAACTCGTGGCAGTACCATCAGGTTTCATGTCCAGTCTATCAGTATTTTTCTAACCCTTATAATAGTTTTAAATAGGAAAACTGTCGACTTTCAACACATATACTGTATGGTATATGTGAACGTATATTCCAATGTGAGCGCCTCTGTGTGAGACTCCCTCTGTTTTTCTTACCTGGCTGTGATTAAGATGCAGGAGGCTGACATTGATCAGGCTGTGGTGGCCAAATTATGCCTAACCAGCCACAAAACTGGAGAGCAGTTAGACTCCAATTAACACAGGCCAACGTGATTTCCTGGTTGCATCAAATGTCGCATGCAATGGCAATTACCATGTAAATATTCAGCACAGGCCTTTTGTGAACATGGCTATGGTCTTCCTTCCCCGTGAGCAGGCTTTTCATAATAAACTGGATTGTTTGTAGAAATCCTAATGTTATAATGAGGTTTGACTGCTTCTCTCTCGTGTAACTTGATGACAGTCGTGGATAAAAATTGGCAGATAATTCTTTTTCTAAAAACACAAGAATATAAGAACAGTTTTAGAAGACAATTTCAGTTCCCAGGATGGGTTTTGTTTCTGACTGAGACTAGCTTATGGGATGAATAATAATAGTTTGGCTTCAAAACTTTTGTACATATAGCCACTGTACATGTTAAATACATATATATGAATAAAAAACAACTTGAATATGTTTGACACAATAATCTGATGTATTCTGATACATTAAATAAGTTATTCTTTTAAAGTTTCGGAGCAGGCTGATTGCTTTCCACGCGGAAGTGCAGATTGCAGCGTTGTCGAGAACTGCTCATCGCTCTTTGACAGTAATAATAATTATTATTACTCCAATAACGTGTCACATGTGCATATTGTCCCAACTTTGACACTGTGTGTCGTTGGAAGTAAATCGGATGGACGATTCTCGCGGTGCACAAGGATAAAACGTTGCTATGAAGATAGCACAATCAAGATGCTTCAGGTTAACCAGCCAATCAAAGTGCAGCCTGAGGTGAATGGAGAGAGGTAGGGGGAGGATTGGGTCGAGTGTGGCAAACCGAGATGGGAGTACAGTACAACATGGACGAAATATGTGTCCAATAAAACGCATTAGAGATTTGTTTCAGTCGAGTTCTGACAAACCTGCGATGTAAACCCTTCTCATCGCCTTGCAGGTCAAATCCACAATGCAAGATAAAAAAATACTTTTCTCATAAACAATACTATGACTGTTTTTGACATAATATACTATGACTTTTTTCAACATACTGTAATATGGCTTTTCGTGGCTTTTTTTTTTTTTTTTTTTTACATCTTATGGGTGTGACTTTTTATCCATACTGTATTTAAGCAATAAGGTACGAGAGGCAGTACTGTATCGTCAATAATGTACTGTTCAAGGGAGTTGTTAGAGGATGACACTCAGCCACCGATGTAAAGAAGTGCTCTCGCTGCTTCTGTCCGTCTTTTCTCTGTCATTTTTCTCCTCCATGATGTTTAGAGAACTTGCCTCGCGTCAGGAAATTACCGACGTAATTATTATTATAATATATATTATAATATTATTATTATTTGATCTACCCGTATTATAATATTCATTTTGAATGCCTTTTTAAAACATACAATCTATGACTTTTTCATAGCTGTTATTGTTAAACAATAATATGACTTTTTTCATATTATGTTATACTATGACTTTTTTCGTCATACAAAATATTGTTGACAATCCAGCGAAATAGTTGCAGGTTTTAACCCACCAATCACCTCCAGGTCTTCATCATATGTCACAGGAGAAAAACGTTCTAATTAGCCTGTCATTTACTAACAAAAGTGGCACAAGTCAGTGACCAAATTATTGATTGTGAGGGCGTTTTTTTTTTCCTCAGTCTGGAGAAAAGTTCATTACACTGCCTGTTTTAGCACGGGCAACTCCCGCCACTGGTGTGGTACCTGTCCAAGAACAACTTGTCTGAGGTCGCCGCAGAGCCGGAGTCTGACACAGTGATTATAGGTGGTGCTCTGGCTGAGGAAAGCTGCGGTTTTCGTGCTGAATATCTGAGAAATCCATTGTGAGCTTTAGCTTTTCTTAAGTAGCTTTTGACTGAATTATTTGCCGTAGGGAGGAAACGAGCGAGTCCCTGGTTTGTTACTAAGAGTTATATCTCAGCCAGTGCAGTGTGGAGAGACTTGGATGTTGATGTATTCACGGATGTATTATGCATTTTTCAAGTGTGTTCATTTGTTTGAACAGGAGATTTTGGAATACGTCTAAAACAACCAACATATTTGTTAAAATGAGTAATTCTATACAAAGATTCATATGAGTGAAAAGATGGGAAGATTTGAGGTGATCGACACTCGAGATGCCATTCACTTTGCGTCAGTCCTAAGAAACCTTTGAGGGGGAATATACCTTAATCAACACTCAAACGGAGCCATTGTGTATGGCAACGCTTACCTCATGTGTACCAGCAGAGACCCTCAATGCAAATCTCTGTGATGGAGGAATTGAGATGTGGGTTTGGAAAAACTATATCTTTCTAACTGAAGAGCCATAATGTCAAGCATGTTGCAGTCCATCAACTACCTGCCACAAATAACTTCAACCAAGTGGGCTCCAGGGAGTCATATCACAAACTTTGAGGTTCTTTTTTCCATCTCTTTTCAGACAGAACTGCCTTATGACATGCTACAGCAGACTCAACAATCATACACTGGACATATAAGATCTTCTTTGTGTGTGTGTGTGGTAGATGTGAGGGTGGGCCGACATATGTGTGGCATGTTTCGGGGAGAGAAATACGGTAAGCACGATGCGTGTACGGATTGTCATGACGTGTTTCGTGCTGCTTAAGACACATTGTAAACTCTATCAGTCACCCAATAAATCCAGCGGGAGGGAAAACACAACACATGATATATGGCTGTTTAATGATTGTGAGTTGAGGTGGAGGTGTAGTGGACTGAACTGAGCCTGAATGGGGTGTATGGGTTCAGCTTGAGTGGGGGTGTAATCCATTGGGACTACTCTACAGTTCGGAGAGTACCAGCCTCCATGGGGGAGACACAAGGCCCTAGTCACAAGGGGTTAATTGTAGGTGTTTAAAGAGCACATGTCATTAAAGAGCTGGTGCGTGGAAAGAGTTCTATTTATACACAGAGGTAATGAGGTGAAATTATTCTGTCCGACAGAGATGGGATGTGACCACAGCAGGCTGGTGGAGACTCCCCTGCCCTGGCTCGGACTCCTTAGAGTGTTTTCAGTCCAAATACGGACGCTGAAACGTAAGCTTGCTAATTAATTCCCATTTACATAAAGCCAGCTGTGGTTTCCATTGCGCCCTCCAACCCAGGTGCCTTGTCACAGCAGCAGGCGATTGATTGACTAATTAATGATTCCCCAGATGCAACAATTAAATTAAAATTAACTTAATAGGCCTCAGACGGTATTATGCTATGGTAATGTTTTCATTACTCATGTTTACATGATAACATATATAAACACAGGAATACATAGCAAGGAATCACACAAGCCACTTGAAGGCTTTTAGTTTGTTTTATTATTCTGGAACCCTAGTAAGTTTTAAAGTTTTATTGAGTGGGGTACACATCTGTAACTATTTGCGTGACACAAACCTGTGTGTTTATAGCACTGTAGCTGCACTGTGAAAAACTAATCTGAGATTGATTAAGTGCAAATATCCCTGGGGTGATTAAACAAGCTCCCCTTGCTCCACTAGAGGGAGCAACTCCATAGGGATCACATACATAGAGATGAATGCATGGTTCTGTTTGATATTGTCAGTCTTACATCTAACAGCCAGACATGATATCATTTCTAGATATTAACACAGAACATGTAGTTTTCTTTCAAATTCCCAGCACTGGCCACTTTAACATTAGTTAAAATAACAAAGATTCAAGATTCAAGATATTTGTATCCATATGTACAGATAACAGACAGCTACTAGGTCCTCCTTACACACAGAATTACAATAAACTTAAGGTTGAGTTAGAATTAAGAATACAACAAAAACATTGCCATAAATGCTAACAGTATAGGAAAATATATAAAATAAGGCACAAAAATATGACAACAGTATTGCACAATCAGTTTCACTTAGATTATGCAATTGTTCAGCATTGTTACATGTTCAATACATCAATAAATTTTCATTATTCTGAATTGTATGTTTAAATAACTCAGTCTTAAGACTTGTTGATAGTCAGAATAGTATTTTTAGATATCTCAAATGTTGGGACCATATATATTGTAACCAGGACACCCCTTACTATATTTGAAGTGTCTTTATCTTTTTTTATACACATTTATCCATAACTTTCATTTTTAGTTATATGTTAATTACTTAAAATATGAATTGAAATCTCTGGGTTTCAATTCATTTGGAAATGAAGAAAATATAATGAAGAATGTAAATCAATGTAATTATACTGCTTCTTACGTGGTGGTTTCTCTCTCTCTCTACAATTTAATTAATAGTAAAAACAACACACATGTTGTGGACTTTACTGGTGAGTAAGGTGTGGTCCCTGGCCATGTCTTCAGCTCGTTGCTGAGTTGTGATGGACGCTGGATGGAACACAGCCTGAGGATGTCCACTGGGAAGAGTTTGTGGCTGCCAGAATCTGATCATGTAACCAAAGAAAAAAGAAAACAGCAAACTGAATAACTTGCCAAAATCATCATGCAATTTCTGGACCACTCTGAAATGCCAAGGGAAGCTGGATCTCCTTCCTTTTCTTGATAGTTTTCTTAAATTAAGACTCAACTTCCTTTAAATCCCTGTTAAGGAGCCTTTTTTTCCCTCCCCCAATTGATTTTTATACATTTGGAGAGGAGAAAATAGAGAAATAGCAGAACACCAGAGAGAAGTGAGAGTCTGTGATTAATAGATGCATACAGCAATGAAATGTCTGTCATTCATACAGCCTTTTCCCCTGGCGCTCCGGTTACACGGACTGAAACAGTATTTGTCCATATTAGTGAGTTCCCAGTTTTTACCCTTCCTGTCTGCCTGCTGGTGGAGGAGAGAGGCCAGAGAGCTATGGCATGACGGTCAGTGGCACCCACCCTGGATTTCCATCGGCGCCTGCTGTCCGCGCCAAGCCTGAAAAAGGTGAGATGGCTGATATATACACCCTCACCCACAAGGCCATCAAAAATAAGTGAGAGGCCACCTCCGTCTGGATTGGTAAACTTTCAGAGGACTGAAATGTGAATTCAAGCACGTACCCCCAACTATGCGATCCTTATAGCACTTTGGCCGATACACTCAAAGCTCAAAGCGCTCAGTGAGACACATTATCTCCCTTTGTAACACTGCAGCAGAAGAGAATAAATAAAACTCGTCAACAGTGATGACATGCTCGCAGTTGGCTCGCTCAGTGTTGATAGTAAAAACGTCACGAGTCGGGTGCATATTTCATTATGTGTGCTTTTGATTTAAGCACGAGAAGAGTGTCCTGCCTCAGGCAAACCCACACAAAACGGTAATTCACAGCCTTTGTGTAAATATTCTTTTTGGCTGTTGTCTTTCGATTGCGTCTCAGTATGACTTTTCCAGAGGGAGGGTGACCTGCAGTCGTCATATAGGGTCTGTCTGGGACTTCATTGTTTCAATACCTCATTTCCATTTCACAAAAAAAAAAAAACAGCTTCTCTTTCTTGAAATTCATCTCGAGAAATAATCAGTTATAGTAATTACATATACAATACTTACTTATATACTTACTTATTGCCATCCTCAAACCTTATAAGTGTGAAAGTCAAAATGCAGAGCCTCCACACGGCTCTCAACATGGCGTCGATGAGCCGGCGGCTAGAAGGGACTGCCAGCACCAACAGTGCAAACAATACTGATGGGTGGCCACTCCTCGGCGACGCGTACCGATGACAGCTGCAATCTGTAGCGTGTGTATGCGAATCATGTCAACACAACCCCGTCCTTATTACAACCTCAGAGCAACTGACTTGAGGGGGAGCGGTCCAACAGTTCAGGAGGCCGTTGTTTGTGTCCCAGGCGAAGTGGTAAATGTTGACATTTTGTCATGTGAGTCGTTGGTGTCGTTAGTCAAGTAGCTCATTTGTCACTCACCAGCCACGAGAGTCGTTAGTCAGTGAAGTTAATAACAACCACACCCCAGTCCTTTCCTAAACCTAACTACAAGGGGTTCTGTTGCCTAAACCTAAACTTCCTGTGAGTTTATTTTGAATGTGATGCATCTAGAAGCCATCCCTGCCGCGTCATTAAATTAATTAATTGCATTAAATTCTGACAGCAGACAAAATCTAAGTCTAGTTTCTGTTGACTTTGAGGTGAAGCCCAGCAAACGAACTCAGCCATCAATCACGATATAATGACTTAAAACATAACTACATCGGCCACCTTTGTCTTGGCAGATGATAAGCTGCCAGCTAAAGAAAACCTGATATAGTATTGACAGACTTACACATGTATAATAACCATAAACAGGTTCTACGTCTGGGTCACATCCTGAAAGTCAACAACTTAACAAGGTACATTTTTTTCTTGAAAATCCTTATGAAGACAAATTTTGTTTATCCATGAAAGTATTAATTAAATGAAAAAAGAGACAAAGAAAAACAAAAAGAGAAAAGCAGAAAGGGACAAGCAAATGTAAATGCTTGTGGTTCAGACTTTTACAGCAAATGGAAATGAATGATCATCATTTTGTTGAAGGCAATTTTGACCTCAAAAACACAGTTTCTACTAATTTCTAATAAATGAGAATGATGTCATTGAAATCAAGCAGGTTGAGAGGTCAGAGGCTTGTGTGCGCCGATAGCTGTTGGAATTACAGTTGCAACTGAAAACGTGTTATTTTTCACAGATAGAAAGTCAGCTTTTTTTTCAAATTTCAACCAAAAATGTGTAATGCACTTGGATGTACCAATATCTCCTTTTTCAAATCCTGATGTTGAATGACTTGTCGTCCTTTTTAAAGAAGAATCCTGAGGTCAAATAAGGGCCGGGGGCTGAGAACATTCAAATCCCTGGCACTTCTTTCAACCTCTAAGGACCTATAGCTGCTGCTGCAGAGGAAAAACTAATCGACATTTCCCTTAATTCAGCCACATTTCATCAACACTAATTCCAAACGGAGTGATCAAACTTTGTTTTCCGCGTTTTGTTTTGGAAACCTTACAGTGGCCTTTTGATGGGAATCACAGGTCTGTCCTGGTGAGGCAGCTGCTGGAGAGATCATCGTCTGCGTTTGCATGGCACCCGCTGAGAAGCCGAGCATCATGGGAGAGCTCTCCCAGATCATTTCCATAAATATGAGTGATGTGCCCCTTTTCCACTTTGGTGTAGGTCCCTAAGGGAGGATGTGGGGATAAGAGTGTACGCCGTAACATCCGCAGACCAATAAGTTATCTGCAAATGTGTTTCTGGATTTACCGAGATTTGTTTATTGCAGTTTAAGTTGCAAAGATGAACATTTTAATGAGGACATTAATTGACCTCGTGACTGGGAACAACTTCCTGAAAAAAATGAAAAAAGACATGCATAGCATTAGCATAGCATAGCATATCATACGCATAGCATAAGCATAGCATAAGCATAGCATTTCAGATAGTCACTCTAAATCAATCGACAGTAAAATTATGACAGCAAATTTACCAAACAGGTACATAATTGAATCACTCATATTAAAAATATGTCCCCAAACTGTGGCCCTCCATAAACTTCAGTAATTACCACATTTATAGTCTTTTCTTTGCCGTTTTACTTTCTCCTCACTATTATAGCTAAATGCTTTACATCCAAGTGTCACGGTCCATTTAATTTAAGACTGTCATCCATGTCATCTTTTCTCGTATGGCTAAGGTTGCCCTGTTTACCCTATATACCTGCTTTAGGCACAGTGCAATGCATACAGACAGGTCTGCATTGGGTCATAGTACAACTAATAAAACCCAATGCTTTTGCCGGTGTTGTTGTGAGACAGTGAAAGAGAGGGATTGTAATATCTGTTTATCTTTGTATAGACAGAAAGGAAGGGAAAGCGCATGAACGTAGTGAAAACACATCTAACTAAGCTTAACCTCCGTGTATTAAAGTTACTATTTCTCATATAACATGTGTATATAGAAACAATGTACACAATGCAGCATATACAGTTAACCACTCTATTAACTTTGTTGATAAAAGAAATGGACTAAAGAAATACTGCTGCTATTTGATAGAGATTGGGTTAGCTCTTAATGGTAAAAACAAACATGTAACTGAAACCAAAATCAGCACTTTGTGAAAGATTTTGAAGCCTCAGGTCTAATGTGGTGAGGTCGTATTCAATGCAAGAAAGTGGGAGAAATAATGACAATATTAGACTACATATAAAAGCTTAATAGTGGAATAAGAACACTGTATTTTAAAATCATGAAAAGAGAGAGCAATATTTCTGCGGCTGTCCTGGTTTAAATAAATATAAAATAAAATGGGCTTTATATGTTTCAACAAGAACTTCAGCTCACAAACTTCATGTCACCCCATACCCATTTCAGTCTTTACAGATGTTTTCCCCCTTTATGAATAGTAAGGTCAAAGGGCAAGACCTCCAGTGCATGTGATGGTTTATACGGACTAAACCCAGCATAAATCAATTCCTCAGACATAAAAAGCATTTGAGTTGATTTTGGGATATTGTTCTTTGAAATGTAATTTGTAGTTCTGTGCTCACCCAGATCTTCAAGCATCCCCTGTTCCTCCCCTCCATCGCTTCAACACACACACTGTAAGTTCAACTGTGCTCGGGACAGTAAATCAAACTCCTCTGAGGAAACCATTTATAAAAGCCTGACATCCGGCTTCCTATTTCTGATTGCTGATTACACCTCAGAGTTTCTGAATACAGCTTTGCTTGTCACCTCAGGACCCAGCAAAGGACAAGATTAAGAAACCTCCGAGCTGTAAATTAACCACATACATTATCTACAGCCCCAAATTTGATCCGCTGATCACGTCTCCTCTTTGCAGCAGCCGTAGGGAGGCCTCCAACCTGGACATGATGAAAGAGAAGAGAAAGCCCTTAATGACTTTAACAGCGTACTGCTTATATTTCTTACAGCTGGCTAAGCTTTGAATGGCAACTTAGACAGAAGTCGCAAACCAATGCCTAACAAAAACATGGATTATACCTAAAAATATGTCAACATTAGTGCATCACTGTGTGCATGAATGGACACATTAATATTGTTATATTCGCTCATGTTGAGGAACGCCGAGGACAAAACTGCATATAACATGCCAAGGTCGGGTTTTGTTTACTTTAATAAAGCGGCCTTTCAGAGGTCAATTTTTAAGCGTGACATACAAAGAACAAAAAACAATAGTCATGAGGCTGTTTTAAGACTTAGGATCTGCAAATGAAGTGTATCAATGGCAGCATAAATCAGATTGATTTAATTTTAATAGCGACATCTCCTTCTCTCACAAAGTTAAAGATGAATCCACATGTTAAAAATGTCCTTTCTGTAGACAGGTCAGTGAACAGAGCTGAGACAATATAGAGTATTGTAAAGAACAGCGGAACTATTACTTTATTTAAAAATGTCCTAAATTTAATAGATCATATTTAGTTAATAGGGTACTTTTCTGTCAATCATTGAAAAGAAACTAAGACCCATACATTTTATCCTGAAATACGCTATGGTGCACGAGAAAGAAGGAAACAAAATGTGTATAGTTCAATTCAATTTATTTGTATCGCCCAAAATCACAAATTTGCCTCTGACAGCTTTATAATCTATAATTCAAAAAGTGGTATCGTATATCATGTTGTCGTTCATTTAAGTAACAGCATAAAAATAAAATAAAAATTGTAATGAACATTTAATCATTAGTACTGTACATATTCTGTCTAATTAAATGTTGTAAAATGAGGACAAACTTGAGCAGAATATATTTTAGGAAAACAAATGTGTTTCCATAAAATGAGATTTAATGAGCATTCAAAATAGCAGTACAATATGAGCACACCATTTGCATCTGTTTTTCATGTAAATTAGGACACAAAACATAGTTTCTATTTTGTGATTTCACATCACTATTACCTACATTTAGTTTAATCATAACCATTCATAAAACCCTTTTTGTGTTATTGAAGTTATTTCTTCCTCAGCTCAGACGCTGCTTTGAGTCCCATCCACACCCTACTCTGAACATGATGTAAAAAATAGGTAAAAGGCCTCTTTCATCAGTAATTGATAGGTGCTTGTTTTGGTTCAGCGGCATTGTGTCACTCTTGCCACTATGCGTTAGGAATATATCAGAGCTGGAGTGGTGTGAGAAGGTGGGGGAGATGATGGAAACAAGTGTGTCATGACCAGAGAGAGCGGCACATACGCCATGCTTGTCAGGATGACTAATAGCCCAGGGCAACAGGTCTCACTGTGGGGTGTTAACAATCAGCCGGGCCTCAGGTTGGAGCCTGACAGCCAGCCACATGACTTGAATACAAGTTGGTCACCTGCACTTTGTATCTTAAAAGGACCTTTGTCTCAACCAGCTTTAACCAACCGGTTTCCCCTTTTTCTTGGTGAAAGATAACATTGCTACAAGGTGTTAAAAATGCTTAATTCACCTCCATACAAGTTTATTCAACGTTAATGATCATAAAAATAAGTGAAAACGGCTTTTAAAACTATTCACCAATGACATGAAATGAAAGACATTTGTATTAACGCTTCAGATCAAAACACATGTATCACTTGGTCTTTCGGCTGAAACTGAAAATCTTTATTTGACAAGTCGGCTCAGATGGCAGTTCATCAATTCAGAGTGACATTTACACTCCCACTGACCCAGAGGGGGTAAAAGAAGAAAAGAAAACCTGCCTGTTCAACACACTGTGCAACAGTATCCCTTTTTACATTGAAAAAAAATCATGGTAGTAATGTCGATACAGTAGCCAGCTCATTCCGATGTATTACATGATTATGTATTACGTTTAATCTTGTAATGCATCATTAGAGCTTTTGGGCCATTACACCGAGGGTTGTGTGATATATTGTGTAGTATAGTTCAATAATTAAGCAATATATTAAATGCGAAAACATGTCTTGCCCTTTAATTACTTTGTAATATTAGACTGGGTGAAACAATATGTCAACTGTAGACAGCCACCGGTTGGACCACTTTGTTAGACGCCTTAGTGAAAACTAAGAAGCTTGTCTGTTGGCCAGCTTCCTGTTCAGGGTGAATTCCTTTTCAATGAATACGCGCTCTTCACTTCCTAGAACTTGTTCTGTCAACGTGTACAAATAAAAATACATCGTGACGAATAAAATAAGGAAAATACCTTCATGACTTGACATAATCTCCTAAAAATAAACCTTGTTTTGGCTCTGAAGTTGGATGAAGTTGGTTGGTGGAGGTCGCACGTAGAGTTGTTGCACGTACGATATTTAAACTGGATCTGGACACGTCAGCACTGTAAAAAACAGAGACCTGTTTTCTCCCAGACTTAGCAGCAGTACATGCTGCCATTACACAGTAAATTTGATATAATATACGTCTGGTCATGTGCACCCCATACCCCACATGTTGACAGTGAGAGATTTGGCAAGTTGTCCACACAAAAACTGCTCCTTTTGGAAATATGATCTCTACAGCAAATACATCGAAAAACTAAATGTAATACTATATTAGAAAGCTTTAAGATGATGTATGAAACAATTTTAAGTTTCAGTATAATGTAGTCATTTTTAAGTACCTATAACAGCTTTATAACCCCGTTTTTTCTGTTGTTTTAATATCCATTGTGAAATAATGGAATTCCACAACACCTGAAATACGATGCATCTGAACATGCTATGTAGTACAGATAACTATGACTAAGAATTAAAAGAGATCTTGTTTTGAGTACTGTCCAGAAACAAATATAGCTCTGCTCCACAGTCGCACACAGCTGACTACTGGTTTCCATTTTGCCAACACTGTTGACGTCTCTTCCAATTATGCCTGTTCACTTGCACATCAGTGTAACGGTAGAGCTCAGGTTTGTTAAAACAGTGTTAACAGCCAATTAGTCATGAGTTGAGGTGACGGACTTTATGTTGCCCTGGAAGACAAGCGTTTTTCAGCGGCATTTTATTTTCCAGGTGTGTTAAGCCCATTTTTATAAGGTGTAGGCAGACAGCCTTGCCCACCCTGTAAACAGTTATGTAGAATGTGTCAGGACAATAAAAATGGACCACCAGAAATTTGTTGTGAGATTTAATTGACTTCTATTCAAAAGAAAATCAGCTCGGTGAGTGCTGGTCAGCCAGTTCAGTTCATAAAATAGGTGTTGCTGTTTTAAAATGTAGATGTGTAACATATCATACTATGACATAATACAAAATATGCCCGTTTTAGTGTGGTCGGGTCACCTTGCTCTCCTTGTTTTTGGCACTTTAATTAACATTTGTTTTGAGCGATTTGTTATGCGACCAAATTCAAGTCGTGGTTCAATGAGTTGACTTTTCTGTCATGCTACTTCACATCCATTCATATCAATCCATATGTTTGAATGCAATTTTTCAAATTAGTGCAAACAAAAACCTGAGTGAAAACACTGGAAGTTTAAAAAAAGAGTAAATATATAGGACCACGTTTATGCTTTTCCGCTGATTTAGAACATATGTTGTATCTGTACGAACGTAATGCGACGTGCAATGGCGAGACACAAAATGTCATGACATATGTGGACCGATAATACAAAATACCAACTGCTCATCTTGTCCACCTCCCAATATACACAAAACAGTAGTGAATGGAAATGGGCATTCATTTGCATCTCCCTGTATTTTGTATGGTTGTACATTTCCGGATTGTGCTTTTAACACATGTAGCAAGGTGACTTGTGCTTTACTCAAATCTGGCATAAAGCCATGCTATGTTAAAATCTAAAGGATATGTGTATCATATTTCTCTCAAGGCAGTTGTTTTTGTGAGTCATGCAGTAATCTGAGGGAAATATTTTTCCTCCAATCCAGAGATGTGACTGCCTGAGGTCTTGGCAAAGTCCTCCACAGTCCGGGAAAAACTCCACTGAGCACTTGTGATTAAGTGTCTTTATTTAAGCCCATGAACTCAAACGAGCAATCAGAGCCAAACCAAGGCTCCAAACTTCCTCAAAATCATGCTGCTGGAAGCACTGAAGAGTGTTACTGAACCGACCATCATCCTTTCTCTCCTGTCAGCTGCTACTCCACAATATACTTTAGTTTTTACATTCACTAATGTTGCAAACTCTGTAATTAAAGCTGTATTTTCTTTTAAGTACTATTGTCGTAATTTATTTTCAGAGCAAGGCAATACTTTGACATTTGACTAATTATTCAACATTTTGTTTCACTATTGTAGCACACAAAGGAATTATGCATAATGATGTCAATGTCTTGTTCTGGTATATAGTGCTTTCCTCTAAACAGACAGATCTGGGACATTCTGTCCCTTGGCCTCAATCCAGACGTCTGCAATGGCCTCATTTCATTGTTCTGATGTGCTATCATGGCTGTAGCTCTGTGTATATTCAAAATAGTTAATGCACGTATACAAAATAGCATAAACTTTTAGTTTACCCTGATTATTGTTGTACAATCTGCAATACATTAAGACTTCGGAAGCTGGTGCTTTTGGAATGAAGAGAGAAAAGTAATCAGAACAGGTTGAGAGATACTACATGTCTGGATGATAAAGCATGTTTAGCTTTCTGCGGCTTTTGTGAATGAGTGAATGTCCTGTGTGCTGCAGCCCGGTCTTGTCTCGGCCTGTTTGACGGTGAAATTCCCACATTCTCTCTGTCTTGCTCACATCACTTCAAGGAAGTTGGATCATGGAAGTGTTTTTATTTAGTCTTCTCAGAAAGATTATATAATGTGCTATGTGATAGAAAGAAATATACAACAGTGCTTTAATTTGTTGTATTACTCTACATAAACAACGGCTCCATTGAACTGTATATATTATGATAAGATGTTAACAAATGGAATTAAAGAGATGTGATTGTATCTGAGTATGTGTGACACACAGGTACAATATGACACCAGCTGGGTGTGAGGACCTGTGTGGGTGTGCAGCCAGTTAAAATACACAATTTAGAAACATTTGAATGGAGGATGAGGCCAGAATTTGCTGCATTAAACACAGCATACACCTTAGGGTGATTCCAGTGGCATGAACTTGTGCCACTGGTCTGTCTGGTCAGCTCAGACAAAACCAGGAAACACTGGGCCACTGGTATGATTTTACTTGATTTTGCTTGCTCAAACCTTTTTTCCAGATGTTTTATGATGTATACAATATATTGAATGTGTTTACTTTATGTTAAAGGTGCATAAAAAAAGATGGGAGTAATTTGATTGTCTCTCTACAGCTCTCAATATGGCCACAGCCAAGACAGTGGCTCATGGCAAACAGTGCTAACAGCGTAAACGACAGCAAACGCGCTGACAGAGCTGACAGTGTTTACCTGAGGGCTAACCGGAGGGCGAGGGACATAATAATCGTCTCCACGATAAAGCTGTTGGTCGGGAGGGCGTCATCAGCTGTAACCGCCATATGAGAGCGGTGCAGAGCTGCAACCTTAAGCTAACCAGTGTGGCACGCTAGCATGCATACACATGCACTGTGCATACACATGCACTAACTAGCTGGCCTGGCTATGTATACAAAGCAAGGAGAAGCCCCCACTGATGGGGGCCCTTTACTGCTCCTGGCTGGTCCAGTCCCTAAAACAAGCTCCCGGGCTGCGGCAGCGGTTAGGACCCAAACCAAGCCTCCATTCACCTCATCGACCCAGCTGTTTATTTTCAGAGGCATTAGAGGAAACACTCGACAGGGCTTATCAGATCCAAACAGTCGCACGTCTTTGTTATTTTACACACAGGCCTCCTCTCAACTCTGCCTCATTTTCAGTAATTGTTTTCTTTCTTGCTTGGTAGAATAACATGGAGGGCTACATTTAACACAAGTGGTAAGGGAATCCGTCAGTGTAAACAAGGCAGATACAATGCACACTGGGGTTTTATCTGAGCCTTTTCTGTTATTCTATGTTTTTTAAGGGCAGGGCTGGAGCAAATATTGGAGTGTACGTGTGTTAAAGTAAAATTGGTGAAATGAAATACAGGCCGCTTGACGCAGAGTCTTCAACCTCCCATACAGACCTCTGTTTTTCTCAATTACTGCCTCACTAAACATCAGACCCACTCAGGGCCACATATTGGATCCCTAGAGATACTGAACCAATATGCATTAGGGTGAAAAGTTTATATCTAACTCCTTAATTTCATCTTCTTTAAACCATCGCCTGCTCACAGCAGAACAGAAATCCTTTGGTTTTTAAAATGTGCCAAAAGTATGTTGTGATGTTAAAGCAATGGGGAGTTGTTGTGACACTGTAGTACACATGTTCAACATGGTGGCAGTGTTGTACTGCCTTTGAGCCACCTGAGGCCCTCAGTGCCACCCAGTACTAAGCAGCTGCAGACAGTGCTGCTGATTATGAAGCACAGTGGGGATGGGCAGACTGAATGGACCAAACTGTGACGTACAGTGTTCTGCACGTCGGGTTAATTGTGCTGCTGATTGGGATGTCGATGCATGGGCAATACACAAAATACAGAGTGTACTGCATCTGTAACTATTTCTCCTTATCAAAAGAGACAGCCTTGGTCGAGAAATCAGAGAGTTTTCAGCGAACAGGAAATGTTTGCAGTCACTCGTGACTGACAACACAACCTCTGTTCAGCTGCAAAGTCCTCGGACAAGCCAACGTTACAGCCGAATATCAAGGCAATCATCATCCAAATCCCCCGGTCCACCTCCTTGCGCTGCCAGCAGGAGCTCTCGTAGATGGGCCGAGCTCCACTCTGCCAACTGCGCCATAAAATAAACACACAGTAAATCCGGCACGATTAACATTAATCATGATCACGTCACAGCTAATGCACTGACTGAGGGCCATACAGTGAAATCACACTGACCTAGACGCTTGTCTGCTAGTGAGGAGGGGGCTGGCACAGACAGGGGGACGCTGTGATAACAAATACAAATTCATTAAATGTGAAATTAAACAGTAGTGTTGTGAATGAGTTTCAGACCAGCATGACGTGACCCAAAATGCACAAATCAACATAGGTGTTATACATGGTAAACTTCACTTTATTTGTGTGACCCCTGTATCTGGAGGGAGCACTGCTTTGAAAACATGCAACTTTTGGGAAAGACATTCATTTAAAAGGCTCTTTTCAACTGTGGCAGTGCCAGACACAGTTTGACTAAAAGGTCCCGCTAGGCTTGTAACTTATTGTCAAGGATTGGATTTCAGCTAAAATTAGCCATCAGACCCAATTTATTACTCTGATTGAGGAGCCTGAAAATGCCAGTAACGGGCTCCCCATTACATAAGCTAAGCCCTGAGTTGAAGATATCACGTTGCAATTTAATTCAACCCATATCACTTGTGAGGCAAATGTGTAAAATGTCATAGTAATAGTAGCTTAGGTTTCCCCAAAGTATTGAACTGGCCTGAGAGAGGCTTGGAAAAATAGCAAAATCCCCGACCAATTTTATGGAGGTGGCAAAACAAGCATCTTTCCTTCGGTGACTTGACTTATTAAACACACGGGAGACTGTGAGTTATGAAACGGGAGAACAAATTCAAACTGGCACATTATAGCTCAGTCGGTTTGAGAACAAAATGCACAGTTTGGGAGCAGCAAACAATATCTGCTAGAGAGCATTTATGTCATTCATGATCTTAATTCAAAATAATTCAGTCCTAACATAGTGAATTTAACTGAAATGTGTTTAAGTTACAATTATAGATAGATAGATAGATAGATAAGTACATATACTTAACAGCAACTCAAATGGGGTCAGTGAAATAGAAACATTTATTATGGTATCATAACCATTCATGAGGCCAGTCACATCATTGTTCCATCATAAATCATTTAAATATCTGTGGAACAGAGTTATCGTGTTATCGTGCCATAAAAGACCTCTTTTACATGTATAATTTATCCTGTTGCAAATTCTTTATCATTGTACTGATCTTCTGTCTTTGAATCAACAGTGGCAACAGTGTTTCTCCAGAGGTTTGCACACAAGCTCAGCTGAAGACAGACAAATGTCCTTTTGAGTGAAAAGTCGTTTCCTCCTCACTGTTTTAAACACAGGTGTTGATTCTGGTGAAAATGACTGCTGCTATACTGCATCCCGCCCTGCATTTGCTCTTTTAAAAGTAAAACAGGCCAAATGGTTCCTCTGATGAGTACACTTAGGCAGGACCTGTGGACACTGCAGCAATTATTATTATCAAGGATTATTTGACATCCCCCCCACCAACACACACATACACGCCCTTTCGAGTTTTTCCACTTACTACTACATTCAACACGCACGAGCGGTAGAAGATCATAAAAGTGTGCAGTTTGGATAGGTGTGCTGCTTGTAAGCGTGTACCGGCTCTGCTGCCAGGAAACACTCTGTCCTGCCACACTGCTTCAGTACATGGAGACTGACTCTGGACAAGAATATGGGCCAGACGCCCCTTTCTCCTAATGTCACGTACTTGTCTCATGCGATATGTTTGTCGCTATCCTGTGCAGAGTTCAGAGAGAGAGAGAAACTAGTTTTCAGCCTCCTGAATCCTTGCAATACATGCAGACATTGTCATGGACGCACATAGATATTGCTGTAGAAACACGTTAACAGCTTTCTATTCTTTCTTACTACTGAGATTATCTGAATATGTTTCTCATCCCAGGGTGCAGTATGGTTTCCTGCGTCTGTAGTTGGCACACATGCATGTCTCGTGGCAGAGGTTCTGGCTTGTGGCACTGGCACCCTTTGAGCCCACACCCAGTGCCATGCTGCACACTCTTCCCCACTGACATCCTCCACTCTGACCAGAGACTGTAAACACCACTGGAATGGACCACACACACACTCCCAGTGTCTGAATAAGCTGCTTGGTGCAGGAGCATGCGTGGAGAAACACACAGCGGCCCAATCAGTAACTTTATAATTTTTTGACCAGATAAATTACAGATAAATTACAATCTATTTCAAGGTTTTGAGATTTTGTGTGTTTCTTAAACAATCATATTTCAAAATACAGATCAGTTTCAAACTTGTGTTTACAGCCATCACTGATGGAAGCAAAAATGTTGCAGCACTGGGTAACAGATAGAATCTATTAAACATGTACTAAATAATAATATTTCATCAAGAAAGTTCTGTTCAGTTACATTTTTATTAACAGCATTAAAGATTTACCTGAGGAAATTCTGCAATTAACCTTTTTATCTGTAAATTAATTTGAATCTGACATGTCAAGTCATTTTTAATTGAAATGTTAAAAGTCTTGCATTAACTGTGCAATGTCAAGATCTTCAAGTAATGCTTATGTTGTTTGAATACATTGGTATTTCAATTAATATATCCCCCTGAGAGTAGAGCAATTTGTTGTCCACCGTGAATGGTGCAGCAATGACATTTTCCCAAAGATTGTCAAAATAAAATCAGCAGGATGTGAAATGTTGTTTCTGTTTTTATTCAACGATGATACAAAATACTGGTAAAATATAAAATGAATAAAATCAGGGTGAAATGATATGTTGAGTTTAATTTTTGTTTGCTTATTGAGTTTTATTCATTTTATATGTATTTATGTAGAATTCAAGAGTGTCCGGTCCAAGCAGCTACCGATGGACAATGTATGTCAACCAACTGTAGCATACAGGGAGGCATGGTGACTATTACGACTACTATAATGACCTACAATGCTCCATGATAGTCTCTAAAGAGTGAAGACATTGAGAAGATGGATGCACATATAAAATATCCCCATTGTAAATCACAGGCATGAAAGTAGCAGCAACAAGTCTCCTTTTTGCATCAAAAGACATACAGGACTTATTTCTGAAATAAAAACCCAGCCGCAGCGTCAACCTTTTCAGAAGTCGCTGAATGTGAGGCTTAAAAGAAAAAGAATCATCGGTTAATATTCCAATCTATTTAATATGAAGATACAGAATATCAGTAGAGTAAATGTTACATAATATCCTAACTGGCACTGGTGTAAATTGGAGTAGATGGCACAGTAATGCAGTAGGTGAGTTGCTGTAGGAAGTGGTCTGTTTGTACTGCGCGACAATGTGTACTTTGCAGGCCTCTGCGGGTTACAGCCGCGTGTATATAATGGCCGAGCTGTACAGTAGCTGACCACTCGGTGACAGATCCCAGTTGACAGGTGGGACCACAACACCTCTTCTAAATCTTAATGCCCAGGGGCCAGAGAGTCATTGCTCAGGCCTCTTCGGCACTGCAGCTAATTCTGTAGAAAAGGACTAAAATATCTACAGACAGTGAATGTATAGTGCAAACAGGTATAATGTGGTTCCTTTGAAAATACTGAAAACTTTTGAAAAACAAAATACACACTGCACTGCCCTTTCTTGATCCTCACAGCAACGTTTGACAGGGACAAAACGTATCTGCTGGGAGTGTTTTCAGCACCTTTTTAGTTCAAAGCCCAAGGCACCAATCAGTCACTGAAACAGACTCCTGAGTTCATCCCACCACGCGCGTTGCAGACTTGAAACAGACTTGAAAACACTCTCCAAGCACCGATTCATCTTGTCCACTGTTCAATCCAGCAAGCTGTCTCACTTGGCGAGATGTACAACCCCAGGTGAGGCTGGCGGACAGGGACCTACGCAGGAGCGTGGAGGCAGGGTGTTGTTTGGTGCTATCGTTCCTGCTTGTTTCACTCTCAGCTGCAAAAAGTGGGCTCAAGTTGTCCCCCTGCACTTCATTTGAGTCAGGTTGAGGCAAGCCGCAGAGACAGAGCTCTCTGTCAATGAGCACAGGCATCCCTGTCAGCTGACATTCATTGGTCCCTATAGGCTGCCATCATGCCCTCCAGATGACTCCATTGATTTATATTGGCCCTCTGTGGTCAGACTGGTTTTACTGGTGTAGCTGCAGCAGCGCCCTTTGCAGTACAGCTTACGTCAAAAGCGCATCATACAGCAAACAGCTTTGCCAATCCGTCTAAATATTAGAAGGAGGAATGAAAGGGGGATCAAAAACAACATGGCCGTGACTCAAAAGAGCTTTCACATGCGTCGAGGCAGACTACATCTCGCTCTCTTAGCTTGGAGGGAGTCGCCAAGCTGCGCGTGTTTTCTCACCAGTTTTAAATCAACAAGCCAAACTCAAGATTTAATGAACAGGAAAAGCAGGCTGATGAGAGAAATCAATTTATTTAAGGACTGATGCCACATGATAAACAGTGGGCTCTTAGCATCACTTATTTTGCATTTTTGGAAGTGCAAATGACTACGCGGTTGCCAAGATATACATAACACATTTAGCAATGTAATTTTGGCAGTGTAAACGTCATTTAAAGAAATTATTTTAACGATACTATTGTAGCGCAGCTATGGAAAATAACATAGTTCGGGAGATTGTGGCGCGGGGCTGTGAAAGAACTCCTGTGAGGTCATATAGCTGAACCAAGGTGAATCCCCCTCATCTGTCAGAGCAACATTTGCATGATAGCCACGTAATTACACGGGTCAACATCAACACACATCCACCCAACCAAAAGGAAAACTGCTACCTTTGTGATCTATTGACTTTGTAAGCAAATTAGATGAGTCTAATAAAATGTCTAAAGAAGAGCGGAGCAGTTAGTGTGTAAACATGTACAAACAGCTGTGAATACAGCATGTTTTTTTCAATATGAGCTGAGAAAAGATCTTTGTGTGAGAGTTGAAATACAAGTCACACTGGGTATGCAGCAGCACTGAATCCATGAATCTTTAAAGCCTTTGTCTCGGACGGAGATGGGAGCGGCTGAAAAACTGTTAGGGTAAAACAAAGGTCCTCTGTGTGCATAAGTGTGTTATACTATTATATATTTGTTTTAGAGATAGACCAATAAATCTGTCAGGCTGATATATTGCCAAAATTAGCATATTGCAGATGTGTTGGTATCAGTGTATTGGCTGATAGCAAGAAATTACAGGACAGACATGTCACAATACATGTGAGGTAATTGTTGTACTGGAGATGATTTGTCAACTTTTAATTGTCCAACTTAATATGCATCATAATCAAATTGCTCACAACACAAATCACTTGTTTTTAAACTCCTATATCAGTATTGGCCTAAAAAGTCCAGTATCAGCTGAGCAGTTGTTTTTAAGTGTGCTTAGGCACAGTAAATGTATCTGTGTTGAACTAACAAAGTCAAAGTCAACTTAATAGACTTCCATGGTACATATGTGTATGTTCTACATGCACACAGGACAGGAGTACAATACAATAGATGTATGCATATTCATTTGTGTGGTCGGGTTATCTTATAATATCAAGTCAGAGTACTTTAAGAGTAAACGTAAGTGATGAAATTATCTCAAAGTTATCTTTAGAAAAATACTGTCCATTGATATTTAAATTAAAAACTTGATTAAATAAAAAGCAATTACAATAGGCATTATAAAACAACATGAAAACATGGCTGGAGTAAAACAGTTTAGCCCTCAATATCAAGTTTTAATCAATTCAACCTTTATCCAACCAGGAAAGCCTCATTGAGATTTTTTTTCCAAAACGACAAATACATTTTGTGAGACTTTGTGCTTTCCTCAGAATAGTAGCTTGACAGCCATAATGGGGAAGATAATAAACACGTTCATGTAAACATATTTACTGTCAGGTAAATCTCAAGTTAAAAGAAGCTCCTCTTTCACCAACACAAAGTGCTCAGCCAGAAGAGCTTTTTATGCCACATGAGGGAAAAGAGAAATGTGCAAGAAAAACACAACCATGTCACTGATGACTTTTCAGGAGTCGAAAAAGAATACATATTAAAAATAAAAAAAGATCCGTGACAGTATCCAAGACTGGCTTTCAGATCACAGGTTGCAAAGCATAACGTCAAGGCTTTTATCATCCCTAGCGAGGGCAGCCGGGTCGGAAGGATAAATGAGGAGATGCACTCCGCGTTGCTGTCAGGTGGGTTTCAGGTTCCCGCTCGCCAAACTGTTTTTAGTGTTGACTTTCACCTTGTAGCTGGCTACTCGCCCTCCTGGGCCCACTTATCATGTACAACAAGAATGATTGATGACCTGGGGGAGTGATCAGCAGCTTCGAGAGCTGATGTAGCAGCCGGCTCATAATTCTTTGCCTGTGTAGAGATTAAATTAAACTGGAAGCCAGTCAGAGGAAGAAAGGCCATTACTTGTCCTGATCTTTTGGGGGGATTCAGTGAGACAATGTAGAAACAGGTGCATGATTTGTTTGTCGCCCATGTTTGTGTATGTAAATGTTTGTCCGTTTGGCATGCCATGCACTTTTTCCCCTCTTTTTTCCTCAACAACATGGACAGGTTTAAAGGCTCTGTTAATGTTTAAACTTGCACGTGTAATCATTTATTTAAAGCTTTAACGGCCATGTGTTGATCCTTTTCATTTCAAAGTTTAAAACGGCTAACAAATCTTAGTGTTTTGTATGTTTTACTTACTCCGAGTTATCACACCTGATTTACATGCACAATGAACTAAATAACATTATTAAATTTGAATGGTTTACAGAAGAGGATATGCACTCAGTGGTTTCAATGAAACAAGGAAACACAATGTGTGAAAAGACCCGACTGCAGAGAAAATACCGATAGCAACCTTATTTGATTGATAGCTAAGCAAATATATTACAGTGGTTAACGCTGAGCCCCAGATCAGGAGAGGAATATGCTGATTTGTTTATTTAAACCAACAGCTAATAAAAACTGTCAACAGTTATTCTTTGCACCTGTGTTTTTATGTGCACGTTACAGTCTGATACAATATTCTTCAGCATCAGTTATTAAGGATATTTGTTTTCTACCAACGGAACAAAAGTTCTCTTTGAAGGTAATTAGGTAAATGTTCAAGTAAAAGTGTATTCTTAATTATCTACTTATACCTACAAACATTACTCTTCTCATCGAAGTTGATCACATCATCATGCTCTTAATTTTGTCCGTAATAGACACTAACTTGATACTATAGTGAATTCTGTTAATCTCTAACAGAAACCATCGGGAGGCAGAGATAGATGGCGTGCCAAAAAAAAAATCCCCCAAACATGGAATATGATCAAGCCAATACAGCCACCAGGCCTTAAAGTTTTTCCTGCTCAGCACAAAAGGAAATATTAACACATGACTGTGCACAGAGTCGTAGATACAGTATCATAGATATCAGTGTCTACCAGCCTTCATTTCATGCACGTTTAAACTGGACATCACACAAAGTGGTGACATATAAGGAGCAGGTGGAGGGTCAGAGACCATGTTGTAGACAGGTCTGGCTATCCTGGAATGTGTGTCTTTGATCCCTGGATTATGGCTCATCTCCTTTTCTCTGATCCAAGGGGCCCCTCAAATCCTATTGATATATTACCTGTCTGTCACGATATGCATCGTATCACCTGCATGGACCCTCAGCTAGGATTAAACAATTTGTAATATTATACCAGTTCGGAATTAGTTAACGTATCGATGCATAAATTAGCTTTCCACCCAGACAAATTTGCAAAGTTAGTTTCATAATTCGTATATATATATACATACATACTATGTACACACTATATATACACACACACCACACACACACATATATATATATATATACTATATATGTGTATATATATATATATATATATATATATATATATATATATATATATATATATATATATATATATACACATATATATATATAAAGAAAACATATTTTATTTTACTTTTGAGTGACATCAAAAGCAAAGAAATACACTCAAACAAAATAAATAAAGTTCAAAGTTTGTTTTTTCACGCACATATTAAAATCATACAAACGAGATATAAATGAGATGAACAGCAACGCAATGTTCATGGACTCTACCTTAATGAAACAATATATAAAAAAGGTCCCTGCACAGTAGCATAACAGCAATATTGAACAATATAGAGCTTCTAACTGGTATAGGACCAGTTTGATCAAACAGAATAACCATCCAACTAATTGCTGGCATCAAAGGATTACAACTATTTTACAAGTACCATTTAACAAGAGAATTGCTACAGTAAAGGGAATATCCTGTAACAAAGTTGAGCAATCAGTAATGCTTTTTTATGAGGCACATTCCTTTGCCAGAGGAATGCCAACCGAATGACCTCAAAAAGAAGAGGTGTGCTGGATGTGGGCTGGACTATGCACTACAGTAACCCATCAGGTTTGATTCCCTCCATCTATTGGTTCTACTTTACTAGCCCTTCTGTGAGAACATGCTGTCATCAATGCTCTCTTTACCTCATTTTGCTGCAGCAACAGAGGAGTGCAGCATTGTTGATAATGCACGCGAAGTTGCAAAAATGTAACCAATAAAAGCTCTATTATGATAAAGATTATGGTTAAGAATGGACATGTCATCGAGACAGTGATGTCTGAACAAACTGTATGATGATCCACGTATGAAGTTCAATTGAAGTGGCTGCACTTTGCAATGTACACAGTGTTCCTGTCTGACACATCAGTATAGGGCTCCATCAAACAACCTTTGGTGCACAGGTTCTGACTAACAGAGCTCCTTTACATAAACTTCAGACAGCCTTTGGTCTCCACCGCCTCTGACGAAATTACTCTTGAATTCCTGACGAGGGTGAGTCAGATAAAGAAACAGTATGGACGCACATGCAGGTTTCGGTTCTGGACTCTTCTCCACTCATAAAGTGCATAGGTGCAGATATGTAGTTTTAAAATGCAGATTAAGACAGCAAGCCATATCAGTGGATAAATCATTAATGGTTTTTGGTGCTGATTTCACCAGGCATAGGGACTTTCTATTCATTTGTAGCCTTAAAAATAACTGTTCATATATCATCTGTATTGTTAATTCAGTTAGGTTAAGTTCAGGCTGTCATGCCCAGATCATCCACTATAGTTACACAAAACAGGGACATTTTGCACCATTTAAAAGTTGATTGAATCATTGACTTTACTGCTATCATGCCTGGTGTCAGTTAGTAGGAATACATGCTGATATCTGTCCATAAATGTATTTTTTCTGCTGAGCAATTTATTGCTTTCTCCACATTTGGTGCCAACACAAGTTGTGTTTTCCTTTTAGCATAATTAACATGTCAGCACATGGGCTCAGCCATTAATCTACTCTACTAGGCAGGCCACTTGGAGAAAAATAATTTACAATGTAATGTTTATAAATAGGCTATGCTATTTTTGGGGAAGTTAATATACATGTAATGCAATACAAAAATTAGCAGTCATAAAGATTAGAAAATATGTCACAATAAATAGTTTGTTTAGATTAATTCCTAAAAACAAATTACATAACACAAATATGAATTCCCCATTTGAACCAATGAACATAAAGAGAGTGCCGTAAATGAAAGATCCTTCACTGCCAACACAAAGTGTACCTCCCTCAACCTCACCACCGCTCTTAGACAATAATTACAGCCTTTTCATGTTTCATGTGTTTTACATTTCCGCCCTCGGACGACAGTGCAACGAAGCATTCCTCCACAAGTCCCGCAAAGTTTATCCAAGTGTGGTTTGGAGGTTAAACCTATTATCCGAATACCTGCTGATCAGACAACAGAACAACTCAGAGTGCCTCCCGTAGAGAACCAAATGTGCGACAAACACATAATGTTGATTTCATATTAATGTAGGAAAATAAACACGGCCAATGGTAAGTCAAATATTTGCCATTCTCAGCTATTAGGCTGCTGATTCACTGTGAGTCTCATGACTCAGTTGGTCACGTATGTAAGTTTATGTTTTTGCGCTGTAGCGTCAACAGAATCAGCCTTTGATCCGGCCGTTGCTCAGCGGAGACTTACAGTCTGACCCGGCATTTAGTTACAAGGTGGGTGTGCTGTGGATATACTGTGGCTTCCTTTGTGGCAGCACTCTCATTTGGACCCCTGTTTAAGGGAAAATATTAAATTTACCCTGTATTTTTACCCGGCACACATTTAATCCACTGGCAGTTTCCTGCCGCAAATCCTTCCTGTCACACATCACACATCATGTTGAAAAAACAGCCAATTTCCCCATAGGCCAGTCTTTGCATTTGCACTGCATATGACTCAATAGACATACTATTACACACAACACACGCGTACCCTATAATTAAACCTGTGTTATGAATGTACCCACCCTCCCACATACCTTCGTCTGTACAGTAAGTGGATGCAATTAGATCCCTCACTTGTCAACTTGTATTATCAGGGAAAGCCCCGTTAATGGGTGAGATTCATCGTATTATAATCTAATCAGACGTTTCTGTTAATGAATAGTACAAAATAAACATAAGCATTCAGACACGGGACTTGGATAATTGTCTTTTTCTCCTTCTTAACAGTGAACTGAAAAACACAAAAATAATAATTTTGGAAATCCGTTGCTGTTATCCTTGGGTTGCCTTCTGAGAATATATGCAAACATTTGTACAGTGTAACAATAAAAGTCGATAAAAACATATTATTTTGCAGCGTGAGATGGGACATATTCAGGATCACATACACAGACAGACACATTTATCAAACATTCAGCTGCTTCCTTTCTGATATTCACCTCCCAGACAAAAGTGCAGTGGGCAGGAGGCCAACAATCTCAGACACAGACAGTATTAGGCTGCTGTCTCAGCTAATACTCAGACAATACATCCTCCAGACCACGAGTGATTCATATGGGGCTGTGTTACAGAGCCTTTAGTGTATGGAATATCCTTTTACATAACCAAGGCACACAATTATAATAAAACAGGTCATGCAAACCTGACACCAACGTTTTACTGCTTTACAAATGTTGTCTGAAGATGCTTGCTTTTTTTATTTGTATGGTGAACTGCTATCAGTTTGCTGCGGAGCACAATACATGACACAAAGTAATCATCCTGATTTCTAGATTTGACAAATACTGTTAGAGTGGGTGAGACTGACACTTGCTGACAAAGTCAGCACATAATATCAGAGGAAAATATGCTGCATAATCTAATCAGTGCAGACAGGGCTGTGCAACTGTGTGCACATAAATGAAGGACTAAAAGAAGAGAAGACATACAACAGAAAGTGGCAGAAACTGCTCGAAAGAATTCAAGGTATTTATATGAAGAATACAACAAAAACATAAAGGGGATGACACTGTGTCATTTTAAATAATTTAGGGAATGCATTGGTGCTGTTAGAAAATATAAAGATACATGATGAGCCGGTGTGGTATGCTACTACACAGGTAGTCTTTATGGTGGATCTGCACCGGATTGTGCTAATTATTTGGCTTTTGAAGCTTATTTAACCGCCTGTCAAAACTGAGTATGGTCACAAGCATATTTCATGATTGGGGTCAGAGGTCAGATACAACTTACACCAGTCTGCTGCTTTGTTGTGTTCTTTTTTTTTTCAGAGGGAAATCTCTCTGTCTGACCTTAAAACACATCTACTTCCCATTTTTCTCCCTCACGCCCGACGCACCCTCCCACTCATTTGACCTCTGACAACCGGGGCCCCTATGTCACAGCCTATTGATTCCTTGGCATTGAACTTGATTCTCGGGGCCACAGACACTACAATCAAAGAGGCATTGTCTCTTTCGAAGACAGATTGCAGACCAAACAATACTTGTTCACTTTCCCTTATTTCCCCATTCAGAGAATGAACCACTTATCCTCAGCTGTCCTGGACTTTTTGACCATTCAGTTCATGTGGAATGCATGCATTTCCTGTGCATAGAAGATGTCCCATTTACTTTGACAGATCACCGGATGATAACAATCTTCATACGCCCCGTGGCGTAACCCGACCAGTGTTGGTGGCAGGAAGGAAGAGAGGTCCCTCAAATCTACTGACAAAGAATAGACCTGTAACATCTATATTACAGCTTAACATCAAATGTATTTCACACATACACTCATCTATTCTATGTATATAACTACAAGAATATAATCTACATTACTGCTTTATATTTGTGTATAATGCCACACTGATTGAGTTGTCACAAACTCCGTGACCGCTTCTAATTACAATTAGATGTCCCTGTCATCAACCCTATAGGAATGTGACATTTACAATATATTAAGAAGACGTGGCAAAATTGTAATCTGTTCCCTTAATTACAGGAAAAAAGTCTTAATGATTCCAGTGGAACAGCAGTATAAAAATGTATGGTTTACTCTACCGTGAGCTGAAGCAAGTTAGAAAAACATTCACTGACTTATGCTGTTGTAAACATGAGGCATCTGAGATTCATTACAATGAAGACATTAAATAAACAGTAGCCTGAAGAACACTGGTGGATGCACGGTTCATTAAAAAGCAATGTTGTTGTAATTGGCTAATTAACATGGGGCACTCTTTTGGTTTGCCTCTACCGTAAATATACAAATGAATGAATTGATTGAACCCTGATTGGTGTGAGAGCGGACCCACAAATCACTCTGCACACACACACACACACACACACACACACACACACACACACACACACACACACACACACACACACACACACACACACACACACACACACTGTAGTGTATAAGGCCGTGCATGGGAAAGGCCTCGGAAAATGACCATTCACAATTGAACTGCATCTGAGCACCATTCATATGACGAGTACATAAATAATATGTAGAACTATATTATATGTTATTATTATTATTTAGTTAAATTAATACAACATGCTAGTAAGGTTTAGCATAATAGAGGACTCCGTCTGTATCTGGAAAGATTGTTTCATGTTTCTTCTGCTCCTGTTTCACTCCCTTGACCTTGCATATGCTCACAGTAGAAAATGCAACTTTTTACTGTCTCCAGCTTCTGGCCAATAAGCCTCGAAGAAATGATAAGTTGTTCATTAAAACAGCGCTCTCACGATACTCTCACACCGACCCTGCCTGTCAGTCTCTTGTAAAATCTGAATTCCAGACACCAATGATGGAGATTTATGTTAAAAACAAGCCTTTGGGATGCATGAACCATGCCATAACAGTAAAGCAGGTCATTTTCCCTTAATGGGGGCATGACCTCTACATTTTGTCAGGACCTTGTTCACTCCTGAGAAAGATAGTAAGATTTTCCTCACATGAATTTTACATCAACGCACAGACGAGAACTAGCCTGCTTCCCACCAAACACTGCCAATTGTGTTCATTGGAAAGTCAACCAATCCAGGACCTTTGCAGTGGCTGGAGAGAAGTTTGCCTTGCTTGTGCCAACCATGCATCTTTTCTCATACACTTATGATTCACCATGTTCAGCTGACATGTAGTGGTAGACATGACGGGCACATTTTTTTTGTCTACCTCAGCTTGCCATCACTGACCACCCACTTCCTGTGCCAATGCAATTAAAGCTGCCTGTCTTTCTCCCAAAGGAGAAGTGATTTGGTCTTTTTTTTTCTCTCGCTTTTCTCATCCTAAGTGTCAATTCACCATCAGTGCAGCTGTTTTTGACCACCTTCCCAAAGTAGTCCGTCTTCAACTTCAGTGACGATAGTGTTGCATAAGGCAATATGCCATCCCATTACCCAGAAATCCTACAGTAAGCTAGAGCAGTGGTTCTCAACCTTTTTTCAGTAATGAAACCCCCTGTGGAAAAAAATTTCAGCCAAGTACCCCCTAAGCAGCACAAAGCATTTTTGGTTGAAAAAAAAATGTAATACACAGCGTTGTGCCATCAGTGTCTGATTTAATATAGAATATATACAAATCAGTTTAAGAACTTACACTTATATTATTGAATATTTATGAAATAACTATTTTTAAAGGATTTTTGAATTGTCAGTTTTGTGGCGTCAGGGTCTACAGTGTGTTTCCTTTCCAGTAAGAGACAACTGCTGTGTTGTCAGTCATTGTAGTGACTCACTGGCTCATTTCGTGGGTGATACCATCCTTGAGAAAAAGCATGAAGCTGTGGGATGCCTTTTACAATATTTCTGTTGGGTCGTTGGTGCTGCCTGAGAATGGTTGTAACAAAACATTGCAAGAACAGACACTGGGTGAGTGGCTTGTTGGGGCCTTTCACAGCAACCTGAGCGAATAGATGAGGTTGGGAATCCAGCAGCGCAGAAAGCAAACAGCAGCAAGTCACGTGTCGCGTCAGAGTCCTATAGCTGTCCCTTTCATTACAAATTGCGATTATAAAGCTGTGGTTATCATTTTCAGATTGCTTATACAAAAATTGCTCTTAAACGCATATGGTTTGACAGCTGTTGTATGTCAGTAGTTAGGATGCCAGGTAGACAAAACTATGGGCAGGATGAGGTCAAGTCATTATGTCAAAACTCATCAATCACGCAGCAGACTTAACAGTAAAACATTTTGACAAAACAGCCACATTTTCAGGCCCTCAGTAGCATTGATCATTTTAAGATGTCATAATAATTCACGATAGAAACAAAGATTAATAGTCTCATTTATGAGTACTGATTAAACATGAAGAAAAAGGTCAACTCAGGGATATTGGATTTCTTGTAGTTTACATGGATGGCATTTCCCCCCCTAATGCTTCTCTTTACAGTGTGAAATAGGGGAGCGACAGTGATTCATATGTCAACCTTTTGCACAATTCCCTGTCCAAATAGCCAATCAGGATCCATTTAGGCGGCAGTGGGCTGGAACAGGAACTGACAGGCCTGGCAGAGGTGTTCTGCGCCACATGTGAGCAATGGAAGTCCTCAGTAGTCCAGCGTTGAAATCCATACTGTGGTTTGCACAGACACTGCTGATTAGCACACCGCTGGTGCAGACGTGCAGGACAAGGTTGTCAGGTCTAATCGTCTAATGGACAGAGAGTTAAGTCACCCCAATAATGAATAATTCCTAGAGAGTTTTACTTGTTTCAGACTTTAATTAATTTCCCACTTTTGGGATGCAGTCAAAATCATTCAATCATCTTTTCTTTCTTTTTTTAAGAATGCTTACTGTCGTTACATTTGTATTTCTCAAAATTAACTCTTGGCTCTTGGTTATATTTTAGGAATGTCAATCTAATATTTCAAATTAATAAAATGTTTGTGTATTTTGAAATAGTAATTCATGAGCGGTATACCAGTAATAGTACAGATAAATTAAAACATAGATTACTTGGTGACCTGCACTGTTCCCATGTAAACTTCAGCTCTTGGACCGTGGCTCTGCCACTAGATCACCTTTCAGTCGGCATGCAATTTCAATGTCCTGCCTCTCCGCTTGGATTGGTTTGGTTTAAACAAACTGGCTCTGGGCTTTGTGAAGCCACTCAAACCACAATCATTGTTGAGGGCCTAATCAGCCACAAGTCCTCTTACCTCTCTGTTTTTTACAAAGAGTAATGTGACTAATTTTAAATGTTACAATGTGATGCATAATGTCAAGTTTAATATAACACTTTTGTGATAGCATCACCATTGTTTTGAGCTCAAAAGTAATTGCCAATACTTACTTTATATGTTTAATTATATGTCCAATGTAGCAAAGTTTACAGTATTAGTAGAAGTTATACTTGATAATGATCCTAACAGTTACCACACTTCCATGGTGTGATGTGTATGATTCCAAAAAAAAAATCTTTTACAATAAAGAGCTAAAAAGCAATTAAAAAATACTTTGTGTATGACGTGTCCTCTACAATTTGTCATCTCCTGCTTGTTCCTCAGTGTCGAGTGAGTGGCGTGAACTGACCTGCAGTGCACTAAGCGCCAGGGCACCATGCTGGCTAGCTTCACCGCTAACACTTCCTCCTCTAAAAGCAGGACTCCAAATGAGCTCAAACATGAAACAGTTTGTTTACAGAAAACACCAGTCAACCTACTTGGCAATGCACAGATTTAAAAACAAAAACACACAAAAAAATGTCCTTAAACTCTCATGTGTTTACTTTGTGAACTTTGCCCAATTTGTCTCAATTGCTCAGCCACGTCACTGAAACTGTATATGTCCTGTCAAAACGAGGCAATGTATGACAGATCACCCATGAGTTGATTCATCTAGAAATTGGCATGTTTTGAAGTTGTGTACTCTCTCCGTGGCGCCACCCTAAACTGCCTAGTGTTTAATTAATTTCCCTTTATGTACACTTGGACTTTGCTTCTCTCTAAAGACAAAGTACGCCTATGCATAAGTCAGGGTTTTTAATTATCATTGAATACCAATAAAAGGTTCCTGCCAGGAAAACTTGGCCAGCATTTGATTTGCTCTCAGTCCAGCACAACTACAGTCCCATAAAAACATTATCCATTTACATTCTTTTCATTACCACCTCAGGACATCTTTGAGTGCTGCTCCAAATGTTTGGAAAAGCACATTTTCAATCTGAGAGCATTTTATGCCTTGTGAGAGTTTACTTTATGGTGGATAATAGAACCCAGCAAACCTTTAATTTCACACAGAGTTTTAAAATCTATTTGAATTCCACAAGTTTGCTTGCATCAGGCAAAAGAGGCCTCATCTCAAGGCTTCTCAAGGTTTTCTCTGGAATATCCTCCAGGCTATAAGTTGTTTATTAAAACCAAAAGCATGACTGTTTTTGCAAACTAACCCCAATCCATCCATCATCCTATAGCAAGTAACCAAATTAGTCTTCTTCCACCTTGGGACTTGAAGACAGAGTATACTGGGCTTCCTGTATGCTCAGAGGGGATAAAGGTGTTCAGAGAGCCTGTGGGTGATGTTGCACAGACACCATGTAAACATCATCATCATCATCATCACATATAGGGCACATACGATCCTACTCAATTTACTTTAAACGTGGAAACAGTGCTACAAAAATATTAAAACACCAAGTTGATCAAATAGTCAGCGAGGAGAGCTTATACAAGCGAATGAGCTGTGTTTTCAGTCTGCTATCAAAAAGACATATATATCTACTTTCATCGACTGGAGTCTGAGCTTTATTGTATATAAAATAAAATAAGAAAAAGAAAAAAGAAAATCAATAAAATGCTGATGAAAAGATAATCTTACAAAAGGAAAGAAACAAGACACACGGTCAGAATTTTCAAACTGCACATCCTGTGTGGGCTGTGAAGGAATTTTTGCCCAAGCATCCTGCATACTTTATAAATCAAACCATCAGTGCGAGGACAGGTTGATGACATCATTCACGGTCAATTTCCAGCAGCCGGCAGGGCTTTGATTAGAGCAGTAAATCTCCTCCTGTTTGTCTGTTCTCCTGGGTAAAAGGGCAGCCTAATGGTCAGCTCTCCATACGTTGCTGAATATTATCTGTCTTTAACTGTGCTTTGTGGAAACGCTTGTGTTTGCCAACACTGGAATTATATTTTAAGTGCTGGACGCATTTTGTACTGTGTAGAAATGCACGAAACGTGGATGATTAAAACAATTTAAATTTGCAAGTTGATGATTGGTATGATAGGGGATTCTCACATAACTTTAAAAAGTATAAAATGCCAATAAGAACTATGCCATTATCTATTTACATTGCAACAGACGAATGACGATGGACTGACTACCAATTGTTGCCTATTGGAGGTCTCAATGAGGTTATGTTGCAAATATTACAACTTTCCTCAAAATGTTACCAAACAACAAAATCAATGGCACGAAATTACTGAAAAATATCTTGATTTATTTTTTTAAGGTAAACATTTTTCATTATCTGAAACACATACGCCTTAATAAGCAGTATCCTATTTGAGGAATTATCTAGTTCCGAAAAGATAAACTACTGAAGCACAGCAGGTAGAAAGTAAGAAATGTTGTGGATGGAAATGCTTTAAAAAAAGAAGAAAAAAGTCAAATTAAACAGATTAATTAAATTGTCTGAATACCACTAACATTTTGTATGCATACATGTAATATTCATCTATCGGAAATGATCTGCATTTTAACAGGGACCTCAATGTTGACCACTTCTCTGGCATGTTCTCTTATCAGTGCTCGTACCACTTAAAGAGATCTCTGCTATGGCCTGAGGGTCTAAAGAACAGCAACAGTGAGAGAGCAAAGTCCAAAGTCTGAACTCTATCACTGTGATACAAAGGGAGAGGGGAAGGCACTGAAAATATGAAACCATCATCATAACTTGGAGCACTTTAGATCTTGCACCAGCTTCATGTATATATTGATTGCTGAAGGAGTCACATTCACCCCCACCTCCAAAACCTGCACAGCATATAAAGAAGTCTCATTACTGCAATGTACACACAGCACACATTGCATCCCAAGATGCATTTGACTGTTGTCCAAGCCATCATTGCTCAGGGAGCCGATGGTCCTAAGTGCTCAGCCGGTAAACAAATCAGGGTTTATTAAATACACACTTGTCACTCTCCACTAGCCATGCATGGGGAAATTTATTTTGACAAACGTTGCCCCACAAGACTTAAGTGTCCCTGGCTGACGCCAACAGATAAATACCTCTGGATTAGGAAATGGATTGAGTTTAGCCAAGGTATGCTTTTAAAACATGTATTTCTCCCTATCCATGTGGCCTATCTAAGGTCAATAAACAGTAAATGAGTGACACATCTAATTGCTTAATCTAATTGTGTCGCTTTAAATGACTACTGTACATTAAGGCGAAGCGGCTAGTTAAAAAAAAGTGTCGGAACATGTTTATTTACAAAAGTAATTTTAGGAAAGTGTGTGAGAATTAAAATCAGAGAGAGAAAGAAAGAAAGAAAGAGAAACATTAAAGGTCAAGAAGCTCCATACTGCACATACATATTCTGTCAAAACACTTATGTCAACTAAACAGTGCGGTAAAGTATATTCGTATGTGCCTACAATGTGTGTGCATGCATGCATCTGTGCACGAGTGTGTTTATGTGCTGGTGCCACACACAATATTACATGCTCCTGTGAGAATATGCCTTTAGGTCTGTGAACATGCATTCCAATGCACTCATTCTGGTGACAAGGTCAGACTGAACAAATGGGACATTTTTACTCATGTCTGGGCAAAGGTGCATATACATCACATGCGTGTGACACGTTGCATACATTTACTGTAAGTGAGGCCAGGAGACTGAGAACGGTCCCTTCGCCGTGATCGTGGCATAGTAGTCGTCAGATGCCAGGATTTTTTTGGGCCACACAGAGGGAGACCCGCTTCATACAGCCATCTGTCTGATCGTGGTAAGACAGCAGGGCTGCAGTGGCACAAGTGAGTTGTCCAACCTGCCAACTAACAGTAGGGAATTGGGCAGTGGAAAAAGCTGCAACTGTGTGTTTGGGTTTGTGTGGTGAGGAGGGAGTCGAGCGTGGACCAGTGCTTGGTCAGGGTGGTAGCGCTAGAGTGCTTATGCTCCCCGAAGAAAGCAGTACAAGTGCCTAAAGAGACAATATAAGGGATTGAGGAGAGTTTTGGGTTATTCTTTACTCAGACAGATCGTAGTTACCTGCTCTCCAGCAAAGCGAACATTATATGTTAGACCACAGCGTGTGGGGAACTGCAGTGAGAGCTTCCAGACCTGAAGGAGACCTTGCCTGTTACCCTCAAACATGCTCACACACATGCCAAGCCCGTGGCAGGTCAGACCATGTAAAGCTACAAGCTAGACAAAAACACAGAGGAAAGGTGGGAATGATAATAATAGCGGGAGTGTTTTCATCTACTTTGCCCAACTTTGGCAGTTTTTCTAAATTAATACTAAACTGTTCTGCTCTTGTTACAGATGCTGTGTTTTAATGCGCCACACTACACTTTGTCACAGCTGACAAAGTTCTAAAAAAAAAGGAAGAAAATGTGATTCATTTTTGTTTGGGTTCTCTTTACTTTTTCTCTGGTAACTGATGCCATATGGTCAGTGTCGCATGTAATCTTTGCTATAAGTCCACAGAACATGGTAGGCATAAGAGCTTAGCAGAGGAATACAAGAAAATGAGCATCCCTGCAGAATGACATAACATATTCGCATCTAATATAAATATAATATTTACATTTGAAACAGGTCAAGCCAGTCCTCATATAAGTCATACAGCAAGAGAGGGTTGTTTGCATTTCATGTGGGGCTCTGTGTGTGTGTGTGTGTGTGTGTGTGTGTGTGTGTGTGTGTGTGTGTGTGTGTGTGTGTGTGTGTGTGTGTGTGTGTGTTGATGCTCGTGTGCGTTTGCTTTTGTTCAGCACCACTGACTTGACTTTCTAAACGGAACTCAATAATTAATTAAGGATTCTTTTATAAGTTGTCCCTTCTTTGTTTCCTGTTGGTTTTTTTCTCTTTCAATTTGATCTGCAATCAACTTTTAACATCTCTCCTTTTTCTTCTCTCTTGTGGGCTGACTCATTACCATAACAACAGAGTGAGGCACAAAAGCCCTGTGGGCATGTGACAGAGTTGTGGGATGGGGGCACATGGGACGTGAAGAGAGAGAGAGAGAGAGAGAGAGAGAGAGAGAGAGAGAGAGAGAGAGAGAGAGAGAGAGAGACGGCCCATGCTAATATCTGCAGCTGGGCCTTTGGTTTTGTTCTCTATGCAGCTGGGCTGGATGAGAGAGCCTGGATTCCAACACACCCCCATCAGCATAAATCTTGCCATGCTTGAGGCTGCAAACACTGCAACAATGCCACTGGGTCATTCTATGCCAAGTCGGCTGGGTCGGCACATACACATACACACGCACGCACTTGTTCACAAATAAATTGTTGTTGTGTGGGGTTGTTTGTCGCTATCAAGGCGTTTTTGTATTTTTTTGTCTTGCGGGATGCATATATTAATCATTTATCATCTGTGCAGACTGAGGCTAAAAGAAAGCCCAGACGATGCTAATTATTCCTTTCAGTCTCATTGGCATTGTCTACAGAACAGGACCAGACAAGATTGTGTCATGTGCAGGGGTCAACTCCAAGATTCATTTTGATGATCACTTGTCACGAAAGGTCAGCAGCATGAATAATCACAAGTAACTCCTTGTCCTTGCAACTCTGCAGTTGTTGAGATAAGGTTATCTGGGTGTTGACTTTTGAAATAGAGACACACAGATACTGGACATACTGCAACACTGTGACAATCAGATGTGCTTCCCAACCGCTGGCATATTCAGCAACCACCAACGCGCTCCATCGTGGTGGAATGCGCCTCGACTGAACGAGCATAAATTAAAACAAAGCAACGGTCAGCCGCAGTACACAAACGTGGTCCCAAAACATTTGTCCACAGCTTTCAGCATATCATTAATAACCCCATAAAGAGCTCTTTATGTCTGAGTGGACAGTGTCACTTTTTGGAGTCGACTTTGATGAGATGAATGTGCGTGGTGCGCTTGAATGCTTCGCAGCTGGGTGCGAGCCGGGCGCTGGTGACAGCGGGTACCAGGGCACAAATCCCATGGCAGAAAGGGCATCTTTGTTTGGCCCAGGTGCTCTCTGGATGCACTGCCCTCACATCCTGTGCAGTCTCATTCATTATGCATGAGCCGTACATTTAAAATCATGAGCTTCCTGTCAAAAGCCAGAAAGGGTAGGCACGGCCAAGTGCGCTTTCTGTGGCTTCAGAGGGAGAATAGAAGCGTAACATTTTCAAGGCATTGAAAAGCCCTAAAACGAAGGCCATTGTGGAACGAGGAAGCATTATAAAAACACATTATAGCTCTAACTTTCTGAGATAGAACAAGGCCTCATAAAGCAGTCAGTGCTTTCAGCTCCATTGACATGGCCTCTGTATGGACCACATAAATATGCATTGTCTGAGTTTTGTGCAGCCTTTTTGGGAAGCTTTTGGTTGCAGCAGTTTGTCATCAGTGGCTGCCATAACGAATAAGAATGGAGAGTCCACTCCTCTCATGTGCCCCACTGCTCCCATGAGAAGATGTGGCTCAGTAATTACTGGAGGATTACAATAATCTACGTTTGGAAGCGTAACCTCCCCCTAGCCTTTGTGGCTCAGCACGAGATGAATCCAATACAATTAAGCCATTTTGTTTCACTGCATGACTGTTCATTAGCATTATCTACACCAGTGGCTTCAGCTCTCAGACCAGCTCCCCCTCAGCTTCTCATCATAGCATCAGTTCCCTTGGTTACAGCTCAGTCTCCCATAGTCTGGGGTCAGGAGGGTCAACGCCTAATGATGTGATCAGACTACTAGAGTTACTCCTGCAAGTATCAGAACTATCTCAACTGAGGACTCTCTTACACAGTGCAAGTCATACCCTGTTATCTTCATTATGTAGTATCAACACAGGCGAGTTGCATGTGTCATTAGTGGGGCTGACTTTCATGTAAAGCATATTCAATCAATTAGTGTCCGTGCTTTATAGTTTAAAGCCAGTTAGCCTTGGATCAGTGGGGTGCCACACCTCTGGCAAAAGGGATCACAACCCTGTGCAGCAGCCACAGTCTGGAAGCTCTTCCCACCAGCCAGCCACTCAATGTGACCCGGCCCTGAGCAATTGGTTCACGCAGGGGCACCACAGGTGGGGACATTAACCATTAAAGAGACACTTCTGCTGACCGTCTGGGGATGGAGCAGACCTGTCGGCTTCCTCGGGGCTTGAAATGATCATCTGGGGCAACTCAGCACAGCTTGGCTTTAACAGGATTTGTGGAGGGAAACCCCTTTATCAGGGCTTACACGGAAGAGACCATATAGCTGCTTAAGCAGATCCCTGAGATCCTGCTGGGAGGAATTCTCATAAAAGTAGAGATGTTAGGGAATAATAGCTGGTCAGTTTAGTGTTGTATTATATAGGGAATTTCATTGTACTATAAAAGTGAATTATGTCTGTTAAGACACAGATTTAAAGTATTAGATTGCAATGGCGTTGCTCTTATATGTCACACTGAGGTTTGGATAAATAATGCTGACACAAAAATACCATATGGCACATGCAAATAGAGTCATGCAGATTCTTCCAGTATCTTAAATATTTAGACAATTATCATTTGTCTTTATTTGTATTGACTTTGCATAAGTAATTATGTACAAATGTCTTTTTTTCTCACGAAGAGATACCCAGGGTTTGGTTTCAAGCAGGTCCTTGGGCTTTACAGGACCTTGTCCTCAGTCTGGTGGTCAGCAAGTCTTATCCTGATTCCTGTCACCCCTCATCTTAGGGCAAATCTGGGGCCAGACATAGAATATTGGCCAGTGATGAAAGGTAAGATATACCACCCACTGTTAGTTACAGATTTAATCATGAGCTGTTCATACCACCAGCAGCAGCTCCAGCAAATCCTGTTTGTTTACACTATTAAAATAAATTGCACGTCGTAATGCTCTACATGGTATTTAGGAACAGTTAATTCCAGATAATGTATTCAGGAATGTAACACACGCACACACACACACACACACACACACACACACACACACACACACACACACACACACACACACACACACACACAAAATAAACTCATAACAGAGCTCACAGCAGGGTGTGTCGATATTTGATTAAGCTTCCAAGTTTGACTTTCATTTGCTATCCTGACAAGCTGTCATATTAAACAAGTTATTGCTATACACCCATTAGTGAAATGGAAAAAATAATTTGGCAGCAGAGTAGATTCCACTGTGAGGTCAGTGTCTGAGGGATCTGGATCGCTAGCAGCCTGCTGTGGGTCTGTCTGTCCCACATTATAAGCCACCTATCCCCAGGCTGCCATGGGCAAGATAATATCCAGTCATAAGACCCAAAAAGAATGGCATCAGTCACACTTTAATGGATCCTGGATTATTGTGCCCTCGTCCCTCCACCCCACGGAGCCCACGGGTGGGTGGTTGGCTCCGCTGCAGTCTCCAGGAGCGGCCTATACGTCTTCCCTTGTGACCCCTTAATATCGCCTGTGGGCAGACTCAGCATGGTAGCTGCTAACCAGAGGGCCAGACCCTGCGGTGGGATGCAACTTACAGGCCTCAATTTTGTCAAATTAGTAACCAATCTTAACTTGTGTTCTGTGAGAGAACCCATAATCACACTGAGCGCAATGAGTGACCTGTTTTGCCCACTGCAGGTGGACGGACGGGAACAAAGCACTCCCACTCATCCCGCTGATAACACTCTTTCAACTCAAGACTGGAAGGAAGTTGCTCCGGGGGTTTTCACATCCACATCAAGACAATACTTTTTTTTTCCTGAAATTCACAATCATTATATTCAGAATAAAAGGAAAGATAATATCATGCAAAAATATAATTATACTCACTCACCAACTGGATTGACTCAATATGAAGGAGAGGGAAAGAGAGAAAAAAATATTTCACGGTTTGATTTTGGGGACACTATTAACACTATTAACTATTATTATAACTGTACTTATGTACCAATAATGTAAATATATCACATGCAGAAGGAGCACATTCAATGATGCCTTTGATCCTGTGCATAGCCTTTGTATACATTTCCCAGCAATTGATAGTCTATGTTATATTTGTTTTATAAATTCTAAATGGTAATTTTTTTCATTCGTATAGGCTTTGAAATATAGTGCTTTCTGAGGGAATTAACTGTAACCTTATTGAACATTTGTTTCTAAAAGGTCACGGATTAAGCTCATTGTAATAAGAACAATTAACTTCTGTCAAGGCAGCGTTTCAGACCAAGAGGCTGCTATCTGATCATTGGTACCACTTAGTGGGGACCTGCTGAGACCTCTGTTTATGCATTAACTGGGCAGCAATAATGAGCGCTGGCCTCTCACGGTGCATGAGTCAAATCAAATTCCCCTGCCAATTAGAAGGAGATTTACACGAGGCCCTGTAGCACAGCGGCTAATCTTCTTGGGCGATCTACGTTGTCCCTGCACTAAAACAGCCTCTTATATTCTCATGGACCACTGGTGCTGGCCCTCGTGGTGGGATTTGTTTCTGTTTTCATATGTTTCTGAAGGATTGGGAGGCTGGAGCCAGTCTGTGTGTGAGCATGCTGCTTGTGGAACAGACCTGGCAAATGGCCCACTCAGGACATTTGACCCTGTGGATTTTTCGTTCTTCTGTGTGGTTTTTTGGAGCTAGGGCTTTTCCTTTAGCGAGGGCTAAAAGGCTCAAAAGGGTGGAAAGCAAAATATTTTCATAAATCTCCTGGACGCCAGGTTGCATAAAAGGTTCCACAGGAACGCATCAAACCTGGACCGTTGAGACCACAGATTCTGTTTATGTTGCCATAAAACTGCCCTTTCCAAAAAAGTACATATATGTATATTCCATTTGCTCGAGTCTTATAAATTTAAATGAACCAAACAATCCAGTTAGCTCCCCAAAGAGAAACAGACCGCTAAATATGTCAGGCATATTACTGTAAAGATCTATCCATGTATTAATACTTTGGGGGTGCAAAAAACACTCAAAGCATTGTGATGTGTGGTGTTCTGGAAATGCACAAAATGTCTCAAATAGGAAATGCACTAAATGAGATTTTAAGAAAAAAATAATCTAGTGCACTTGAATAGTATCCATCAAGAATGATCAATTCCATTGTTTCTACTGAATCATTTAAAAGAGTCTGATCTTGTGCCATGGTTTCGGATGGTATGGTGGATGTGACCTCAGCTTAAAAGGTTGTGTTTGGGCTCAGTTTCACAGGTGGTTTGACAGAGTATCTACCTGGCTGTCATAACAGCCATGGGCAGAGCTTGCGTGAGCTCTTAACATAATTTGATTCTATGGAAAACACAAGGAAGCCCCCCAAAGACCTGAAGACCTCCCTTGTTTACTGATGCAGGACTCTTTCCCCCCTTCCCATAGTAGTGATTATAGGCTAGTTTGTTGGGGTTGTCTGGTCACAGTAATTGCAGGTTAGTTGTCCATCACTCCGTGGTCTGCTGGTGAAGGGAAAGGACAACACAGCACTGAAAAGAAAGGATCCATTTGATCAGCTGGGAGAAGAGGGGAATTCTAATTGTGTGAATGGGCCCCTCGCTTTGCCGTACATGCCAAGAAATATGACTCTTAGATAATAAAATTAGCCACAAATTCATACAAAATATACATATACATATGTGTGTTGTGTGTATATATATATTTTTTTTAATGGGCAGAAACGCTGTGATTTTACACCCTGTGTAAAAAAAGTATCCTTGAGAAAAAGTTGAGCCATCAATCATTGCGTTAATGAGGCTCACTGGTTACCTAAAGTTAAAGAAAATGTTCCAATGATATTTGAGGGTGTGAAGTTATATAAGGCTGTTTATAACTTGCAGCTTTATTCACTGCTGGGGCTTTCAGAGGTGGCTATACTGTCACTGGGGAGCTGCCTGAGTTGGAAAAGCTATGAATACTCGTTTACCACATTCCCAGCCTTGTAAAGAAAACCCATGATATGGACAGAAACTTGTCAGCATGTGTTCTGGAGGCAAAACCTACAGGTATGGACCAGTATTTTAGGAATAAGCAGGCACACTGTATCCATAGTGTACTGTATAGCAGATTATCAAGTCTTAAACGTAGTTTATGCTTACACGTGGCACTTTGGTGCAAGCTTCTGCAGATGGCCCGCAAGCTCAAGCACACACAAAGGCGCTCATGCTCAATGCACTGTTTGTTGCATTATTCTCTGTAACGCCAGAGGGACATAAAATAAAAGAATATACTGTGAAGAAGCAAGAAGCCAATGAATGTTAGGAGCAAAAAACACCAAAAAACAACCTCCACCATGCTGAAGAGGAATTGTTATAAACTGTAAATTCCCATCTCTTAATCATGGTGAGTAGCTACTCGCCCCGAGTCGAGTATTAAATGCATTATAATAAAACAAAAGTTGAATATCTTGTAAACAATTCCATTTGACTGGAAAACTACATACACAAATGTAGAATTTAGCACCTCCTGTTTCTTAATAAGCGTTCATAAAAGAATTTTCTGTCATTGTAAAATCCTCAGACACATTAATTGCTGATTTTTATTAGTTAACTATCTGTGACAGTCATGGCTGAAAAGCCCCCAGTTACAAAAAGTACAACTGCAACCGATAACTTCATTTTATGGTGCACCTACCTCTTGCTGGCTTCACTACAGCAAGCATGAACCACATTTTATTCTTCATGATTTATCAGTTGTTGAGTATATTAAAGCAGCATTAATTTAACCTAGAAGACAGTGTTTTCCTGGTGTGATTTGCCTCTGTGACGTTATCGGTGGCCAGGATTAAGTCTGTTTGCTTATGGACAAGAATGCAATTAGCAGAGTCACACTCACTGATCAATGCTAGCATATCACTCGCAGTCATCCATGAGCAAACATGTTTTTCTTTTAAACAGATAGGAAAGGAATGTCAAATACAACCTGAAGTCCAAATAGTTGGCTGGATATGTTGGACTCGTGTTATGTAAGTGTAAAATATCAATTATTTCCCATGTTGTCTGGCTGAAAACCTTCATGAAGTCACCTGTCTAATGTGCGTTCACTAAGCCGCAGAGTCTTTGTGTCACCCCACCCCTTTTCCCATCCCTCTGTTGCAGGTGAACAATGGATATGAGACCCCATGCTGCTTTTCCAGGTGACCTCATCACAGCACCGCCAATCGGCCCCTACTCACGCAAACAAAAGTCGGCCAAGTGAAAATGCCAGTCCCGGTTCTCACAGTCACCCCGATAATATCTCCATCCCCCCAGCCCCACACGCATTGACATGGAGCAGCCACACAGATAGAGTTGCAAATGGGCACTTCTATGAGTCAAAGCAGGGAGGGTGGGACACTGGACATCCCCCCAGCGGACGCCTTGTTCTCCCATTAATTGATCGCTACTTGATCTTGGATGGTGATTCAGGGGTACTCTCTAGGGCAGGCCACCGGTCTCGGTGATATGTGTGGGAACTGTGTGGAGGCCACGAAGGTGCACCTGCTAAAAGGCCGTTTCGGCCTATTCCCCCAGCACCCTGCCCATTGTTAGGGATTTATATTCAGTTTCCTTCTCAGATGGCCACACAGTGGAGGACTACTGAAGTGGGCTACTCTCTTTTCAGAAAAGGGGTCGCTTAAAAGACAGACCTGCTAAGGTGGGGAGTATTGAAAGAGTGACACAGGAAGAACTGGGATAGATGCGGAGCACAAGGGGGTCTCATGGCACACAGCAATGATGTCAGAGGCTTTGTTGTACATTTTTACTTTCTGCTTTCAGCAGACCGGATCTCCTCAAGCTTTCTGTTAACAACAACTTGAATGCTACAGGTGTTTAATGTATAATAAAAAAAAATATAAAGATAAAAGGAATGCAGTTTATAAATGACTGAAAATTGTTTTTTCAGAAGAAGGAGGATGATCACAAGCCAACAATTAGCCTTGATGACAGCCTGATGTCCTGTGGCCTGCTGGTTGACCCATGACCCTCATTTTAATGAGGGCTTTAATAAGGGACATTACTCTGTCAGTGTGGGGTCTCGCTCGAAAGAGGATGGCGAGATGAAAGGTACCCACTGAAGTGTGGGCTGCAGGTGGGATGACAGTTTAAATAGACAAGAAGAGTCAGGTGTAGTAATGACGTGAAACAGACACAGCAGCACAGCAGGCAAAATAGCTCAAAAAGGTTGCTATGTGTACACTAATTAATACAAATGTTGCTTCTGTTTCAAATGTTTTGCACCGTTTCAAATATGAATTTTACTTCATCATCTATCATGAGCCAAATATGTAAATGTTTATTATTGTGCCAAAAACAGAATCATGTTAATCATTTAATAAATATCCCTGTTCATGAGCAAATACATTTTTGTTTTCAATGTATGACTTTTTTCACCTCTATATATCTCTCTCTCTCTCTCTCTCTCTCTCTCTCTCTCTCTCTCTCTCTCTTTAATCCCTTCCGCAGAAGCATGTCATCACAGTGTCATTCTCACATGTCCACTCTAAGCTGAGGCTGTTACCCACTGGCACACCACTGCCGTGATCTTCAGAGAGGAGATAGAGAGGCGGAGGAGTGGTGGCGGGGTGGGAGCCAGGCGTTGTGTGGGGGGGGGGGGGGGGGGGGAAGGAAAAAAAGCCAGAATTACCAGATTTAAATAAAGTCAACTTTCTGGCCATCTGGCCAGTGTTTGGGATAGAGGGGGAAGCCTTGAAGGCTGAAAGAGCTGGAGTGAGAACACTTTATTTTTAAGGCTCTGTATCTAAAAACTCTAAGCAATACAAAACCCACAATTTTACCAAACTACTAATATTATTTTCTCACATTTTCTTCCAAAATACTAGCTGACACAGAGATGATCAGGCAGTGGAATTCACTATTGGAGGTTTAATTTGGATCAATTAAAAACAATTGCCACTCTAACAATGGGGTTCGGCTATCTGTATCAACTCAGTGCACTCCAGATTGATGAGTTTATCGCAGTACACCCTGGAGTCAATGTAAGTGGATCTATAAAGACACGCATCACGGCCCAGGAAAAGTGGCACATGGGCCGGTGAGAGGAAATCACATCATTTGAACTCAAAATAAGGTGACCAAGAGGACATATGCCTAAACTAAGCACTCTTAAATTAAGGACAAAACAATGTGTCAGGCAATGATTGATCAGACTGTGGTGTTTTGTCAAAATTCAGTCGTTTTTGCAGCCCCACCTCCAGGCACTTCCTATAATCAAAGGCCATGCCCACCCATGGCTAATTAGACATTAAGCAAACGTCAAGAGGGCCTAATTTAAAGCAGCCACCCTAGACCTGAGCAAAACAAAGAGAGCGGAGTGGGGAAATGGGAGAGATCAGATCAATATTGAGCGGAACTTTTGTTTGCTAAAATGCCATAGAGGCTGAAATAAATCAGATAGAGGAGGGAGAGAAGGGCCGGCACTTGTGTTCTCACGGCTCCCCGGGCACTGCACTGAGAATAGGCACACCTGGCCTAACAAAGCCCAGGAAGAGGGGAGGGATGAGCATGCACACAGGCATGCTCCACCAGAGCCACACACATACACTATCTACTGGTAAAGATCAACAAGAGAGGATTCATAAGCATGTTCTATAAAGGCCATCTGTGCGCTCATCCTCAGCATTGGTAGACGCAAGGCTAGAAATAAGGAGACATTGAAAGCGCATTGGAGAAGATCACTAAGGATTTATATGTTTTGAGACGCTCTCGTGAAGCCTGGGTCAGGAACAATAAAAAAGTATTGCCAGCCGGGGAAACTTTATGTGCCAGTTTAGAGAATGTGCCATCTGCAACTTTAGAAAGGAACACACAAACACACTGTTCTCAATTGAGGCTAAAGAAAGAAGAAACAATCATGTTTCTGTTGCCCAATAAACACAGGGCAGGAGATGTGTCCTTGAAATTTAAGTGAGAGATGAGAAAATGTTACACTGAGTTTTGAAAGCCATTGTGCATGATCAACATTCGTTGGAAGCCCACAGGGAACAGTTAAGGTAGTGCTACTCTTCTTTGGCCAAAATTAGCAAGTGTACAAGAGCCAAATCAACTTATAGCAGCCACTGAGCTGTTATCATCAGGACATGATTTTGCTACCGAGACTCGTGCAGCTGGTAGCGACTCATTCTCACTCCCAACGTCAAATAATGCAGTTTCAGACAAACACCGGACTTTTGTGCAAAGTTTTTAGTCGCTAGTCAGTCAGGTTAACGTCAACCGCGCTCTTTTCCTAAACCTAACAAGTGATTTAGTTGCCCTAACTTTCTGTAAAGACTGAAGTTTATTTAAAAAAGATTGTCACTGACACATGCAAAACCGACTCTATACGTCATACGTTGAAGCTTAGTGCGTCTGACAGAGCTGGGTTATTAGATGAATTGGCGTGAGAATGTGTTGCGTAATAATGTTGTCATCCTGAGCTGCAGTCCTGTAGGTTTTTCAGTCATTTTGAAACTAACAGAATAATCACTTTCCAGAGTTACAGGGTTTCCTGTCTGATGAAAACACTTCACCTCACCCCGCTCTCCCGACCGACTGGTCCTTCACTCTGCAGCATCTGCGCCATGGTTCCCAATGTAAATCATACTGTCACTTCTCACACTCAGCACCTCTAGAGCGTGAGCACCCGAGCTGGTTTCAATTTGAGCCCTGAGCAAAGTTAATAAGTTTGAGATAAATTCAGCTGGCCTGGCTGGAGCTGATTTGGAGTGGTGTACGCTTTCGCCCCCCTGATTAGCCCTGGTCCTAAACTTCATTGGCAAAGCACAAAGACAGAGTCTGTTTCACCCTGACCCCTAATGCGGTGTGACCCCATGCAGAGAAGCCTGTTATCATTGCTATTTAGAGAGTTCAGGTTACAGGTGAGTCAGGTACTAAAAAGATAATACTGACATTGCACGTGGCGACTGCTAGCTGTGGGGGTTCACTTAGGAATATTGAGAACATCCACATCAGTGAATCTTCAATTGCGAGGCAGAAATCAAGCTGGATCCTAAACACAGCCATGCCAGGTTTAGTTCACAAAGGTAAGGTGACGTGGAATGATGACTTGTCGATTTCTCTCGTACGACAAGTCAGACAAGTCCGCATTGTACCAGAAGTGAAATCATTCATAGTCGTTGAGTGTGGCTTGCCACACATAAGTGGCGGTGCCATTTAGTAAAATAAACCTCACATGGTGCTAATACTCATCTGTGGTAACCTTTGGCAACAGGCGTGATGTTGGTAAGCACCCGTTTGGACATCATTTACCAGCTGGAAGTGACTAGAGCCCTTTCTGCTTCCCACCACATGATTGGACGCCATCCCCAGTAACCCAACGCAGGGGCCAATTATAGATAATTTAAGACTTAAGCAATTTGGACAGATTTCTGGAAATTACTGTAGAGGTCTTGTTGCTGTCGCCGAACAGAAATGAGAGCGGGATATTTTGACAGGTTTTTACCACAAACCAGTTCTCAGATACACAAAGGCAGAGGTTACATGGTGCCTAATATCCATGTGTTGATTGGGGCTAAAGTCAGGGGGTTAAGCAAGGTCTAGCCGGGTTCTGAATTACCACAGAGAAGGTTAAGCAAAACAACAGGCCTTCATCCCACCTGTCCACCAATTACCACTACATAAACACGATGGTCGGTCGGCTGCATGCACACGCATAAGATAAATTTACGTAGGTGGTCGGACTTCCCCAATTAAAGAAACTGACAACTGGAGACTGGAAAGGGCTCAGTTTGAGCCAGATACTATGAAACACCTCAGTAGTGACCAGTATGGACTCCACTGCTAGTGCTGTCATCCACTACAACTGTATTTCATGGTCGAATGGTTTCATAAGACACATATTACACAAAGCAGTGAGAGTCAAAACTGAAACAAAGTATAGTACCGATTTTTAGGCTACTCTGTTGCTGTTAGCATTTTCTTTAGACATTTCTGCCACGCGGTGAAATACAATTCAACAGTGACCCTATAACACAAGTAGCTCTCCCTCCGGAGCTGAGCCCTGCTGTTTTTGGCCCCTGTGACCTAGCTGTGTTAACAGGTGGATGCATTCGTGTTTGCTGCCCCTCTCTTTGTATTGCCCACGATGGTCAGAGAGGAAGCTGGCCAGACTGCAGTCAGCCTGCGCCAGCATTGAATGCTTTCAGCTAGGTGTGAGGAAGACTTGGTGACGTCACTGTTATGGGATAGTCTTCTGATGAAGGCGAGAAGGAGGAGACTTGCTGTGAATCTATTTCTGGCTCTGCTTATATACCTACGCATTCTTCACAGGAGCTGCTGTTCAATTGAAGTATTCTCAAAATCTAGCATTGTAAGCATGAAATCATCTTTGATATATACAGAGACCGATAAGTACTCTATATAAGTAAACCCTTAATGGGTTATGTGAGCATTGGTCTCATGCTGCATTTGGGTTCAATTAAAGTAAGAAACCAAACCCATTGAAGATTGGCTTTGGTTTAATGCTGGACATCACTTTTGAATTGATTTGAGATATGTTGTAAAAGTATCTGCCCTTGGCATTTAGTTAAACCTTCCAGGCATGAGCCAAACAAGGTCTAATCCTATGGTCTTCCTGCTGCTAGGCACTGCTGTGTATCAGGGACTTACAGTTCTGTGGACCACAAATATCCAACAAATAGTCATGTCAAATTATAACTGTGATGGTCATTCATTCAGGCCTTGGTATTACAGCATTTGTGTGAACGTGCATATGTGTAAATGCATGTGATTGTGTGTGGTCGTATTCACATCACACACACCCCTCCACCGCTGGGCCGCTACCACTTCACCCAGAGACACAATTAAGAGCCCTGGCCGGAAAGCAGGCCTGAGCGGGTGGACGCTGAGACGAGACAGGCTCACAGGGCAGTTTCCTTTCCCTCCTCGTCTCTGAAGGCTCCTTGGCAAGACGCAGACGCCCCGAGATGTCAGGGCCAAGCAAAAGCGCAATCCGTCTCGACACAGTTGGCTGACTGCAGGACTAGAAGCAATCCCGACACGTAGCATCTCTGTGCTTGCTTTGCACTGAGCCGTGCATGCTCACACAGGGGGAAACAGGAAGGCCTGATCAGGCCAGCATTTCACAGCAGTTAAGGTGGTCTGCATGTAGAGCTGCTGAACTCACGGGACATGGCCTCTGATAATTGTCTCTGCTGTAGGCCAGATTTTCCTGAGAGCCAGTGAGAAAAGTGTTGCTTCTCTCAAAGCCGCTGCCGGGCTCTGTGCTACAAGGTCAATTACCAACAGATGCTTATTCTGTCTTTATTTATATAGTCTAATTGGAAACATTAGTCCATTGTTATCCTTAATAACTGAATTTATTTTTACTTAATAAACACTCCACAAGAAAATGTTTAGATTTACAGTAGTTATACGTGAGATGTGTGATACCTCACTCTCTCTGAAGAAAATAACAGTTCCCACTAAAATTACAAAATTACCACCAGTGTCCCCTGTCAACAAACTGAGACAAATCAGCTCTTAAATGTCTATCCCAGAGTCCCTGGGGTCAAATGACAGTCCTGACTACATATAAAGGCCTATATTTAGGACAGCTTCTTGTATTGCCTCCAGCACCACATTAACTTCTGACCTCTAACTAGGCACTAAGTTCCTAGTAGTTTACAGCTTGGACAACTACTCCACACTGAGACTGGTGAGAATTTATCCATTGGACAGTCCTTTGCACCTTAACCCGACTCAAGAAAGAGATACTCTAAACACAGATGAACATATTAAAGTTGAAACTTTGTAACAAACAATAGCTCTTTATTGCAAAGAAGTTCTTCTACCCATTGCCAACTTTTAGAAGGTTGATGAGTGCGTTTCAGCACCTCCTCTACCATCACATAGAGAGAAGAATCTGTGTGCCCCTCTGTTTTTAAGCTTGGGGTGTTGATCCAGAGCAAACAAACAGATTTACTACTTAGAAACGCAAGTGATAAGTGAGACTGTTGCATCTCTTTAGGTTTTCAGGGCGACTAGGCCTTTGAGCTTCTGTGATATGAAGTAACAAGTGTTTGTTTAGCCTTAACTTTTGACGTAATGAGCGATTACAGTGCCACTTTATGTATGTATTTAATGCATTTAACATTTGAAGTCACCTAAATAATAAAAGTTTTGAATACAACATTTAAAAAAGTATAAATATGCAACAAATTAGAATGATACATTATGAAGAGGCAACATTTAGGCTAAATAGCTCATTTCAGAAGTAAAAGTAGTAAACTTTCCATTTCCTTATTTCCACGAGTGTCTAATTGATTGCTGGTGGTTGACACCCAGGCGACAGGTGTTTGTATTTCCCTTCCTGAAACCCGCATGAGGTTTATTTAGGTTTTCACACGCAGACTACATCCCCACTCCAACTACACAACAGGAGGACGGCATCATCCGTGTGACTCACATTTCTATCTGGCAGCCCGGTCGGCCTGAAACACAGCTGAGGTCCTGGATGTAACTTAGTCCCTCGGCTCTAAAACCCCAGCTGTAAAATGACACAACTTCTCAAGTAGCTCCTCAGCAGCCATCAAACCCCAAGTGCCTGTTAAAGGACCTGACTCCCCCTCACCTCCACCATCCCGCCCTTGTCTTGAGCCATAAAACCACCACTGGGCTCATTCTCTGTGTGTCCCCTCTGTGTTGAGTCACATGGGCGTAAAGATGTCGTGATAATATTTTGAATGTGATTGCTTCAAATGGGAATTCCTATTAGAACGTGTATTTGATGAAGATCAGAGGTCAGAGCACAGAGGCTGCAAACTAGATGCCTGGTGTAACACCAACTGGAGAAGAAGTGATTGTTTGCAATCCAGTGATATCAGTATATCAGAGACAAAGTGTCTAACACTGTGCCAGTCACATAGTCACAGAGCTGCGTGTGCAGAATGTCCCAATAATGAAGCAAACAGAGAGTGACTGGAAATTTTCATGACCAGCTTCCAGGCCGACACGGGGAAAACATCACCACCCTGAGTAAGTGTGCTGAGGAGTTGGATGTCATACCAATCCGCCCCTCCCGATCATCACACCAGCCCTTCTATTCTGTGTTCTCACTCCACCCTTTTCCTCTGCCACTAACTCCAACTCCTCACAGGGGTGGAATAAGAACATTCAGACGAAAATCCAAGCAGCTGCTTCCATCTTTCCAGCATATTTAAAATAAATACAAAACTACTGACACGATCAAACTTCAGTAATGGACCGTGACTCGAACATGACATTATCCTCAAATAATTTCACAGAGGTGCAGCATCAACTCAGGCGGGACGTCCAATAAAATATTAATTCACAATGTAGGATATTCAAGCATTCATACAGCAGAGTAACCTTTCATGTTTTATATAGTGTGACTTATGCATTCATTCTGTATTTAGCAAAGAAAATCTGTTGAGTTTTGCATCTTATAAAGCTACATGGAAACAATTACTTCCTGGCAAATGAAGATTTGTTGGCAGATCTCTTCCTGAGTGTGGGTGTGTGTGCCTGTGCACATTCACGTGTGTGTAGTTCCACTTGAGCACAAAGAGAGTAATTGCCACTGAAACGTCACCAGGTTTCATTTGACAAGTGTGCTGTGCTTCGGCCAAGCAACATCTGGAAGCAAATGGAGAAATGACTGCCAAGCACATGCATTACAGCTCAAACCTCTCTGCATGAGGATGCCTGCGAGGCTGAAAATTAGCTGAGAAAGTAGTGTAAAAGCTGCAAAGCAGGAGCGTCTCTTTGTCTGCCACTCTCCACTGATTCCACAAAGTACAGCTCAATAGCACAAATTAAGAAAGCGGCAACACACATAATGGTACATGATGTTTGAGGCTAAGAGAAGGAATAGTCGGTGGTAAATGCTGCGCAAATACAAATAAAAAGTACCCTAAAATAAAGCTAAAGGTTATAGTCACCCCAAGGGAGCATAAAATCCTCATAAAATAAAGTCCTCTAATGCATAAAGATGTCATAAATATCCCTTTCAGTGTTTTTACAGGACATATTAACTTCACAAGTGGCTGCTATGACCACGTCCATACACAACTCCGTATGAAGTGGACCTTCTTTGTACTTTTAAGGATTCAAACATGTAAGTTGAGGTTAATACTTTGGATTTGTGGTGATAATAAAATGTAATTAGCAATTGTGGAAAGGTTCAAATAAAAGAGGAAGACATCACTGCAACAACAGAGATGAAACAAATAAAAGTAAGCAATATAATAACTGAAACGTCAGCCAAATCTGTTCCGAGTGAAATTATTTCAAGGGTAATTGTGTCTAAATGTCAAATTTAACAACAGTACCTAATAGAGGGTCTAAGCACATACTTAAATCCAAGGTTGATGATGTTAAACCCAATGAGAGACTGAGATCCTCAGAAATAAAGCATCATTACATTTTTCTTTGGATCAGAATTCAAAGCTTGGAACATGTGTGTAGCATCTATTCTCTTTCAGGTTACAATTCACACTAGTAGTTTTCAGCTTTGACATATTAAATATTCCTTATGTTCTAGTCTGCACCATACCTTCTCTAAACAAGGAGGAAAAGCCGTCCTCAGATGAACTCTGACATGGTTATCCGTGCCACTGAAATGTAGAGTGGAGGGCCTCTCAATTTTGCATGTTTAATGAGAGCGACTGACAAATTGAATATAAGTGCCCACTGAGGGAAGAGATGGGAGGTTGGTGGAGGGGGTTAGACCAAGAAATTAGCTACTGGGGCCTGTTCTCTGTTGGTTTAAGTGAATCTGATTGGCTGTAGGGGAGTGTAAGCCAAATCATGTCAACAACGATGCCGAGCATTTCTTTTCATAAAGATCTGTAAAATAAATCATCTGCAACCTTTATCATCACTACGGCACTAAGACTAGTGCCGTAGTGATGATAATGGGGCTGTCAGGCTTTCTCACTGGGAATAACGTTGATATTGGACGATTCTGCTCCTCTCAATGTGTATCCAATGCCAACGTTCAGTGCCAATGTCTCAAGTAGTGTGCCCTTCAGTAACGAGGATGTTAAGAGTGTGAGGCCATCTTTCACATGGAAGCCAGGAATAAGCATCCTGTCACAGACCTGGAAAAGTCACTATCTTGTCGCCAAGTGATGTAACGCAACCCACTGATAAAAGCCTTTGCCTTTGCAGCCTTGCTAACTGGGTGACATTACCAGGAAAAATCTAAAATCAAATCTTTGTAAAAGGTGCTTGAAAAACACATCTGCAATTACTGCTTATTGTCATAAGTTCCATCAAAGAGAACGAAACGGAGATCAGGAAAACTATGATGTCTTACAATTTGGGGTGTATCCTAGTTGCCCTGCCTTTGTTTCTCGAGATGTCGGTATCGGTAACATTTCTTAAAGTAGGTCCAAGGGGCCAACAAGCACGAGTCGCCATGGACTACGAAGGTTGAAAACAAAACCCTGTGTTAGCTGAAACCGGCACACGATGATTTATCAGCTTACTGATACATTTCTTTCAGACTTAACATACATGTTTTCTTGGCAGCAAGACTGTTGATATCAAAGTCTCAAGTGGCAACTTCACTGACCCGTCTCACCGAGGCGGCCCGCGCACACACATCTGCTGCTGGTTTTAGAGTATTGTACTGGTTCATATGCAATCCCTCACATTTTGCAAAAGGACAAGCAATAATTGGCAAGACAACTGTAAAATGGCGATCAGTTGTTGAGTGTTATAGAAACCGTATGGCAGCATGATAGACCGCGAGAGCTGTCCAGCCTGCAGTTGTCTGGCTGAGTGACTGTGGCTGTGAGGTTTCATAGGCTGGATTTTCCCTCGGGGGGACCGGCAGCCGAGGCTGACAGCTTTAGGGGGGGCGGGGGAGGAGGAGAACAGGAAAGAGGTGGTGCAGAGCATTGGAGGCAAAGCCATTTTTTATGACTTTGATTTGCAAAGGACACTACATCACTTGTATAGTGATGCTGGCAGAATGAAAAAACAAAACAGGAATGGGGCCGGTGCACTGAGTCCAGCGCAACGGGGAGGTGAAATGAAGAGTCCAGCAATGATGATGATGATGATGATGATTAGGCTTCCTTTAGCTAATGTGAATGCTTCAGGCGGCCTCGCTAATCAAACTCTGGATTTTATGGTCGGATCAGTTAAGTAAACTTCATCTGGCTGCTGTCTGCTTCAGCCTCGAGGACCTCATCGTTGTTAATGTGCCCTGCTTTGTTTCCCCTGTTCTTGGCTCAGAAAGCTGGCTCAGAAAGGGACTGAGACGTTAGTCTGTATCTGTGTCTGTATTTCCTTTGTTTACAGATGTTTGTAAATCAAGTCCCTTCTGCGAAAGTCAACAGAACAGAACATATAGAGTTTCATGATTTCATAGACCATGTATGGGCCATAGATAATGTCATTTTGTGTAAAAGTCAAACCATATAATGCATGACATTTTTGAAAATATTCTTACGTAAACATGACTTTCCTTAATAATGCTTTGACATAGTTATTTTGGGTTATTCATATTTTTGTATATACCATGAGTTGGAAGCCATATTGAATCTATTTCATATATAGTATCATATCATATCAGTTATATATATATATATATATATATAAAACCTAATCGAAAGAACAATCGCGATCCACACCAGAATTTACCACACTTCTCTCCAATGAACAATTATGCAGATGTCAAACCACACAGTAATGTATAGTATTACGTATGTCACGAAATAATAACATACTACTTCAATTGTTCAGAATATAACTAGAAGTGGCGTCCTGAAAGACTTCTTGTGCAGCCTCATATGAGACACGCGTGTCCACATTTAACCAATTTACAGTTCACTAATGTCAAACCATTCCATGGCTCCCGAGGTGATAATATAACAGAGATATAGACTGGCTGCCATGTGGGGAGGGTATCATGGATGATATCATTATTATGTAATTGCCATTGCTTTGGAAGTCTCTCCCAATGTCAGAAACAAAGCTTAACCCGCATTGGAACCCTGTAGATCAGCCAAACCTCAATGTTTGGAGTAAGGCCCGAAGATCCATCATATCTGTTACAGCCTACTGGGCAATATCTGGCCTGCAACTACCAGCCGACAATCAATCGGCCTATCATGAACACTGTGGAGTCCTCCAAAAGGATCTAGGCCTGTTACGGTTGGATGTCATGAAAATCAGATCTTTTATTTTTTTAAGTCACTCCCTTTTGGAGCAGAGGGGATTTAGAGTAATGCACTACACAAGACTTGATGGAATCCAGATTTCACTGAGCACACGACAGGATGCCAGGCATACAGTAAAAGGATTACATTAACCGTCAGCTGATAAATATTCATAAGCGGTCAATGTTAAGAAAATGTAATGGTTGCCATAACAAATAAACAACTTTTATTTGAATACTGTATATTATGGATATGGGTTAATGTTGTTTATATTGCCTTGAAGAAACATGGAGCCAAGGTTAGTAATACTGGGCTTAATATTTAAAAAATGAAATGAATAAGAAACAATAAAAAATAAATAGATAGTTTTAATTAGATCAATCACTGGGCAAATTCCACATTACATTCACTATTGTCGATACAAACGTTAATTATCAGTCACATTTAATTGCTGATTATATTCCAAAACACTCTCTTGGAAGTGCTAAAGAAGTGCCAGTTCATAAAGTCACATAGATTGACGTTTTTTTAAAAGCTTACACATATTATTTCATAGTATTTTCATGAAAACAGCATGGTTGTATTAAAGCAGATATATAAGCTTCCTAACTGAGACTGTTCATGGTAGATTTGGACTAAGCTGTTATCATTTGTGTCAATAGGAAATTTATGCAGAACCCCAGAGAGTAAAGAGGTTTGGGAAGCGGAGTCAGTTTCCAACGATAAAAATCAGCTGGCGCCTGTTGAGGAGGTGCCTGTGTATGTGTAGATTCTCCCTGGTCACACCTAAAATATTTCCCCCCTATTGCTCACCTACATCTTGGCTCATGAGTGTATTAAAGTGGTTATATGTGTTAACAAAGGTCCAGTCTGGTTACCACAAAGAAACTAACTAAGAAACTCTTAAAACCAAATGCCAACTCAAGGTCACATTGACAGTGCTTATTATCATAATTCTGATACTTAAATTGTCTTCCCTCAGCTCAAGTGAAACGCTGCTCTCCAACCCCTTCCATCTCATATTCTCTGTCATGCTCCCATGTTGTTGTTTTTCCTCACTATTAGCCTTCACCTTCAACTGTAAATTAAAGCCCCCAGTGGAACTGCAGGCGTCTTGTGTCGCACCCTCTGCCTCTCTTGGCTTGTGATCTTTAGGCTGGTGAGAAACATGCAGAGGTGTTCCTTTTCCTTCCTGTTCCACGCACAACTTTAAGTGGCAACCCAAGAGACTTGGATTGGGTTTACTGACCAAACTTTACACTCCCCCGACAGACTTCATCTGCTCCTTCTCTGGCTTTGCCATCTGCACGTCCTTCTGTATCGACACCCATTATTAAAGAGTTAGGCCTCAGTGAGCAACTTCAACCAAACTAAGGTGCGCTGGAGCACAGTTTTAGGCCACAGGAGTGCGCTGAGGTGTAGGTGCTGGGTAACTTTAGATTTTTAATTACAGTGTGTGCATGGCGGTGCGATAAGAGGGTCACGGCTTCCTGATAACCTGTTTGATGAGTCAGAGGCTATTTGTCGCCTAGACTGACTGTAAACTGTGAGAACGGGACAAAACCTCATCTTTGTGCAAATACATCTCTCTGCACTTCCTTTAGACTCAAAGTAAGAGCCGCCATCTGCTTTCACCGATGACAATTGAAACCACACACCTGAGTCACTATTCAAAGTCTACCGTAGGTGAATACAGTGACAAATCCAGAGGAAACAATGAGAACATGGTTGATTTTCAGGAGATGGACAGCGTCAAACATGAAAGTCTCAGCGGTTAAAGTAATTTCTTCTGTTGTCAGTACATTGAGATTATTCAGACATATTTTGGGGGCAGTGAGGCCAAAAATATTAGTGTGTTGTTACACGTATCTTCAAGAAGATTCAGTTTAGTTTGAATAACTTAAAAATAAGTTTGAATAGTTTGAATAACTAAACTGACAGTGTTTTGATTATCAGACATCAAAACACTGCACATCAGTTTATAATACCATGAAGATTTTACAGCTCTGCAAAGTAATTGTTGTATCCTTTGTGTTAATGATTGGGAGGTAAAGGCAGAATTCCCCATTCAAGTTATGAAATAATCTACCATGAATGTGAGCTTGCATGTATTTGTTCAGGCATAATCAGCATTGATTGTGTTTCGGCAAAAGGTGAGTCTGGTTCAACGTTTTTTCTGCACGACCAGAGTTCTCCATGTTGGGGTTTGTTGATTGAAGTATATGAGAAGATATATATAGTTGGTCGAAACATCGCTTTGTTGTGGACATTTTTGATTGTCTGGGAAAAAATTGTCTGTCAGAACATCTTAAACATGCTGTAGCTCCATTCAACAGGTTCATTTTGTGATTATCCAAATCATCTATATTAATTATGCATATTGACTTTCCTCTAAACATCCCTCCATTCATGATGACACAGAGCCAATAACCAGGTGGTTTGCCAGCTAACTAACCTGTGGTACACTCTCCACACAGTTCCAGGACACAGACAGGACACCACTGAGCTCTGCAGCAAATCTATTACAGTTTTCTTTCTCCCACCAAGAATGGTAACCAAGCCACTCACATATTGGATCTCAGGAAATAGTGGAGGACAATTTCCTTCGAGCGTAACATTAGAATGCACGAGCTCGGCTCCCGGAGGTTTGGGGCCACTACCGCTGGGCCGCTCCAATTAGATGGAGCTTCCCTGCTGTGGCCGAGCCAGTCTGAACACAGGAGCATCCGAAAGGAGCTGGAGGAAGGGGTGAGGGGAGACGCACACACAGCCCTGAGCGCCGTGTTATACTTGGCACATATTACGCCGAACGTCTCTCCCTGTCTACACGTCTGGTCCCTGAAAATGCTGCAAAGTGATCATACGACAGCAAAAAAAGAGGACTTAAAGATATGAAAACATGTAAAGGCAGCGAAAGTGTCCCTACTGCAGTTATCTCAGTTAAAAAGAAGAAAAAAACATATTTTAAGGAATCTCTGCCAATTCCTTTGAAACAATCCTACTAATCTTTACAGAGAATTGTCTCTGTAAAGATTAGTAGGATTGTTTCAAAGGAGGCTGTCAGCCTCTATATGTATTTATCTGAATATCTTAAAGAGTAAATATATTCATTGGAAGACATTGGATGTCAATGGCTTTTTTTAACATAAATTATCCTGCCAAGTTTGCACAACTATTCCTTAAATAGGATAAAACTTGACTGATTGTCAAATTGAAAATTCACATTTAAAATGGTGTACTTACAGTCTACAATCCCTAAATGGAGTTTGTTGACCTTTTCCCCTGAAATAGGATTTATCAAGAATAGACCTGGCTTTCCCCATTGTAATAAGACACTGTTTAAAGCCGTTGAAGTATGCCATTGTTCATTTCACCCTTGCCCTTTCTAAACGTATTAATCTCATTGCCACGGTCTAATTCTGAAATCCCCAGTGGAAACACCTAAGAGGACTGGATCTGCTTGACCACACAAGATATTCCCATTTCCCCTGAAACAAGCGATTTCAAAGGTATAACCGTGGTCACTGCATAGCGAGAGGAAGTACATCTGTATGCCATCCATTTGTGAGCGTTCAGCAGAGGTCTGGGTGCCGGCTCTGCTGCAGGTGCTATCCTCTGGAAGGTGATTAGATATCATCACTCTTTCATTAACTCCGTATTTCTAGTATCACAGTGACTGTGTAGGAAGAATGGCCCTTTTCATCGGTCGTACCAACTAATGAGCCCTGTTGAAAGGACCTGGTTAAGGTGGGAGGATAATGAAACAAGAGTAAAGGGGGTAGAAATGTGACAAAAAACATGACACCAGGGATTTGTGAAATAGTGCAATATGGGTGTTTTCTAAATGGAAGTATTTAAATGTATTAAGATTGTCGATGTTTCAATTTCATGAGGATAAGTAAATATGAGCCTATACTGAGCTAAAAATGTCCATGTGAGAAATGAGAAATAAGGATTTAAACAAGAGCAGATGACAAGAATGAGAAGGGGAAGTAGTAAAAAGTTTATTTTTAGGTTACGATACTGCAGGCGACAACAACAGTCTCCTTTTCACCTGATCATAGAAACAGGTAGGCGGGGAATAGGGCTGAATGTTCCATTACGTAGACCAGACCCGAGCACATACAGGTTCTTTGTGAAAGGTGTCTCTGTGTGCAGGCAGAGGTGCCACACTGACATCATCCAGAGCCGGGGATGGGACTTTTCATGTGTAGCGGTGCCAGGGAGCTGCTATAGTACTGTCAGCCAGCCTGACTCAGCACTAAACGCTCCAGACACAACCGTGCAAGAATCCGTGACGGAGGAGAGTTTCACAACTTGCATCGCATTTCTGCTCAAAACTGTCTCAACATGAAGTCTGGGCACTAAAGGATTATTTCAATAACATTGGAATTATTTGTATTCAGACAATTTATAGAGTTTGAAAGATATATAATTTGGTTACTCAGAAAAAGACAGGTGACAAAAGCCATGGTACTAAAGCAAGAGAGATTAGTTTGTTTTGGAGTGTTGGGAACGGTTGATATGTTCGCCATTGCATTTTGGAAGTTGGGACATGTCTGAGACATACTTCATTAAATCTCCTGTGATTATAGTGGTAAGGAGGTTGTTTGTATCAACAATTGGATAACATCTTAAAGCGGAACTATTCGACTTTTGCAGGACAGCGGCCTCTGTGGCATGTTGAATTTAATTTAATTTTGTATTTAATTTTCCAAGATTCTATAAGAAGAGTTGCTTTGATAACTACATTATTTGGCATACAAGGACATTATTGATCTCAGAAATGGTGACAAAAAAATCTTAACTTAAGGTCAACTTACTAGCTTTATCTGGAGTTTTCAACCACATGACACGGTCACATTGTTATTTTCCTCAAAAAAGACCCAGGTAATGTCATAACATTTTGTCAGCACTCTGAGAATGAGCCATTGTTATTCGGATATAATTACAGGTCATTAATTACAGCTTTATTATTTGAAATGCTGGAGAGTGACCTGGAGAGACCATGCTCTACTTTTATAGCATTTCATTGTCATTTGAACTGACTCAGAGGTCACTTCACCTGAAGGCATGGAGGCCACCATGTTGTCACTCAGCAGAGCTCAATATTGGATGTGCTTTTAAAGTGTGCTGTTAGAAAGTTTGGAGGGTGAATACTAGGATTTCATGCAAGCAGCTCCTCAAGGTTTTAACAAGACAAAAGACAACATCAGAAGAAAAATGTACTCTCTTGAAATTATGTTGTTTTATTGTGTTTTTTGCTTGATGATAACATAAATCTAAAGCTCAATGGTGGCAGCTATCCAACGCTGATGATGTTTATCAAGAGATTTAGGTTCCACTGCTTTCCCAGATCAGCGTGTATTTCCTTCCCTTAGATATCCTATCAATGAGTGCCCAAGGTGTTTCAGTTTACTAAAATCCAGGAGCAGATAAGGCCGAGATTACAGTAGCACTATCTGCAGAGGAGGCTAGAGAAAGGAGAAGATATACAAGAAAGCGTGCAGCAGCAATTATCACACACTGCTGCTCACAGGGGTGAAGGCCAGAATTTGTTTCTAGTTGGACTTCCTTGGTGGCATAGCTGAGCTATCTCATGTGTTATCTGACCTGATGATGGAGGTGGTAACTGCCAGGTCAATTAATAATAGCACAGTAATCCTTTGCAAAATGCCATTAGTCCACAGCTGCCCGTGGCCAAAGTGCTCTGATCTGGTTCGGCAAACACCTGGAGCACAAGACCTCGGCTGACAGTGGGCAAAGGTACAGTTCTGCAACCAAACCGGCCTGAACTTTTCAAGAATGAACAAACAAACTGCCGTTCCGATGAGAACCGACAGCGGAAGCAGCCAGAAAGCAAACGTTCAGACAGTTCGCCGACAGGATTATCTCAGTTCTCCCTGTCGTAGTCTTCTGCCATGTCTAGGGCAGTTGGCACTAGTTGTGGAAAGTCTCAGACAGGTGTTACGTCTGTTGTGAGCGGCTGAAGCCACCTCTGCCTCTACTGCGTACCTCTGCCACAGTATTTGTCATCCGTCTTCCAATCCCTTCTGGGTGTCATGGCAGATCATTTAAACAATGGATTTAATGCACTTCTTTTTATTGCAACATGTCTAATGGTCTCAGCATTTTAGAAGTTCTCCACATAGCCGGCTTATTGCTGAATCATGGTTCCCTTTTTAACTAACTGGGGTATTTGGTTGGAATTCTACACATTCCTGCACAGGGCACTAAATTGAACCTTTCCTTTAATAAAATAAATGCAACATTTGCTGTGTTCCATTCTTTTGATTCAATTGTTTTGACCAACGCTCTTCAAAGGCAACACACCAACACGCTTTAAAAAAGAAGCGGTCTGCTCAAACATTTGCAGTGGAATCTGAGAGACCGAGGAAAGGTGGAAGACATGACTTGGCAGTTTACCCCCAGTGTTTGACTCAACATTTTGACGCCATGGCTCGAAGTCAAGCTGAGAAGTTTCCCAAGACCTGCCCGGCCTGCAGGCGGGTATTCCTTGTAAGCTGCGAGCCCGGACCCAGAGGATCTGCGTCCCGCCTCCCTGGTCTGCAGGACACCTCAAACCTTCTGCAGCCAGCTCTGTGGGGGCGCGAACATGCCCGACCACACCTCTGATGCCTCTGTGTTAGCCATCACTGGGTTTCCTCCTCTGCATGTTGAGACCAGCAATCTCAAATGGCAGCAGTTCAGCTCAACAAAATTGAAAATAGCATCAAGTATTTCCCCTCTAATGAAACGAGTGTGTTGGTTTGTACGAACAAAAGTACGAGACTGCCAGTATCCTATTGCTGCATGACATGAAACCCTGAGAGAGATCTCAGAAGTTTAACTTCATTGAGGGAAGTAGATCAAGGATTTCAGCCCAAGTACAGAGAATCAGGTTACTTTGAAATGTTACAAAATCAACATAATCATAACCATTAACTGCCCATCAAGCAAAAACATCTGACAGGCTCATTAGGCTGTTTTTAATGAACATGTCAGGGTCAAAACAGACTGAAAGACTTTCACAGGAAACCTTGAACCACTGCCCTCTTTATAGAGAAAGTTGATATTCATGGAAAAATGGTTATTTCTAGCAATTTAAGGCACTGACTACTGACAAGGACTATTACTGAAACAAACATATTCCGAATGAAATCAGATATGTGACACGTTAAAAAAAATATTTAAAGAAAATCACACAATCTTCATCTAAATTGTCCAACAGATTTGAAGTGGTGGAGTGTAGCTCACCATCTTTTGTAGCACCTCTTCTGGGATTAATACAGGATAAAAAAGGGAATGGATTTGACCAGACTGTTTCATGAAAAGGTGCAACAAATGTTTTATATTTCTATCAGCCACATTCAATGTGTGAGCGATATTCTTAATGATTACAGATTTAAATATCTAACAAAGTAGCTTTACTTTTGACCAATGAATTGCTAATCCATGGTTGTGATAAAAATATAAAACGTTCAAAGTTTTTATATGTCAACTCATAACTAACACCAGTCGGATTTGGTTTCTAAAATTGTATACATGGATTATATCGACTGAACTCTCTCAACAAAGTGTCCTTTGTCCACCAAAAACAAGTGTTGGAACAAATCCAGCAAAGTAGATTTTAGTGTTGAGACACGTTTGTTTTGATCTGCTTTTTCACAGACTTTATATTTAAATGGTTTGCGTTGACTGAGGAAAACTTCAGATCTATTCAATATTTTGTTATATTTAATACCTTCATGCACTTTTATATTACTGTTGAAGTAATCATAAGGATTATTATTAATTGAATCATCATCGTTAATAATGTTAGTGTTAATATTATTTTCATATATCCATATGTTCATAGAAAACGATATTAGAATTGTAGGCAGTTGCAGATTAGAAATCACCAAATATCTCCAGTCATCTAAATCATGAATCAAAATAGTAATATTCAATCTTTCTCAACAAAAATACAAAACAAAAAGGTAAAAAGTAAAGACATTATGTAGGAAGTGGGAGAAACAGCGATGCCACTTGTTGATTCTTTGCGATAATTCAATAAAATGTATTTTTATTTAGCCCTAAATCACAAATTTGCCTCAGAGGGCTTTACAATCTGTACACATACTAAGTATATGTTTAAAGTAATATGTTTTGTTCTGTTGTCTGTAATCCCTGCTGGAAATAGGAAGGCCTAAAATACAAATGTTTAAATATGTTTCTTACTACCTCTGAATCTGTGCAGGCCCTGCACAATTGCGGGGCTTCTTCTCAAGTTTCTGGACTGCTGTCGCCCCCTATTGGCTCACGTGGTCACTGCAGAGCCGAGAGGCGACTGAGGGATGCAGCTCAGCAGCAGACACACACTGAACTGTCTCTGTGCCACAAACACAACACAACTGCCCGCAATCTCCCGAAAACAAGATATGCGATTAAAAACGTCACTAGTTTCCAAACGAGAACTGTTTTAATGTATAAATCAACCAAAACAGGTATCCAATAACTCAAATATCATACAACTACTGTTGTGCCTGCACAGAAAACTCAACTCAAAGACATTTAGTTGGAAAAGTAAATGATTTGTCAATCTGGGGACACGTTGTAAAAAAAATATGCAAATGAGCCTGTACATTGTGTAGAAGAAGAAAAAAAGTATATATAAGCAAGTATAATAAATAACTAAAAGAACTGCAATTCCAATGTTTTTATAAGAGTACAAGTGAGGATTAGACTATTGTATTGACGATTCTGTGTCTGTAATCAAAGAGAAATCAGAGGAGGTTTTCTGGTCTTTTTTTTCTTTTTTAATATATTGCTTGATATCACTGTAATATTACAATCCTTCACATTATTGTATTGTGCAGCTATGATTCGTAATTATAGCACTACTTTTTTTTTGTCAGAGGGTATAATAATTAACATTCAACTTTAATATTTTTTTGTAATACCTTAATAAATGTGAATGAAACCAAAGAGTATAAAGGGAAAAACTCCTCTTTCCGACTAGAGCTGGGGTTCGCTGTTGTTGACTGCACGAGTTCTTCACAGCAGAGTCAGATTACGTCCCCGCCCACCAAAAGTTTCCCCCAATCATTTCCTTGCCGTCAAACATAAATCTAGGCTTCGCCTCCTGTGTCGCTAGACTCTTCAGCAACCCTCCAAGAGCAGATCTCTCAGTCACAGTTCTTCTTAAGTCACAGCTGCAACTGCTGAGCATTAGAAAGCGATCACTTGCAATTTCCCTTCTTCTCTGCGAATTTGTGAAAAGGAAGGATCGTCAAAACTTTAATTTTTGTTGACTTTAAAAAGGATTCAAGTTTGCCAGTCAGGCTGTGCGCCCTCACAGGCTGTCACTGCAGTCTTTGGGCACAGCTCTCTTGGATTTAGAAAGAAGGATTTTTCTCCCCTTTTTTCTTTTTTTTTTACTGCGAGAAGCTATTCTTTAACTTTTGCGCATGAATCTCCTCGACCCTTACCTGAAGATGACAGAAGAACAGGAGAAGTGTCACTCTGACGCTCCCAGCCCCAGCATGTCGGAGGACTCCGCAGGCTCACCGTGCCCGTCCGGGTCCGGGTCGGACACTGAGAACACCCGGCCGATCGACAACCACCTCCTCTTGGGTACAGAATATAAGAAAGAGGGCGATGAAGAAAAGTTCCCGGTGTGCATCAGAGATGCGGTGTCCCAGGTGCTGAAGGGCTACGACTGGACGCTGGTGCCCATGCCGGTGCGCGTCAACGGCTCAAGCAAAAGCAAACCTCACGTCAAGAGACCCATGAATGCGTTCATGGTCTGGGCTCAAGCCGCACGGAGGAAGCTGGCCGATCAATACCCGCATTTGCACAACGCGGAACTCAGCAAAACCCTGGGCAAACTTTGGAGGTAGGTTCGCGTTGCATTCGCAATCACACTTGTGTGCTTTTACGCGCCGCTGTGCGCAGCGCACTATTTCTTCGATTCTTCGCACTCTCCAGGCACCATCTGCATGAGAGCTTCACAATCTTTCTGGAAATGTAACTCCGTTCACATTATTTTCTCTCAACTACTGATCTCTCATTGTGATTTTGGATTCACTTGAAGTTTAGGTTTAGGATGCACAAACTTGTATTTTAGCTCCTTCTTCTTCTTGACAGTTAATATTTAAAACGGTGGATGCAATAATTCAGTCAATTGCACATCTCCTAAAGTGATTAATCAACTGTCTTGTGCGTGTTGTTCATTGAATGCGTTTTAATGTGAATGTACAATTCTGTGATATTTTCAGATTGCTCAACGAAGCAGAGAAGCGCCCGTTTGTGGAAGAAGCTGAGCGTCTGAGAGTGCAGCACAAAAAGGACCACCCCGACTACAAATACCAGCCAAGGCGGAGAAAGTCAGTGAAGAACGGGCAGAACGACCCCGAGGACGGCGAGCAGACCCACATCTCTCCAAATGCGATCTTCAAGGCGCTGCAGCGGGCCGATTCTCCAGCTTCAAGTCTGGGCGAGGTGCATTCTCCAGGAGAACATTCAGGTAAGAAAACAACAAATAATAATAATAATAATAATAATAATAAAGGAGAAGAAAAAAATCATTTGCTGGTATTGTTATTTTAAGCATGACTCACTGTGGCACTGCGTGTATAAATCAAATATTTAGAAGCTGTTAGGGCCTTGAACAGACACCTGTTCATGATTAGGGATTAATGATTTAGTGCTTTACAAGCCATCATGCAGATATCTGTCAGTATAGTGTCAACAAACTCATCCTCCTGAAACCATTTGCAAATATACTGGTATTTCAATGCACCAGTCCCTCGTGGAGGTGCATTTGATTTCAAGGCTAACTCTGCCTTCCCTCTAACCAGGTCAGTCCCAGGGCCCACCAACACCCCCGACCACCCCCAAGACAGATCTCCCCATCAGCAAGGTTGACCTGAAGCGCGAGGGTCGCCCCATACAGGAGGGCACCAGTCGCCAGCTCAACATCGACTTTGGAGCCGTGGACATCGGCGAGCTGAGCAGCGAGGTCATATCCAACATGGGCAGCTTTGACGTCGATGAGTTCGATCAGTACCTGCCACCTCACAGCCACGCCGGAGTGACGGGAGCGGCCCAGGCCGGCTACACCGGCAGCTACGGCATCAGCAGCTCCTCAGTCAGCCATGCGGCCAATGTCGGGGCCCACGCCTGGATGTCCAAGCAGCAGCAGCAGCAGCAGCAGCAGCAGCAGCAGCAGCAGCAGCAGCACTCTCTGACCACCCTGGGTGGAGGAGGAGAGCAAGGCCAGCAGGGTCAACAGAGAACCACCCAGATCAAGACGGAGCAGCTGAGCCCCAGTCACTACAGTGAGCAGCAGGGCTCCCCGCAGCACGTCACCTACGGGTCCTTCAACCTGCAGCACTACAGCGCCGCCTCGTACCCCTCAATCACAAGAGCACAGTATGACTATTCAGACCATCAAGGTGGTGCCAACTCCTACTACAGCCATGCGGCTGGCCAGGGCTCCGGCCTGTACTCCACCTTCAGCTACATGAGTCCCAGCCAGAGGCCCATGTACACCCCGATCGCCGACACCACCGGGGTGCCCTCCGTGCCGCAGACCCATAGTCCGCAGCACTGGGAGCAGCAGCCCATTTACACACAGCTCTCCAGGCCTTGAGGAGGCGGCCCTCAGCACTGACTGTACAACACCCATCACTTCCATAGACTTGTTCTTTCTGCACGGTGGCCTTTGTTCCACCATGACACACACCCTTCATTGCCACCATTAAAAAAAACATGACTTGGACTTTTTTATAGTACTGAAAATATATCTTTGGATTGGCTCACAACAGTGCCTTTTGTATTGGTTGGAATTGTGATTTATATTTTTTTAGATATAATGTTTTGAAAAAAAAAGTTAAATCCTCTGTGAGGACATACTGGTTATAAATATTTTAGTATGTACTGTGTATGTGTTTTGCTCTTGTCATCTTCATCATCGTCATACTCAGTGTCATCAGCATCGTCATCATCACACTTTGAAGGTTTATTAAATCTAAAGTAGCGGGAATGCCGGGTAAAAATACCATCAGTGGCCTTACGTCTTTATTTTTTCTACACAAGTAAGAAACATCAGTTTACTGACACTGCCGTCTTATAATGCCTACAGCCTACATTCTGCTTTAAATTTTTGTACTGTACATATTTTATTGTAATTCCCATGAGATGCAAGAATTGAGCAATGCAGGTTCGAAATAGATTTAAAGTTTTTTTTGGCCATGATATGACTGTGTCATCAGTGAATTAGTCAAATATTCTACTTCTTGTTCTTTGCTTTAGCTCAAATGATTGTGTTGGAAATGCTATAGCAGGTGCCATTTAATTCTACTAGGGGCCTTACTGTGTTGCTCGATGTAACTGTGCAACGCTTGCTTTTATCTGGGTACTGCCTTGATACCATTGGTGCCTCCGGAGCCCCAGTGGAGAGGCTCTGGCATTCAACACTGGCATTGCAGTGTTGAAACCACGGCATAGTTCTGACTTCCTGCTTGAGGAGATGCAGGAAGTGACCTTTGACCTGATTCTCCTCAGCAGCCAGCAGGTCTGAGTCTGGCATGCTTCTATCATTCCTAAAGCCTCATCCTTGTTTCTAACCTTTTTTTCTTAATTTATTCTTTAGCATTAATTTTATTTGAGAATAACTATTTGCAATTATCTTTTTAATTCAGTGGTACAAACTTGTTTATTTATCATTTGTAAATGTTTCCATATTAAAGTGTTTATTCATGATCTAGTTATGTACAGATTACTTATAATTACACAATGAGTCTTTTTCTAAAAACAGAAAAACTGGAATTTTTCTTTTTTCTTTCTTTTTTCCTAACAAATTAATTAATGGATATGAAAGCTGCGGCTGTTTTTTGTAAAGAATTTGCTGGAATCAACAGAATACTTTTTGTTTTTGAAAAAAAGTTGTGTTCCTCATTTTATATTCTGTATCATTAGTTCTCATCTTGTCATCTCCTTAATGCAGTTTCCGTAGGTAAACATGGCATTGTCTTAAAAGCTTATCTTTTGTATTATATTGTTTGCAATAAAAACAAAACACTGAGAAATATGCAATCGTCTGGTGCAATTAATTATAAGCATGCTTCATACTGTATTATCTGTATTTTATTTGTCCGACGACAATCAGTGAGGTCAATTCTGACAAGATGGCAGAAGACTGGCTCAACTGAGTTTGAATCACAAAACAGAAGATTGTTGTGATGTGACCCAGTTATTCTAACTTCTTCTGCTTTAATCCGATACCCACTGCAGCAGCTTGGTTAAGTTTTCTTTTTGACCAATGTGAAGTGAAAATGAAAGTCGGTAAATGCACGTGATGGCACTGGGAACAGTGGTTTTGCTTCTGGCTTCTCAGACCATGAGGTCACAGATCCATTATTACCACAGACCATTGAGAAGACGTATGTCCGCACCCCTACCCCGCCGCCTGTATACACCATAGCTTAAAGAAACAAACTATACATTGAATATTGTTTATTCATTACTTGCCAAGTAATATAGGAATAGAGCTGACCTTAATAAATCAGTGGCAGTGTAAACACAATCAGGTACTATAGCTTTGTGTTGAAATTCGAGGCACATTCACAGATGACGTCTCTTTCCTCACATCAACTCGACTGAACCTTTCTCTGCCACCCACCACTGCACCTCTTCTCACTGTGATGACTGGACATCTTTTTTTTTTTTTTTTAAAGTTCCCTCAACTCATTGTACAAAAAATACACAAAGACTATTCTTGGCAATCCAACAAAATTGACAGATAATTACAGTATTATATCCAAAAAGTTGTCAAGTTTGACCTACTAAGCTGAAATGAGATAAATTGAAACAAAGAAATATTCCGACGAATGAATGAGTTTTCATATCACTTTTGTTTTTCTAAGGGAAATTAAAAAGGTGGATTTCCACCACACCAATCACAATTCATGTCATACCTCGTTGTAACATTTTAGCATTGGCACCAGTCTGTAACTTCCTCTCACAATTTCTTGATGAGAACTACTGAAAAAGGGAACCAGCTTTTTTTCTTTTTCACTATGTTGCACCAACATGTAAAGTGAAATAAATAAAGGACTCCTTGAGCCGTTGTTTTGCACATTTATGTCAAAGTCAAATAACTGTTAAAAAAAAACATGTCAATGTATTTCTATTCAAATTCCTAGAAGTAATGCTGTGTATATTTCTATCTTTTGGTATAATATCAATATACGATACTGTCATAAGCTGCCAACATGTAGCTCTCTCACATGCTGTGGGGTTTGTTGAGAGTGGAAAACAGTAACTAAACTTTGGGAATGTGGGTTCGGCTGAAAGGGAAATCTCACTATTTTAACACACAATACCGCATTCATACTGTATTCACTGACTGATGGTGACAGTGTATCAGGGAGTGTAGCCTACACTTAGAATTGTGATTTAAAGTTGATTTCCACAATTTTTGCAGTAACAATCTCTGCTAACTCTGCTTCTTCTTCAGTAACTTTGCTTCAAACTGCTGCTGCAAATAGGTGCTGATTAAAACAGTATTGTGTTATATAAACTTAAAAAACACACATATATATATATATATATATATATATATATATATATGTGTGTATGTATATATGTAAGACAGTGATCCTACTGCAGGCTTGACTCTGCTGTCTCTGGTTAAATATGAGGGCTGAGTGTGTGAAGTCCTGAGCCCACCTCCCACAGAGAGCTCCCCTGAGGCACATCCATCACTGGATCTCCAGTGGCTCGGACCCGGAGCGAGGCAGCGGGGCAGCGGGGCCCCGGGGCCTAACAGGGCAAAGGGAGGCCAGTTAGTGATGGCTCGAGGGAGAACCGAAAGGTTTAGCAGGGGGATCACAAGGAAAGGAACTTTTTTTTGTTGTTGTCTACCAAACCAAGGAATTTTGTTAATGACTGACAGGGCTGAGACATTAAGATGCCGGGTCACTACATATTTTAGAAGAACTCCAAATAAGGACTCCAAAACAGAAAAAAACAGCAGACTGTCAGAAAGACGAGTTGAAGGGGAATAATGGAGCGTTTTCAACACAAACATTGACATTATAGTTGTTAGGAGGAGTTCTAAATGTAAAAGAAATCCTGCCTGACTCAAACAATTGGCAAACGCCATCCCAATGTCCTGATGCTGTCTGAGCTGGCTCCAGCAGGCGTAGAGTAACACAGCACTCAGGACATGATTGGCTCCTGATGGAGGACGTTGCTTGAGAGTTAAACTGTAGCCAATATTTCTGTTCAGCAAACAAGGGGAAAAGTCGACTTTGGTAAACACAGGTCCGGGTTCTTCCAGCTTCAGAGAAGGACCAGAACACGTTTGCTCAATTGTTTAATTCTCAGTTTGTTGGCGTGTGCGCGCATGGGAAAATGTGAACCGTTTACATGTTCAAGTCCAGCTCATAATGAGTTCAGATATACTGAAATCAGGTGATCATATTAGTATTACTTTTAGGAAATAATTGCTCTTTTAAAATTAAAATTCATGAATAACAACAACTATTTCCACAACAGGAATGAAAGACAGCGTGTGGAAAATGACAAAAAGTCAGCGGAAACAATGTTGTGTGTGAAATAAAGTTAGAGTTAAAGTTAGAGTAGCTGGACGATGAGAACCACTTTCATCGTGTTTCATCAGAATTTCATCAGAATACTGTGTCACGTGTGTCACCAAATCAGGAAATGACATCAGGATTGAGGCTTTCCCTGGGTGAGACCACGCTGACTCATGTTTCGGGCTTTTCTGCCACCGACAGCCTTGCCCAGTAGCAGTGCAAACACAATGATACATTTAATGTGTTCCATATACACTGCATTAAAGGCGAGGCAAATAAAAAACATCTTTTCTAAAGCAAGAACCCCAGCCTGCTGCCCTGGGCTCAGAGAGCCTTGGCAGTGGCAGAGTGACCCAGCCAGTTGGTGGATCGGAGGCTATGATGGGACTGCTCCCCTCTGAACAGCAGGAGTGCCCTGATGGATGTTTCCAAGAAGGATCGGAAACAAGACCAAATTTTTCTTTCTTTCTTTTTCAGACAGGCCTTTCCACGGGCAATTTTCCCAGGACGACCCCATTATTATTCCACAGAGACGTCTGCCCCCTCCGATCCCTATGGGTGGTCTTTCTGACGGCAAAGGGGAAGAGGAAAAGAAAAGGAAAAGGGGAGAAAAAAATCCGGTGATACACCCGTGGAGACTGGACAACAATAAAATATACAACAAAGTAAAATGAGATGACGAGTCAAACGGCACTCCGGCATAGTGCAAGCTTACTCCGTCTCCCCTGGTGCACTGCTTTGTGTGTATAATTGTCTGTTACAGTATATCTAAAAGAAACCCGTTTCTAGATTTAATTAAGGCAAAATGAACATATCCAGATATATGTTTGTGTTTCAAACATAATGTTGTATGACCAGTTTATTGTGTTTTCTTTGTGGATATGTGCCGCTGGTAACCATTCCTTTGTTTTGATTACCCACAGGGACAGTTTGAATTGACCCCCACACTGAGTTGCTTTTAAATTGTTCAGTCCATAAAACCCTTTCTTAAACTAATAAGAAACATCCAGTGGAGGAAACCCCTGCTAAATCACTGAGCAAGACAAGCCGACTACAAGGCCGTTACCATGGGAGCTACACCCTCAGCTGAAAAACGACTATGTGCTGATTCAAGATGGGAGCAAACATTTCCTACATCCTGAAGCGTATTGATTATTGTATACATTGAATCGGAAGAGTTCCCTGAATAACGGTCACAGGAGTCCACTAACTCCTGAGGGATGATATGTATCTAAGTTTACAATACCTTCTTGCCACTGTTTGATTGTGTGCTCTGTTTGAGTAGACTTAGGAAGTGAGACTTTGCCCCGCAGCCATCCATCTTGCGCTAGGCCCATGAGGACATCGGCCTGTGCCAAGAGGCCGAGCTGGGCCAGCCTGCTGGAACCCTTGGTGAGCTCCCTGCCTTTGTCTGAGGATGTGGAAGAAACCTGGCACCGGCCCGAGGTCAGCGTCCCAAAATGATATTACCATAATCCCATTAAGTGTGTCTGAGGCCTCATGAGCTCCAGCTCAGTCTGGAGGAGGTAGGTGAGAGATGGCAGTGGGTGGTTTTGTGGCTGAAGAAATGGAGATGATACTGTTTGAGGCCATTAATGAAATTTCATGGCATGCAGACTGCGTATGCTGTAGCTTAATTACCTTCATATCTTAGACTATGTGATAATATGCAAATGAAAATATGGATCATAGGGTCATGTATTAATGTAGGCCTCAGTTGAAGCCAGTGTTTTTATCACAGTATGTGCAACCTATTTTCCTTGAGACTCACTGCATGACCAAAAGAAGTTTTCTTGTTTTAAAGTGTGCCAAAAAGGAAGACAACGCTCCATAAGAGAAGCCTGGAGCCAAAACAAGATGATGGATCAAGTGGGTGTGTCTTTAAGCTTCATTTAATCAACCTTTCTCATCCTTATCTGTATTATCCCTCGTGCTTCAGAAAAGGATTCTCTCTAATAATAATGAGATTTCCAATCCTTTCTACATTTGTTTCCGATTAAGACACAGAAAGAAAACCTTTTGCTGTCCAACCCACCATGGACACAGTAGTTTTCTTTGCTAATTCCTTCGTCTGTACCTAGTAAGTTTCCACAGAACATATCGTTTTACAGTGCACATGCCCAATTTGGCACAGGTTGTTTGAGGGGTTGCAAATCGACACGTCAGCAAAAGCATGAGAGCTGACTGAAAGCCATGATTTGGCAGTCCATCCTTGAGGCATAACCGAGTTTGTAACACATATTGAGACATTATGTGACATGTAACACAAGAATTCAGCCTAGTTCCTGTTTTGTTTCATTGTTTTAAATTGGTACCACAGCTATGTATAAAATAACCAAAACTTGGTCGCAATAAAGTATTTTTCTGCCATGCAGTCTTACATTTTTATAGATTTGTTCAGCTACTGAATTGCAAACAGGAGGGCTGTTCGGAGCTTTCTATTTGCTTGCTTTCTCGTGTCATAATTATCTCTTATGTTTGTCCTGTTCTGAATAACAGCAGGATTTTTTTTTTCAATTTAACACTTTTCTCAGAGCCGAGCGACAGTGGGAGGAGTTGCATCCGGGGTGGGAGTGTATGTTATGTAAAGTGTGTTTATTTTTGTGGGAGCAGAAGTATTAGCTGCTGGTTCTGGTGGTGACTACAGTGATTGTCGGCAGCCATTTCTTTACTTACAGGGCCCAGCATCTCAAACATACCTCCCCTATGTTTGTCCATTCCATCTATGGGACAACCAGTGAGACTTAATCCCTTGTCCAAATAAGTTAATACCTCAACTAACATGTAAAAGTAAAGTTCAGGGCCAGATGCAGATTCCTGAGAGACACACTGTGCATAACCTGGCAGTAAACCAATTAATTACACACAGAGTGACAAAGTGACACACACACAAATCTGCAGCCGGACACATCTCTCTCTCTCTCTCTCTCTCTCTCTCTCTCTCTCTCTCTCTCTCTCTCTCTCTCTCTCTCTGAGTCGCACACACTAACGGAGGAAATTATCTGTTTTTGTTTTGCCTTTAAAGTAAAATGTCCCTGTTCCATATTTTTTTTTTGTGTGTGTTTTATAAGTGTGCGTATGTTCGTTTCTTCTCTCTACTTCTCACCCTCTTTCCCTTGCTGACCCCCCCCCCCCCCCCCCCCCCACCCCAGCATGTGTTCTGATATGGTTCGTGTCTGCTGCTTTCCCCTTTGGGAGAGGGGCTTAGTGAAATATGGGCAGAATGCCTTACGGTCAATGGGGTCTTCACCGGCCTCATTTCCTCCATGCAGGGCTCTGTCAGAGAGCGCTAAGCAGACCCCCCAGCACTGATGCTGACAGCACATGAGGAAGCAGACAGTATTGAGTTACCTTAGAATTAAAGTAAATATCACTTCACTGTAGTAAACAGAAGCGGTTACTCAATTTGAGTAAAGAGACTAGTAAAACACAAGTTTCACTGCTTAAGGTTTGCTGGGAAGATTACTGCGACATGACAGCGGACCACTCACATAACTGGGTGACAATAAAGTGCACGTTAAATCTGCATTCGCTAAACAAATATATGAAGAAGAGACCTAATTTAATGGATTTCACAAAAAGAGAACAGCATCATGTTCTTATGCTAACATCCTGCAACTTTCACAAAGTTACATGTGCATCCTCTTTAGTGCATTAATTGGTAGCAGTTCTGGGATGGGGGTTGGGCAGGGCTCTGGGTTGTTCTTCTGTGTGCCCTATTATTTTCTCCACAGGCAGTTTAGTGCTTTCCAACTACCTCTGAAGCATCAGCAGTTTTGGCCTCATCATGTGCAGAAGGGAATACTTTGGTGCAGGGGGACTCTCTGCAGGAAGCTTTTATGCAACTCTAATTTTAGAGAGCAGTTGTTTTTACAGATGCCCATTCCTCTCAGACGGTTTCATCTGTTTGATGGTAATGTCTCTTTTCTGGCAGGATATCGTTTAGTCCAGCCCTAGCTCACATAAGTTAAGATACAACTCTTCCTCATTCGACAGCTGTATTTAAAAAAAAAAGTAATCTTTTTCAGCTCTCTTTTTTTCTACCAGTGACTTAGACAACATGGAATTACCATCATGTCCCAGAGTGCCTTGCAGCAACAGCTGTTGGGAACAGGTGTGTGTCATGAGCACATGGTGATGGTGATGAAGTCTGCCACATGTTAAATGCATAAAACCCAAGAGAGAGAGAGAGCGAGAGAGAGAGAGAGAGAGAGAGAGAGAGAGAGAGAGAGAGAGAGAGATAGATGCGTACGTCTATTAGACCAATGTTGTGTCCAAGTAGAGGAAAAGTAGAGGAAACTAGCCAACACATTTGGGACAAACTTAAAAAAGATGCAATAAGTGTCTTTTTTACATGGGCTTGATAAGGGAGGAATTTGAATCTCTCACTTTGGGGCAAGATGATCACAAAGTGGGATTTCAATAAATGAGTGAGTGTTGTGCCCAAGTACAGAACCAAAGCTGCCAGATGCCTCTCTCTCTCTCTCTCTCTCTCTCTCTCTCTCTCTCTCTCTCTCTCTCTCTCTCTCTCTCTCTCTCTCTCTCTTAAGCCACTTTCTGTAACTTACTGTGAAATTCCAAGGAGGTTTTCATGTGCAACTTCTCAAATGCAAGACTGCATGTTTTCTAAAGATTATTTTATTGTGTCCGTTGCATTTTAACGCTTAAGTTGTCTCCCTACCTGGCAAATGTCATCATTGTTAAGTTTAAACCCAAGCAGATGAGAGGGAGAGGCCCTTGGTATCAAACTGCAGAAGAGCGCACACTGGTTTCCATGGTAATAAAGCCTGTTGCCGTTCGTGGGCCTCGGTGGCCCATTGGCATCGGCCAACGGCATACGAGATGAAGCTCCTAAGCCTGGGAAAAACCATGCCCTCTCCAGATTTATGATAGCTGTGAAAACTTCAAAATTCTCTCCCAGACGTGTCAACAAACATCACAGCGCAGGTTCAGCTATGCGTGTGCTCATGTGCAAAGGTCCAACAAGCCTGTTTGACACCTTGTTAAGGTTTTCCTCTCCTTCCTCCTGCTTTATCTAGCTTTGCACATCCATACCTCTCTAGCCCTTTGGACTCTGGGCACTGACCCCAATACTCGAAGAAGCCTCCTAACCAACACAACATTTGGCTTCCAGATTGTTCCCCCTCATGTTTCCCCATGAACCTCCTTTTAAAGCGTCTCTGTATTGTTGTCCAGCAAATTGATATGTTTGTTTCATATGTACTGTATATGTTTTTATGCTGTTATTGTACTCTGTAATGATAGATACCAAACACAACTTTATCATCACAAAATCATCAATTCGTAGGATTGGGCTCCAACTGAGAAACAAAACAGATTTCTCTATAGTTGCAATTCCTTTTTCAATTTCCATTCAGTTCTACATCTGATAATTCAAGGGTCTGTTAACCTCTACATTACAGGTTTCATGTCCTACCTAGAGCATGACAAAAGTCCAATGGACCTGTGTCCCTGTCTCTAATTTGCCAAAGTACTCCACATTATCCATTAGAACTGGCTCTCCTGTAAGATCCAGGAATGCACTGTTGCATATCAATGACCCACATCAACAGAGAAAGAGACAAAGAGAGAGAGAGAGACAACACAAAGAGAGGATGAAAGGGCCCCTTTCTAACACAGTCACACACACAAACACACTACAACACACAGAGGCAGGCAAGTCCGTGAAATATGACAGCACCACGGTGAAGGTGGGGGTCAGAGAAGCCATATTGTAACAATCTTATTCTGTGGTCATTAATCGTATCCTGCTGTTCCAGCCTCCCCGACCGTGTGCACTGAGCGTATGTCAAACACATTTCCCCTCTCTCGGTGGGCACACTCCCAGCCAGCTCAAATGCTGCACAAAGACACAAACCCTGAGAGCTCCTGAAGGCAGACAGGCCAGATAATCTCTCCCTCGGACCCCAGCGCCAAGTCCAGAGCCAACCATAAAGACACAGAGAGACAAGGCCCACAGGGATCGTCCTCTGGCCCGGCTGCTGCTGATGCTACCACGCTACATTCACGACAAATGCCCCGACAAATCACATGTTGTGGAGTGAAAAAGAAATATTTCAACAAACCACTTCATCTCTGTCCCTACTGGCTTCATGAGTAAAAGTTGTGAAGTGCTACTGTTTAAATGTACATTGAGTCACTGTTGCTTTTTTACCACATGGCTTTCCATAAGTGGGTTCCAAACAACAGATGGCTTAGCTCAAATATCTGTCCTAAGTAGGCTTATTTGATCTGTACAATGGGACACTTTAATGGGACATTTGGTTGGAATCGAGAACAAAAGTAATCATTTGAGATATGCTTCTGTTATATAACTGATTACAGTTTCTCTCCAGCAATCCTAAAATCTGTTCATTGATCAATACAGACAATTTCTGGGCAGCCATGGGTATTTGGCAACAGCAAAGTGGTCTTCCCTTTCTTCCTTTTTATCCATCTCTCCCTCCATACTGCCCGTCTTGCTCCCTCTTTTCCCCTCCTGCTGTGAGCTGCCTCATTAGGGAAGTGATAACGTAACCCCTCTGTTTCATCAAGCGCTGCCATTTGTCATTATGACAGACAAGTGCCGAGGTGTGCCAACTGAGTGACAAGAAGAAAGTCCTCCCATTGGCCCTGTATCTAGTTGTATCTATCTTTCCACCTTTCTTTTTAACACTGCCTTCGTGCACACACAGACTTAAAAAATATAAAATTCCCCTGTGTTGCGCTGTCACTATGAATGTTATCAAATATAAATATATTACAAATATTGTTATCATCAATAACTTACATTTCCATGTTGTATGTGGCTCTACATATGTCTCAAACTGCAACTGAGAACTATTGTCAGAAACCTGAGATGTCTCTTGACAAGTAGAGTCTCCAGAGCGATGGAACCCCATCAATCACAGCACAGGAGGTCAGGTGAGAGAACTGCTTTTCACTAACAGTCTGGTCTGAGATCCTGACAAGATAATAGATTGTGAAGCTGTCAAAATGGCTTGATTGAGGAGACGTATTGACTGTAGATCAAAGAATTTCTAGAGAGTTCAGCAATTGTAAGTGATATATTGGTATCACTACTGTTGCTATTAGAAGAAAAACACTGTTATGGTGGCCATTCGAGCTGTGGAAGTAGACCATTATGCAGTTTGAAGCACAGGGTTATATCTTATCAGACAACCTGGTCTATTGCGTCATCTCCATCTTACACTTACACCACTCTGAATCAGTTGCTTCTCTTTTTTCAGGAGCTACCAAGATAAACTAATACAGAAATGAATGGCCAGAGCAGCAGTCCACGAGAAAAACTAAAGAGCTAGTAAACCCAAACAGTGCAATCGTAGCAAAGATAAAATGCTAATCTGAATGTGACTGCAACACATAGATGGACAATAAACACTCCTAGCATAAAGACACACTCACATTGATCAAATAAGTTCTCCTATGGTCAAGGGATGAGTGTAAGGAGCCGAAGATGCCTTGACAGAACCCTTGACCTGTGGGTCTTAGTTTGGGTGGGTGCCCGTCAGTGGGGGCAGGAGGCGGGAGTGATTGATTGGGTCCCTGTCAGCAGGCTCAGCTGGACATCCTAGAAAGATCTCCCCATCCATCAGATTGTCCAGACCCAGAAGGAGCTGCTTCCAGATGGGCAGCATTGTTCCTGGCCCACCCTGGCAGACGTCTGGAAGACTCTGCAAGACCCAAAATGTTATTGACAGCAGCCACAGACAACCCACGTCTTCTGCATCTGTGCCTGTCTGTCTACATGGAAGTCAGAGCACACACCCGACCTAATCAATAGTACACACTGGATAGGACTTGCAGAAACAAAAGCTGTCATTACAATCCCTAGGCATAGCTCAGTGATCCTCCGCACAGTGGCGATAAGAGGTTGCAGTGATGGTGTGATGGTGTGCTGCCAGCGATCACTGTGTCTAGTGCCTAGTGAGGCGTAACATGGAGACTTAATTGTGGTGCAAGGCCTAATTGCATGGTCAGGACAGGGGGTAATGAGTTAATCCCAAGCCAGTCATCCATGATGAGAAGAAGCAAGTCCTCAGCACAGTAATTACACTGCTGCTCATTAACCTCTAAGCTTCAGGACACAGCAGCGCGGGACGTGTTCAATTGTAATGTTCTTTTATATATTTGATTTGGTTTGATAACAGGTTGAGTATTTGTTAGTGGTGGTCTTAGAATTAAGCAACACTCCTCATAGCATCGACCAGCCAAGCCAGGGAGGCTAGGAGCTCAGTCAGTGATTTGGAAAGTCCAGGAGTACTTTCCAGGTTGCAAGCCCTGTTGACAGATTCAAAAGTATTTTCTTGGGGAGGGCTATTTGGGAGAAGATATTTAGGGAAATGGGTGGGGATATATGTGATCCCATGGCCCCACTATGACAGGCGTCACGCCACCCTCTACGTAATGATCTCTTCCATATGGACCCAGGCATGGTCAGTCTGTGTTTACATGAGCTGATACCCAAAACGTGTCCCGAGACTCGTTCTCTGGCACTGAAGAGAGTAGACGAAGAGAGTAGACGAAAGGCGTTGGGCAATCAGGACACCCCCTACTGAAGGTCCATTAACGCATACTGCACAGTGGCACCAAGCAGAGCAGCAACTCCCCCCCACCAGGTCCACATGCACTTATACACAAAGAGTACACCCATCATATTTTCATAATTGTTGGAGGCACCTGAAGTCAAGGCCAAGTCAACACATTTTGCCTGGCAGCCTGTGAAAAGGGCCATTTATGTGGAATGCATTTCAAAAGCATTTCATCTGTGTTTGCTTCAGAAAATTGAAGAAAAATATCAGGTTGTCACATTCAGATCACATCCTTAAAGAATCTGTGCCTCTTTGTCAACCTTGGAATGAAGTGTCAAATCATTTTAACAAGGTGGAAGTCTAAAGTATCTTAAGTTTCACTGCCAAACCAAATACTGGCAGCTGGACTTAAGACTGGTACCGGTCATTGCAACGGTACGTACAACCTCCCGCTCTGGAAGAAAATGTGAAATGTGGAAAAGTTCGGACTGTTTGGTCATTTGCTGCCAGTATACCAAAAAAGGTGCATTAAGCTTTCCGGGAGATTCATCATAGGGATATAAGACGATCTCACAGTGACAGAGAAGTATGCAACACTGAATATAAATGAGACTGTGATAATTTCTCTGGTGTACCTCCTTTAGGTTTGGGCTCTATCAGCAGAGAAAAAAAAAAGAAGTCTCCGTGATAGTCTCTCCTCTTTTCAAAACACCAATTCACTCTCAGAGTATAAACCCCCGTGTGGATGTTTGGAGAAGGGGGCTCTCCCCATAGTCTACTTAAATAACCACTTGCCGTGGAATGAAACCAGATCCATTATAGGACCCTGGTATCTCCTCTCCTACTGGCACCTCTCAGTCCTGACTTCGTCCTGAGTTCAGGGACTGAGTTTAGCGATGGGCGCTGTGATGGTGGAAAGCTGCCCCTTCTCTGTTGACTCAGAGCTGGAAGTGAGTAAGCTGAACTCGGGCCTTGTCTCACTACGGACCAGCCGCACCCCGCTAATGACATCCAGCCCTTGACATTCTTAAAAAGTCTCTGGTTATTAAGGAAAACAAACAAGGACATCAGACTCACTCACTCTCAGTGCTAACAAATACCGTCCCCAGGCAATCGGCTAGATTGCTGGTGCAACTCAATATTCCCCTGTTGAAAATCAAATCAGGTTATGGTGATTTGGAATGCACAGCGAGTGTAGCCCAGCATTTATCCTGTAAAGTGAATGAGACATCTGTGGATTTGATAACACACAGAGTGTGTGCAGGGAAGGAGGCTCAAGTTTTCCAGCTACTACACTGGGAGGAGCAAAGGAGAAAATACACACACTCACGCACATTTCCCGCTAGCGTAATGTGTCCTCATTGCAAAGGGTTTTGTGATGGGATGTGGTTCTCATCCCATTGGAGGGAGCTCTCCCACCCACTCCACCTGCCCCCAAATCACCCCTCCCTCCCTCCCTCCCTCCATGCCTTCCTCCCCCATCTTGCCACACATCATTGCCCTGCTAAACGCTGACAATTGGTGACAAATGGACTGCACTGCACACTGTGCGTCAGTTGCCCCGGGAGACGGTGGCGGACCTAGGGGCAGGGAAGGAGAGCAGAGGAGGAAGGGAGCGGGGAGTCCTTGCAGCAGCAAGACTCCTGGCACAGGTGGCTGAAAATCAATACAGATCCGGCCAATGATTGGGCCTGACAGCACAAGAGCAGTGGAGTGTGGGAATCCACTGAGTGCCACACACAGCTAAATTGGATGATGGAGGGTAAGAGAGCACTTGAAGTGCAGCGGGGGAGGGGGAGGGGCAAAGACACGTTATTCCACATTATCACAATGACATTTTGACAGACTGACAAGGACACGCTCCGAACGCATGCACACATAACACAGGATAAATGAGAAAGACACGTTAACAGATGGCATCCGACCACTTACGCACAATTCATATTTTGCATGTTTGTGCAGCTTGTTTAATGACACCACAGTCCCGCGGCAATTACACTGTTCAGGGTTAACAATGCAGCTGCTGACAGTGGCATGTTGACCTATTAGGAGACTAAATGCCCTGGTTTAGTGCAAAAATGCATGCATGTATGTACACTTGCTTTCTGTCTTGCACAAACACACACTTGCTGAGCTTGCAGTCTCATTAATTTCCCCCACGGCTGAGTGCATGCTAAAGCGTGGCACCTTGGCTGCTGCTTGGCCTAAACATGTCAACAGCCATTCCTGCAGGTCGAGAGAGGTGCAGCAAAATTATATAAGGAAAGAAAACAAATAAGTCACTGAACAAATAAAAAAAAAACAAAAAAAAACATCAAGAACATGAAGAAAGTCTCTCTAACAACACCACAAAAGGCATTTCTGCATTTGCTTTTGTTTAATAGATCATAATTCATTAACACATAAGTCCAGGTGACAGGTGTACCTATCATATGTCAGATATCACAATGTCAGTGATATTTCGTGCAGGGAACAAACAGTTTCTTACAGAGAATACAAATTAAGTGAAACAAGGAAAGAGGGATTCATCATTTTTTGGCCTGTGCTCAAATTCTGCTGTTTGTTCACCATGACTAAATATACCATTTTACACAAATCGACAGACAGTACTTTCTGGCTGTGGATAAGTCATTCGTGCACATTTGAATTAATACTGATGAACTGAGGCATCAGCCAAAAGTCTCTGAATCAGATAGTTGGAATCCACTCGTGGAGACCTTTACTGTCAGTCTATTTGACAGGGAGGAACCTCGAGTAAGTGACATTCCCACCCTGCACCCCCTGATGAAAGACCCCTCCCACATATGACAGTACAAATTAATCAAGATCCCAGACAAACCCTCACCCCCTATGCAACAAAAGGATTTCCCTGGGCCCTCTATGGGCTCACCAGGCAATTAAACTACATGCGCAAGTGTAAGTGCATGTGTGCCTGCTCATATGCAGCCTTATCAACAACTACATCCCATCTCCTGAATTATTATTCATGTATTAAACATGAGCAAATATCTGTGTCAGAACCAGCAATGCATATTTATGTGCGTGTTTGGTTTGTAAGTGTGTGTGTGTGTGTGTGTGTGTGTGTGTGTGTGTGTTTGTACATGCATGTGGAGGAAAATGTGTTTTGTGTGAAAAGGGGGGCACGGAGGGGCGCCACGATCAGCTGTGTGCAGGTTGCCGTCTTTGAGGGGTGGCTGGGTGGGGGTTTGAGGACATGCCGGCCCTGTGTGTGGGAACCCCGCGCTCCTCACTTCTCATACATTGTTCTCCTGCTCCTACAAACCGTTAATGCCACAAAAGATGCTCAGCCTATTGTGGCCCAGGACAGCTGAGGGGGGAGGGCAATGGGGCGGAGGCAAGCAAGGGAGGAGGGGTCTGGCCTAGACTGAGCCTGGTATGGCTGCCTAGGATACCTCCTCTCCTCTCCTCTCCTCTCTCCTCTCTGCTCCCCTGTCCTCTCCTCTTCTTTCCTCTTCTCTCTTCACTCAGCTCTGCCACTTAGCCCCTCTCAAGAGGATTTGGCAGGGCCGGATTTAGGGGGCCGATGCTTATCATACAAAAGAATTAAACCAACTCAAGGTCCGAGCTTTCTCTTCTAGTCCGCTATTGCTAATCTGAGAATCTGTGAAGGAGGGCTTAGGTGATGTTACATTTTCATTAGACTTCTGATGGCAAACGGGCCACTAATGGTAAGAGCCCTGGGTGCCATTGTGATGCAAATCCTGATTATTTCTTTAATTAAAGCATCAGAGGGGGGCCAGAGGGGAGAAGGGGTGGAGTTGACACTGACAGAACTGCATGTCCTTACCCCTTCTAGACAAGGATTCTCACGTCCGTCCCAGACTAGAGATCTGGGGCTCTGGGGGATTTGGCTGGTTTTTGAAAGGCTGGTTGGGTTAGGGGATTGAGGTTGAGCCTTTGAAATGGTGACACAGGTCGCCTATATTGCATGAGAGGCTAAAATTGTATCTAAGCCCCAAACAAGTTACAAGATCTTTTTTTGCAGTTACTGCAAAGAAAGCTGTCTTACAGCATCTCTATTGAAGGGCTCACATATATTCAATGGGCTCACACAATTGTAATGATCAATGCCCTGAGGTTTTCACATGTGGGCTCTTTGTATCATACCTTTACGCGTGAGGTCACATTACCTCACAAGGACGAAATGTTCCTCACCAAACCGTATCATGTTTATCATTGCAATGTTAATTCCTTAAAGAAAAAAAGCGAAACCTCAGAGAAGATGGATTCAGGGGGATGGCTGTGAGTTGACCTGGAACCGTTCACAACATGCTAGCTAACGATTGATAGTTGCGATGACCGTCTGTTACTGCAGGGTGAAAATGAAGGCAGTTGTTGCTCGTTTCTGTCCTGTTCCCTTGAGATGATGTGCACCTCAGAGGAGGAAGGCATAACAACATTCAATGTTGGGGTGGATGAGTGATCCACCCCCAGGATCTTTATTGTTTGTCCTCGCCACGGTTTTGGTATTCATAGGAAGGCTGTGTGCCCCGTGCGGCTGTGGACCAGATGTGGTCGTAAGCTGACTGTGTAGCAGGACAGGGACCACTGCTGGCACAGGAGACCAAGGGAGGGAGAGGGGGAGGGAGAGGGAGAGAAGAATAGAAAAAGATTGGTTGAATGTGTGCAAGACACCTCCCAAAACACTTCTGGTCAGCCTCCAGTAGCGGGTGAGAACTAGGTGCTTGTGCATTTGTGTGTGTGCACACGTGTGTCATGGTTGGCGGTGAGCGCGCACTGATGGTGATGCCTGTTGGAGGTGGAGGGATGTTGGGAGGGGGGAGTGGAAGGCGGGAGAGGAAGGGGTGTGTGTGTGGAAACCCTGAGAACTTTTTTTTTTCTCTCTCGGCGTAGCTGCGCCGCTCTCCAGGACCACGGAGTGTTGCACCCCTGCAGTTTAAGCCTCTGTCTCTTTTTGTCCCCAGCACAACAGCCTGTGGCATTCCATGGCAGCAAATCTGGCTGTGCTGTCACATGGGGGAGATTAGCCAAACTAAGACCTCAATAGAATGCTCACTTTACTCACCCATTCCAGCAGTGGCCGCCCCCCGCGCCCAAACACCCTCACACACCCAATTTAACCGTTCCTTGTCTAGACAGAGTGCAAAGCGATTATTATTGGCATTATTAAGACTTATAACCAATGCTCTTTTTCTCATTGTCACATTCCCAGCGGTACACATGAGCTGCCAAGCAATGAACCCTATTTCCCACTGTGAAAGGCACTTCCTCGTTGGTCGGGCCTGTGCAGCGCTCCACCTGGCCAAGCGCTGGCGTCTAAGACGAGACGCAAAATATCTTGCAGTGGATTGACATCTATTTCCTATCCTTTTTCTTCAGAGACTGTGGTTTCTTCTGCCTTCTGGCCCCTCCGGTCCACCTCCCCTTAATAATGAAGTTATTCTGGGCTTGGTCACAGATATTTTGAGTTATCCTAGCCACACCACCACTACCCACACACACTATCCTTATCTGGCTGAGGGACACACGGAGGAGGATCTTCCTGGAAATAAAGCTCCAGCAGGCTGCAGAGGTCTGTGGCTGCCTGGAGGAACCTAGGATGAAGTAGGAAGGGGGCAGGAGGAAACAGTGGAGATCTGGGTTGAACAGAACCGTCTCCTAGGGTGTACTGCAAGAACAAAGCCATCTGACTGCATTTATAGACAAAGAGAGAAACACATATGGTTCATGTTTGTTGCATGTCAGACTTACACCACTTTGCCCCGTTTACGCAACGCCTCCAGCCTCATTTACATATGTATTCAAGCTCAAATGGGAATTATTAGATTAAGATTTAGCAGATATATTCCCTGGGTACATTTTTTTCAAACCTGTTTACACCAGGTTGGAGTTAATGCACTCAAAGTGTACACGTCACAGATTGTAATAGTAGACAGAATCTGATGATGGTTATGATTTAAGAGTTAAGACCATTGTTCTAGTTATTGGTTAAGTGAATCAATCTTACTCTTTGGGTTAGCTTTCCAGTTTGAGGGAGGGCTGAGGTTTGTGAGGCCCAGGAGCTGAGGCCAGAGCAATAGTCTGAGTTTGCAGCTGGAGTCTGGGGGCCACAGTTGCAGCGGCACTGAAAATAATTAGGTTTATTTTCACGTAATGGTCTACTGCCCAGAGCAGCACCATTGCTAAGCATAGGCAAAAAGCTATTTAATCACTGCCACATAAAAGGACCTCTCTTACCGCCTCCCAAAATGGATGTCATTAATGGACCAGGTCTGGATGAAAAGGGGTGAGGGTGGGGACATCGCAGGCAGGGGGAGGGTTGATGCATTAAGGGAGGATATATGGGCACGAGCTGCCCAATCCAAACTGGCGAGCCATTCAGGCCATTCCTCAGTGGCACTGCCTCCCTCACCTGTTTTGCATTACGGAACAGAAAGCCAAAGCAACAGTAAGCTGTGAACCATGAAGTTTTACCATTAAGCATTGCAATATAATTGCGGTGTATTTGCTCTGAAGTCACATACTTGACACACATATTGCTGAACAGGAACATACAACATCTGAGCTGCATACAGTCCACGAGGGAGAACATTCAAACCTACTCTATAATATGATTTATTCACAATATTCTGCCAGTACAGGGAGAGTAACAATATATTATGTATTTGCACCATTGCATAGATATCAAATTCTGATAGCGATCAACATATCTCACTTTCTGGTTCCAAACACATTGGGCTTATTTTGTTTATCCTCATCGGTCTGTTGCTTTCTTCTGACGTAGCTGTCTGGCAGCTGCAGACATCTGCAGCAAACCCAGTGCACCGCAGTCCCGGCCAAGTCGAGCCAGGCCTGTGGAAGCACTGGGCCTGCTGGCTTTTACTGGACCGATCAAGTCATGCTTTTGGACATTGACATTGTGGGACCCAACAATCAACTAAGCCGCCAGAGGTCCAACACAACCAGTGGAAGGGTTACGCCAGTGACGTCCATAAATCACATAATTTCCCATTGAGTGCATACCCCTGTATCTCCAACCCACACAGAGCACTTTATAGTGCCTAACTCACCTTGCCCCCATGACTCCGGAGCTGGAATCTACTGTACATAAAAGTCATGTTTGTCAGTGATTTTTGCAATAAAACGCTGTATTGTCAAAAAGTGGTAATAATAAAGTAAGGTAGATTGGTCCAAGATGAAAATAATAGCTTTGGATCACTGCTGAGCTGGAGGAAATTGTGCGTGTAAGCAATCAGAGGGTGGGTTGCCCCGCCCTTGTAGTTCTATGGGCTTTGGGTGGGTGCCTTCATCTTTCACCTCAATGAGAAATAAGGCGCCTGAGTTAAGTTAACCTCTCTTTGTCAGGCTTTGGGTGCCTGTCAAACAGACAACCCTTAATCACCTTCACTTGGCAGTTGACCCAGTTATTATGGGCTGGCTTTGCAATATGGAAGCTGTGGGCATATCCAACATGTCCATTAAGGATGGTTTAATCCCAATTCCACATCCCCAGGGGCAGGGGATTACCAAAAAATCGAGCAAAATAAAGAGCGGATTATTAATGGGAAAACCAGAAAATGCCTTTGTCACAGATGACCTCTTGCCATTTCTGTGACACACCCACACGGACACACACATAAACACACACATGCACACTCAGGAGCAAGAGTGAAGTCAGTGCTTGGCACTGCAAGGTATCGTAGGTACCTGTCAAGCTCCTGGCTCCACTGATCCAGGCTGTTATTGCCCCTTCCTCCTATTCCTTCCAGCCTTCCCACTTTCCACTCACAACAGCAGTGCTTTGCCAGACGGGTCACCATCTCACACAAGAGTCTCACAATGGTGTATTGTCCGGAATATGCTAATATTGGTGGTAAAAGCAAGTGAGTTCAGGCAAAAGTTGACTAAAGGTTCGCAATGTTGCTCAAACAACGATTCTCCGCCTGTTTAACAGATTCCGCTATCAGGCATTTTCCAGCTGTCTCATGTGGTAGTCTTTTGGCTAATAGCACCAAAATTAGTATTCATGATGCGTCCCACACTTCCCTGCTTGTTTGCTCTCTGCTGTGTTCTCACCATAAATTTGGCCTCCAGAACAGCAACTTACAATGGTTTAAATACTTCTTGTTCTGTGACTGGGTGCATGTGAAAGTGTACATGCACTTTGCACATATGCTAGATACACATGCATGAGGTTATATGTGTTTATATGCTTTTAGAACTCATTGATACATGTTGTCTATAAAAACTATGCAATCTAAAAAGTGAATCTGGAATTTTCATAATAACTTGTGACCTTTTGATGTTTAATTGTTTTTGTAGTTTACAGGAAAGCTTTCAGTTCTGTTCTTGTCAAATCCCTGACCTTTTACATGAAGACAAACTTTTACTGCAGCTTTGAGAGGCAATTGGGAATTTTTAACCTACGCTCTTGTGTGGAAAACATACAACCACGGCAGCAGGTTGGACTTGGAAACAAGGGAATAAGCACGCTAAGACAGAAGCTGTGAATCCCCACTCCCAGAAGGCTACAGCAGGGGACATGTGATCATTTGTACTCCCCATGGCAAAGGGAATGCACCCCGGGAAGCCGCAGAACACTCAAGCCATCTCCGTAGAAAAGAGAAGCACGAACCACAGAGGCTATAACAGAATACTACACAGAAAGAAATCGTCACAGTCATAGCGGGAATGACTGAGAGGACGGCGTATTCAGACAGACACAGCAAAACTTCCCCTTTAAAGGCTGGTTAAAAAAACGAAAATGTGTCTGCATGATATTACTTGTGTCAGGCAGACGTGACAAAACATAGAGAAGTGAAAGTGCATAATGTTTGTGTTCAGTCAACAATGATGATGTCAAGGTGTGTCATGAAGATCAGAGATCAGATCATGCTGAGAATGTCTGTATATGGATATGATTAAGTAATTATCTTACTATTACTAACATATGACATAATAACGAACAAATGAGATCAGGTTTTCCTTGATTTTATAATGAGGAGTGACTCCTTACTTTTTATATTGTGAAATCATTATAGTCCTATTTAAAAAGAAATACAATGAGGTATGTGTTTCTGACATAATGAGTCATTTCGTGCTTGTTAATATGTCATCTAAAACAGTACAGTATACCAAACTGTGTTACTTGAGTAATCAGAATCATCTAATGTAAAATATTATTATTATTTATATATGTGTATATATATATATATAGTGACTTTTTATTTTATATAATTATGAGATACATTTTTTATGAAAAAAACATGAAAAGGAATACAATGTATTTTCTAAATTTTGACTTAGAGATCTGAAATTACAACATTTCTGTGACACACAATTACCGCTTGGTTATTTTTTATTTTATTGTATTATTTTTACTTTATTTAACAGAAGAAACAGTCACAGAGCAGATGGAAAAGTGCTTTCCTCAGCAAGACTTGAAAAGAAGCATAATTGGTATTCTTGGATGCAGTACTCAGTTACTGTATGTGTTAACAGTATTCCCCCTAAGCGTGTCTTGAATGCTGACAGTAACAGTGACCCCGACAAGCTGCCTCTGTCCCAGACTCACTCCACACCAGTGTCACCTACTCATCACGACAAATTGTGCAGCGCATGTGTCACGAAGTCCACAAACAACGGTGCACAATGCTATGGGAGACATGCAGCAGGCACAGCTAAAGGATTTTTCCATCATCCTCTCCTGAATGCAATGGAACTTAAGTCTCATACGGGGTATCACTTTCCACTTTCCAGCTCCCTATAATTGAACAAATTGCTTTGAATCAGATTTACTGGCACGGTCTGTTCTTTGTTATATGGGTTCAGAGTGATTACAGGATCATGACTGAGCTTTGCCTCAATAGATGACAAACTACATGGATTCTCCTAATGTGTTCTCCCTTGGCCAACTTTATGTTGCTATGTTGCTGGCTGTATGTAAAGCAATGATAACTAGCTCAGGTCATAGAGGAAGGATGAGGATGTTTGTATTGCTATACGAAAACTCAATAACCAAAAGCATCAACTCACAGAGAATGACCTTTCAATGTCCATTGACGGGTTACTGGCTCCAAGAAGCTGCACTTGAATAGAGAACAAATGCTTTTCATTATAAAATTATTTGGAAAATACTTTTCGAGCCAAGCTACTAAGTAATTAATTGGCCTCTTGCTGCTTACTTACCACGTTACTGAAAAAAATGACTTTACAGGGATTATTTGCCTTTGCATCTGACCCTGTATCTGAACTCAGCAGTTACATCCAGGTGCTGATACAGGAAAACAAACACACACACACACACACACACACACACACACACACACACACACACACACACACACACACACACACACACACACGCACACACACACACACACACACACTCTGCTTGACGGTGAGTGTCTTTGTTACAAAGTGATAATATGCCTGCGAGGAGACTGGCTGACAACCATGACATCATCTTTTCATATTCAATGTCATCAGAGAACCTCAGAAGTACCAACATTTCAATAAAGAAGCTCATTTTATATCAAATTACTGTATTTTAAAAGATGTATATCTTTTGTCATCCAAATATGATATCATGCTTAATAGGGTTCTTCTTTCTTTCTTTCTTTCTTTCTTTCATGCCCTATAGTATTGGCACAAAATGGGTGATTATTGAGGCGCAACAGTGAATGCAGCATGACGTTTCTGGCTTTATCAATGCATGTCATTTGAGAAGTGAGGCTTACACTTTGGAACATCAGCTGCACTGTTCAACAAAAAAATCTGCTGGCATGGGGCTATCAAATGATTCAGCCAGTCCACGAAAGAAAGAGTTGAGTAGGAAGACGAAATGATGAAAGCAGAGATCACAACAATCCACAAATCCTGAGAGCAACCTTGATCAATTCATTAAACAAGGAACGTTCTAACAGGTTCCCCTTTCTCAAAAGAAAACCTCTTCAACGGCGAACACACAATAATGCTGTACAATGCAATAATAGAAGTGCCTAGGGTTTCTATTCAGTAGACATTCCCATGGTTTCAGCTGTCCTAGGTGCCTGCCAGGATGTTGCTGGCCCATGCAACAGACAGCCATTTCCTCCCAGGCCCAGGTGATTGACAAAGACACAACAGGCCACAGAGCCAAAACGAGCCACTGCTCCACTGCCAAGCACTCTGGGTTATACTGCCATTCCCATACTGAACAAAAGCGTCAAGCAACTGGAGATAGAGAGCCATATCAATTTCAGTTTTAACGAGCACCTTCTGTACTCAAGGTTAATAAGTAGAGTCACCAGCTATCATCTGAGTGTCTTCCTTAGAGGAGCATGAAAAATGCATTTTATGATTGCGGTTGTTATTGTAAGGCCAATGCGAAGTCAGCCGTTGGCAGATTTATACTTTGATAATGACAGCAGTTTATATGGAAGCAAGTAAATCACATCTTTCAGCTATCATATTCATGTCAACACAGTACAAAACAAAATGTTTCGGAAGTGAGGGAACTTCATCGCAATAAAACAAAAATAATAATAAGGAGACCCAACAGAGGGCTCAATCTGGATTTAGGGCTCTAAACGACTGCATGTTATCAAGCTTACGGCAATGAGACGTGACCGAGCCTCGCTTCCTGGTGCACATCTCCCAGGATCACTTCAAGGTGAGATACCATCAGACAGTGCCGATAGCATCAGATGCAGGCCCCCAAACATCCCTCCGCAAACAATATCACTAATTTGTTCGGCTCTCACTTCCCCAGAGTTCCAGCAAACGTACGTCAGCTTTTGTTTTGTCAAGCGGAGACAGCAAGACAGATTCCTTGTCAAAACTCTTCTCCTCCAGGCCTATTTCATGAAGAGTTTGACTTCCAAACTGTTGACTGCACTGATGAGTCCACTCATCTGTAAGGGATCTGTGTGTGTGTGTGTGTGTGTGTGTGTGTGTGTGTGTGTGTGTGTGTGTGTGTGTGTGTGTGTGTGTGTGTGTGCATGACCATACACATGCATGCACATTTCCTCGCAGTAGCCGTTGAGCTCATCGGGTTTGGAGAAGACGGCTTCTCTGACAGGTGTCGTTAAAGTATGAGTAAGTGTATCTGTGCACGGGGACGCTCACGGGCTCACAGTTGCCTATTATTAAAGAAAACACTCAGCAGTCACCATAGCGATGGCAGTGCTCTGAGATGGCTGCTGGGAGTGCTGACAGGCTTGTGTCAGAGCAGAATTTCCACCCAGCCATTAAGGATCACTCCATCACTCCACCCCTCTTGACATTTCTTTTGTCAAACCACTGAAGTCTTCTCTAATACTATATCTGCTTCCTACCCCTACATGCAGTATATTTAGTACACTCCCATCTGTCCATATAGGCCCTCCTTGGCAGCACCCCAGTCTCTAACACACATACGCGCTTGAATAAACACACACACCGCAATTAGTTCTTGTGAGACAAGCAGCAGCAGGTAGCAGTGCCTCAGTTATCACACTATCCTGGGCAACTACTGTGTCTTCATATGCACCATACAGTCCAATTATTTCCCACTAAACAAAGCTGTCATCTCCATCAGGCTCCATAGATATGATACAAGTATATGCCTGAAAGTGACACAGATGCACAACTGGACTTATATGAATGAACCTAATATTGTAGATGAAGCTTGAAACATGTATTTAAGTGTTCTTGGACCAAATGTGTGACGATGTGGGAAATTGCAGGACTGAATAAAGAGGTTCAAAGAGTTCGACAAACAATGAGACAGTAAAGAGTCAATATGTTGCATTATCTCAGTACAAAGTTAAGCTGGGCAGGTACAGCCCAGTATACACACTTAGTTAATGACTGGAATGTTTTTCTAAGTAGGCATATAGGTTGTTAAATGAACTTGTGTGAGTGTGGCGAACAAGTAGCACATACCGGTTTGTGTGTCTCACTCAGCCAGCACAGTCTACTGGGCACAAACTGTCATCTTATGTGTTCTGCATGACTCAGATTTTCTGATTAGTGGCCTGTTTGCATAGATACAGCACAACAAGAAGCAAATGGGGCTGAAGAATATCTAATTGCATGCACAAACGCAAGGAATGATTTAATAAAACTGAAGGTTCAAAGTAAGGTCAGTGACAAGAACCTTTAATTTCTGGCATCAGAACTGATTGTCATGTATGTGTCTGCATGTATGTGAAAGGAAAAACAAAACAGACATGCCTGATTACATGATGTGACTAAACAGCTGCTCTGCTCATTATGCAATTCTAATGAATACCCATTGAATGGAAAATAGCACTTCAGATGTATCACCTCACAGCAGGATTGAGCTAATGCATGTCAGCCTCCATATGAGCTCTGTAATATATTGGCAAACTATGCAATTATTTCACTGCATGCTTGGTTGTTGCACATGTGTAATCTACCAACAAATGTGTTTCCCTAACATGCACACGAACGCTGTTCGTATTTCATCGTAATAATGAGTTATGAAAACATAAAAGTGGAAAAGCAATGCTACGACAATGTAAAAGGAAAACACTGTTGACGTATTGCACTTGTTTATGTGTTGACATGTCGCTTCACTGAAAGATGATAAGTCTCCACGGCCCTCTTAGTGGGCACATTTGTCAAACTGCTCAGTCTGGGTGAAGGTGGGAGAAAAGCGCAATGCATTATATCCCCCCTAAAATATGTGATGCTCCAGACATCCTTTCAATCAGACAGCATTATATGCATATGGGATTGATGCACATATGGGATTAAGAGCAGAGCTGTACCTCATTGTAAACAAAACCTCGACATACAATGCATGCCCATAAGCTGCTTGTCTATGTCGGATATGTTGTGACTCGTAAGCTCGTATTTGTGCTTTCTGATAGAAATACTTTTTCGTGATCCATCAATATTAGAATTTTTCAGGAATTAGGTTTGCAGACGAGCACTCAGCACAACACATCCACCCGTCTGTCATACTTGCATCGTTCTGTCTTAATATGCTTCGACATCCTGGTATATTTGCAAGTCATGGTCATGCAAAAGGGAGCCTCTGAGAGATTTGTCATTGTGCAGCTACGTGATTTATGAATAATTTTCCACCCATGTGAAATCATCGCCAGGGTACTTTTACGAGCAGGGTCATAACATCATAAAAGGTTTGCACCCCCACCCAAGTTCTTACATCTCATTCTCCCCCCCCCCCCCCCCCCCCCCCCCTTAATTTCTTCTCCTAATTTTCAAGGCATGTAGTAATGAAGTGGCAAGTAATAATTGGAACGAGTGTAATCTGACGACAGTTTCATGGTGAATTTAGGAAGAGGCTTTTCAAGTGACGCACAATGAAATTGTGACATTTCAAGGCAAGCATGGAGTTTGGAAACCCTGCTGTATCCAATCTGTTAATGAGCCACAACTGTCAGAATACTGGACGGGGAGCAGTTTGTGTTGTGCTGTGCCAACATATAAATGCAGGGCATCTCACCCACACACACACACACACACACACACACACACACGCACACATTATTTCTCTCAACTGCTCACCCTCTCTCACCCAGTTTACTCACATCCATGTCAATACATGTGCAAACACACACACACACACACACACACACACACACACACACACACACACACACACACACACACACACACACACACACACACACATACACATGGACACACACACACACACACACATCATGCAGAGAGACATCAGCTTGAGCGGCTGACAGTTACTTTGGACTGATACTCTCCAGCTTCAGTGACAGGCCAAACAAGTCTGAGCAGTGTATATTCATCTACTTTTCATTCGGCACAGTAGGTAGTTGCAACAGGGTGGGGCTCACGTACCTTTTCCTGTGGCACCAGACCTGGCAAGGCAGCACACTACTCATACTGCTGCACGGTGGAGTCTTTTAGAATTAGCACACATATGAGTACTTTGTCAAAGGCAGTCTTAACCATGATTACTTTAACTGCTCTGTATTATTTTGTGCATGGAGGTGAAGGTTCAATTGCTTCATGCTTCATGACATAAATACCTGAATCCCCCCCCCCCAAAAAAAGCTTCGTTAAACACAAGGGAGCAAAGACTTCCTTCACTGGAGACGTTGTATCACAAAGAACATACAGCCATACATGACATGCCATCATTTGAGTCCTGACTCATTGACAACAGGTTGTGTATCACCAAGACAACATCTATAAAGGCCTGTCCTCCCAGTGAACTGTGCGCTGTGCCCTGTCGAAGCGAAGGGAAACAACAGCCCTCACGGCTATGGGACAGGTAAATTGCAGTGCGAGACAAGAGGCTGTTTGTGTGAGACAGAAACAAGACACGTTCCGATGCAGGAAGTGAGTTTTTTTCTTTTTTCTCTACCACTGTAAAATAAAGAATTAAACCCTGGGAAGAGGGAGCATTATAGAAACAATACTGGCACCTTTGTGTCTGTGAAGGTGTTAGAACAAGGTAATGTATGACTGACAAGCAAAAAAGTGCAGCACAGTTTGTACAACAGAGGGTTATTACCCTTCAACACTGTATGGTACAACCAAATTGTCCTTGGAGCTTGCCCAGGCAGTAATCGAGCTGTGGAAGTGTTACAGTCCTCTGTGTGCAAGTCACTGCAGAGCAGACATGGGAGGACATCTAAAGTTCTCCTCTTTCCTATTTACAATTGCTTGGCACATGTTGTTGCGCAGGGCAACATTGTCGGACCAAATACTAGAAAGCAGGATCCAGCATGACTGATATCTAATTTGCAGGATGCAGCTATTTTGTTGTACCCCATTGCCACTCATCGGTTTCCTCTCGTCCCCAGAGAGAAGTCGCTGTGTCTCTGAACATGTAAACCGACACCCTCACCGTGCACCGTAAATCTCTGTGTCTTCATGCCTGTCACATAAAAAAATACTTTATGTCCAGTTTAACAAGACAGCAATTACGAACTGTAAGAGATATGTTGCCTTCTGAGAAAGCTAGGGTTTGGCTCAAGAGATGATACCCGTATGTGACATGTAACAGTATCTGAATATGAAATCCTGTCTGCCCAACCATATAGCCCTGTTTTGGCACCGCTGCTGTTATGCTAACATATCACGTCATAGAACCATTTTGTAATGCCAAGATGGAGAGACACTAATGATTTGTGCTGTGTGGGAAAGCTAGTGCAACATTCGTGGATGGGATCTTGAGCGAGTCAAGGATGAGTAATATATGACCATGATATAGATACCATATGTCCCTACATTAAAGGATGATGAGGTGCTAGGACGTCAGATCCTTGACACCCAGAAAGCTGGGTTGTAGAGGACAGGAAAGAGATGGAGGAGGAAACGAAGAGGGGATAGGAGGTATGGCTGCTGAGAGAGATCCAAAGACAGTTCCCATGCATCATGCCAAGCATTAGGCTGGGGCATACAGTCTATGACCACATTGCTCTGCGGCTGGGTAGAGCTGCTCAGCAACCTCACTGCATTAGCCCCTCCACTTCTGTGGTTTTGTTTGGGACGGATCAAGAAAGCCCAAATGGAGCACAGAACATGGGGGTGGGCTGGCAGCCCAAAAATGAGCCGGAGCCAGCCAAGTGCTTGTGGTCGTCTAGTCGGGTCAACCCCGGCCAGGGCAGAACATCGCCCCATCCATCCAGCGAAGAAGGCTTACCCTGGCCTCTGTAATGACTGCGTCACAAGAGAGAAGCCGCTCTCCCTGACCCAGGCCCTTAGTCTGAGAAACCCCTTTTGGACTAGCTACCATGCCGCTGTACTGGTGCAGATGCTGGAGCCGGAACAAAGACCACAGCCAACTGGCAATGGAGGTGGAACCACTGCTCCAGCATTGCACTAATGTGAAAAGTAAGGCTGTATGTGAGAGCAAGGGGAAGGACCATTTTGGGATGAGGGCACAGTACCCTTAGTTGGAGCTGTGACAGAATACATCCTGCTGAGAGACGAATGGACTTTACTGTAAATTACTTTTTCAGAAGGCAGTATTAAACACCCACCACTTTTTACAGTCCAAACATTATCTAATAAAACAAAACATTTTTTGAAATTGCACGGACCATGCAGGAACATCACCCACTTAAACTCCCACAGCAATGTCATATATGACATCAAAATACTCAAATTACAATATTTAAAATATTTCTGGAACGCTGCAGTCTAGAAACTCATTTTAAATTGTGTTGAGGTTATACATGCACCTCAGAGGGTTTTAAAACCATGTCTCATTTTGGAGTCAGTATTGCTTGAGATATAAAGGTATGGAAGTTGGAATCCAATTTTTTATGTTTAGTAACATTTATACTTCAAGGGAGGAAAACTTTATTTTTGCATACTTTGTTCTGAATTTTCATGAAAAAAACATTTTATCCATATTGACTTTAGTAAAAGAAACTGTCTCATAGAAAGGTTTTTAAGAGCCTTTACAACAACATATTGTGTTATTCACACGGCTTTGAGCTTTGAGCAGATACCAGGGAAGAATAAATTCAAATTTGAATTAGCAATAGGTGAAAAATTACATGAGATTAAATAGATTAGATATTGTTTGCCCATTTGCTTTGCATTATTTGCACGTCCTGCACAGCTGTATGCAATGGACCTGCCTCCACTAAAATGTGGTTCTTAGCATCTGCGCCTACTGTATATGATGGATAGAAACACAGAGATTATGCTGAGCATGTGTGAACTGATTCGTCAATGGGATGTGTGGCAGCATTCACCTCATGCTTATATTATAAAACCCTCTCTCTCTCTTTGTAATTTCTATTCCTCTCCCACAGAGCTGAACTTTGTCCAGCAGCTCTATCTGGCTCCAGCCAGGATGCTAACCAGTCCCAGGTGCAGTCGAAGTTAGGCTAACACAGTAGGCCCACCTAGACTGCGAGGCCTTGCGTTTCACCTCAAACCGCAAGCAGCCCTCACCCACCGATCCAAACTATACCATAAAAGTACGGCGGCTAAATCGGGTTAGCTCTTTTGAAAGCACGTCCTGTGATGCATTAACATAAACTCTTTACATTTCCATCGTGCACGATGAATCTCAGTCACATTTCTATGGACTACGGTTGTTTACTCTTGTTAATCTCTCTGTAAACTTTGAACAAAAGGGATTGCTCAATGCACCCTGTAGTGTAAACCAAGCAGGCTCTTTCAAACCTAGATATATTTGTTATCTTTTGTTAATCCTGATCTTGCTGAACCAGCACAGAGTTAAGGTCGTCGTCGGAACTTCCTGTATTACCGCAATACTTCCTGTTTCTTTTTGAGGTGCACTGTATGTGTTCAGCTGATAACAATTAAGAGACAGAACTACCCTGAACTTTCAGGTTGCTAGTCCGTGTGCTGTCTACGTATTTTGACTCTTTCAAATTCAGAAATGATAACAATGCTGTATGCTGTTGAAAAGTACAGCAAAGCAATGTGGCTGCTACTTCGATGCTCATAACTCTCTACCTCCATTGAGCCTCTCAACAGTCTGTCAGGTGTGGGTATTTGGCCATGCAGGCAAATATGGTCTGCACATTGCCTCCATGGCCTTCTGCCAGCAGTGTGTGAGGGTAATGTGGTTGCAGACAGAGGCAGGTGAAGGGAGGGGTGCAGTGGCTACGTGCCTGCAGAATGTTTTTTTACAAGGAGGAGGAGGAGAGGATGTACTATGATAAAGCTCCTATATAGTACACACGACTCTGCCACTATGCTCTGTGTATAGAGATGCCATATGTATTATGCACAAGTGCATAAGAAGAAGCTAAAAAAAACACGTAATCCATTTCATATCACATCCATCACAGCCCTCCCTGTGAGCACACTCATATAAACACCTACATCCACCCTCCTTGAGCCCTTTCCAATTCTTATCTCTCCTTCCTTATCCCCTTTCCTCTTCTCCTCAAGTTAAAGCGGCCACCTTCCATGAAACCAGTTGTTCTAGATACGGCCCAATGGGCTTGATGACATCATTTTCTTTCCACAGCAACTATCACCCCCATCACCCCAAATCCTGTTCGCCAGTGTCATTATCTCACCTGGCATCGGGCCCATTTTTTTGTTGCCTGTGCTCCCTGCCACTCCCCGCATTGCCCCACTAAAATACACAAGCATGTACGTGCACACACACACATGCATACACACACATTGGCACCTCTACCCTGGAGTCGGAGCCAAAGCCTGCAGCAGGCAGCGCCATAGGAACATGTCCCCACACATCCACAATAGAGGCCATTTTAGCTCGCTTAGTTTGTCTAAGCCTGAGCGGAGGAGCCACTCAGAAGCTGGAATACATCTGTCTTCCTATACAACATGTTGATGTCACTTTACATCAGCAACACCATGCAATGAAATGCCCAGGGAATCGTATACATCTCCCAGACTTCAGCTTTAACACACAAATGATGTCACTGTGCCAAGCAGATCCCACCCTACAGCTGCAATGCACATTGACGGTGCAAAAAAGAATATAATTGAATCATTGCAAGAGACACTGCTCTATTACAACATAATGAGGTAATTCCTTCATCTGTACATGCCTTACCTCAGCGTTATCGCTTCATCCTATATGTTTGATTAATCTGCAGGTTTTTAATCTCTCCGTGCCTTTTGTTGCAGGGGCAGCCACAGGCTAGCTGATGTCATCCAATTATGAATATCTTCTTTTTTTGTAGTTTCTCTATCAGTAGACATCTTATTCAGCTACTGTTTGCTTTTCAACCCTCATGGAGAGAAGATTCTTGTCAACACTCACACATGACATCATGAGTGAGAGGCAGCTCATTAGAGTGCAAATTGGGTGTGTTGTTTGCGTGTACGACAGAAAGAGAAGCAAAGTTACAGAGGGGAAGAAAGAGGAGTGAGATGGAGCCCACAGTAGGCCATGAGTCATGGGGAAATGAAAGACCCTTTTAAAGACACATCCTGTGGAGAAGAGCCCTACAGAGAGAAAGGTACAGGCCTTTAGTGCCATATGTCATCTCTTTACATCAAGCATCCATCCTTATCTTTTGGCAAACACAATGATCTGTTTAATCATGCAAACCACATTAGAAGGCTGCACCGTGCAATCTAAAAAAAAAAAAAAACGTAATTTTAAGGCAACACCAGCATTACAGAAATGTTTGCACACGTAGGTATACCTTACTTGTTTAAATATGGAATATACCACAGGTTCAGTGTTGGGTTATGTTTATTTTATGGAAATAAACTAAAACTAAAACTTATCACAGTATCTTGAGATGTCAATCTTACATGTCATTACATGTCACCTCATTGCAAATGCAGTCTGAGATGATTGGTGAGTGATGACTGAGTGTGTGGGCGCGTAACCAAGGAGGAAGAACATGAAAAACAAGAATTGTTACCTGTCAGTCACTGGTAAGTTTGACATAAGAAAAATAAAAAAGCACTTCCGTTCATGCACCTTTGGCCAACATCCATTCATTTCACAGAAAGTGTTTGGCTATGGAGGCTGCCCGGTGATCAGGTGATCAGAGTGTGTGTGTAACAGGGAAGGAGTAAGAGAGAAAACCAGTTTTAAATGTGACGAAAATCTTGGCAGTGCTGTGGATGAGAGAGAGAGAGAGAGAGAGAGAGAGAGAGAGAGAGAGAGAGAGAGAGAGAGAGAGAGAGTGTGTGCGTGTGTGTGTGTGTGTTCTGTCCGACTACTTACAGGTGTAGAGCAGAAAGTGGGGAGGGAGGAGGTGAAGTACTGCATGGTGTTGCGTTGCGTGGGTGGTAGGGGTGGAAGTGCAGTGGAGATAATCCCCAGCTTTTGCCCTAAGTCCTGTGCACGCTGGGCAGATCAGGGACTGAGGGAGGAGTGGTGCTACCCCGCGGCAGTCACCCAGCCCCGAGCCTTCCACCTGACCAGCCTGGCAGCCCTGCAGCCTGCAGGCCCGGAGGCTCAGCCTTCAACTTCGATTAGTTGCGGCTATCTGGCTGAACGGATTTTGAGCCTGCTGTTGGCGTAGCTGTGTCCTAAACTGCCCCTGCCCTCTCAGCATTAGCATGATCTGAGCTTTTCCCGGTCACCTCAAACGGTTTATCATACCTCATATTCCAAGTTTCTTACTATTTGCAAATGAGTGTCTTGAGGCATGCGATAATAGCTATTGTTCCTACTGAGGGAGGATGAAGTGCACTGTGTATCAATAAGCAGGACAGAGGGGGGTTAGCGGGTTAATGCGTTCAGTATGGCTATGCGTATGGCCCTGGGGAGAGATGAAGTTGAGAGGTTAACCCAGGGGTCAAAAGGTCAGGTAACCCCAGAGCAACACTCCAGGCCAAGCCCAGATTCAGCTGGACACCCTGAGGAGAGACCCCTTCAACCCACACATCACCCTGCATGCAGTTGGGAGCACCAGCTGTTAAGAGGAGCAACGGAGGGAGAGGTAGAGCGGGAGCTCAGCTGACAGGATGTGCTCCAGTCCCAAGACAGTCTTTCACTCCCATCCATCCATCCTACACTCTGGGTTTGTTATCAATCATGCTAAGCCGTTTCGTCAAACTATTTTCCTCATTTTTATGGAGTCTATTAAAACCGTTATAAATAATGCCTTTAAATGACACCAATTTCTGAGTAAGTTCTTGATGTGAAACCTGAAAAAAACCTTGTGGCGTCACAGTTAATTAATGCCCGCCCACAGTGGCAATAAACCGTGGCTCTTCCTCAGCCGGTCGTAACCTTATGGTAACCCCAGCATCACCACTGTCATTATGGTTATCACAAGAGCTCTAATCATGTGATGTACGAAGCTCGGCTCCAGCTTTAAGGCCACAGCTTCACATCCATGGCCATCGGCTCACTGAGTGACTCCAACGTGGTTGTAAACACATAAACAAGAGCCGAGCACATTATTATGCTGGAGGGATTCTTTAGATAGCTGAGCTGAATATTTCCTTATTCTGCACCACAAAGTAACTGTAATTTCCCTCTCTCTGTTATACTGAATAAGTCCCTCTTGCTTTCCCTCTCTGAGGGGAGTTCCCAGGTGATTGCAGAGGGGAGGGGGGGGGGGGGGGGGGGGGGGGTATGATGTATCAAAACAGGAAGGACAGCTTGATGTGAGTAAGGGGCATTTAATGGTCTGACTCTCAGTATATGCCAGTATGAGAACAGTGCGATCAGATTCAATTTTAGTTAGGTCTCTAAGGTGTAGTCTTTAAGAGGTGAACAAAGGTTGTGTAACGTAACTGGGTGAGAATAAGTTAATTATGCTTCTCACAGTACAGAAATGCAGAAAATGAAAGGATGTCAGTACCTTCATACACTAATTTTCTAATTAGACCAGAAGATATTTGCATTATATTCCATGAGAGACTGTGCCTGATCCCAACAGGTGCCCAATTACACTCACCTGCAAAGATGACAATGTCATTTAAAGTGCTGGAGGAGTAGATGGGACCATTTGCTTGTGACTGTTCTCAGGAGGATTCAGCGTGGGAATGCTTTTTATCCACCAGTGAGAACAATGAAACTTTTCACATTTGCATTCACGGAAAGAGCTGAATCACACCATGCAAGACTCAATTCAATTAAAACCCACCTGACAGAAGCACACAAACAAAGCAACAAATATACAATTATAAGTCCCTGCATTTTCTCAAGCTGAACAATACACAGAAACAACAGCAGGCAGCATTTTGGCACAAGAGTCTTGCAACCAGATTTTCAGAGGAGGCTGGGAGGCAGCAAAGCCCAGAGAACACGCAGAGAGAAGGCATAGTCACATCAGGCCCCAACCCTAAAACACCAGCGATGTGCTGCGGTCATGAAGGCTGCGGAAAATCAAAACGGGCCTGTGTATAAGAGCGTGTCACACAAAACATTCATATTCAGAGGGTCTTGCCTTTTTGACTTTTTTGTTGTTGTGGTATACACTTCCCGATCTTGTTGTGTTGTGTTGCAAATGTTGCCACTGACAGACGCTACCGCAGCACTTTACTCCAGGACTCTCGCTGTCTGGATGAAGGCCAATGCAACGCATTTCTCCATCCAAATAAAATCCCCTTAAATAAGTGAATCCATGTTTGTTTCTAAGAACATGAAAGGAGTAGTTTAGCTCAATTGCTGTGTTGTTTTAGCAAATTAACCTGTTGAGTCGTGTACAGACACTTTTGAACTGCTGAAATGCTTTAATTCTACAAATTCTTGACAGCTGTTTTAAAATTGTGCATACAATTATTCATGATTTGATTGGCTTTGAATTTAGCATCACTATTGAAGTAATGACCTATATAAAACTCTCCTAGGTGACTTGCTCCATATGCAACAAATACATGTACATTTTTCAATTCCAATACACTATGAGGCCACTATTGCTGTGGGGCAATGTTGTCCCTGTTTGGTTGGTTCCTGTGTGCATCCTTACCAATTATGTTAAGGTCTTAACCAGCTAAAATGAAATATTACTGTTTAATTGACACATCATTATGTCACCTTATATTGAACTAGAAAAGTCTAACGTTAACAACATTAATTTAAACTCTGATATTAGAAATCAAAGAACATTTATGTAAATGGTATGAGAGTCTCAAAATGCGTCAACTACAACATAACAATAACATGTGAATGTGATAATTAAGTGACGTGTTTCTCGATTCAATGCATTCAAAATTGTTAAAACATGATATACTCGAAAGAATTATGAAAGGTGTTGAACCCATTTCCGATGAAGTAGGAAGCGTTTTGAATTCCTGGCGAGGACAAGACCATTCTGAGACTCGCTGATAAGATCACACAATGTCAACTTTCTGGGCTACATTTCAAGCAGGATGGACAGGAAGACAAAGCTCCCTTTGAAATACAAACACAAGTGAATAAAAACCCTGAGTCTGCAGTATTTTGATCATCCTCTGTTTCAAGATGAAAGCAGGCCCTAATTTTGTCGTGGATTCGTCCGATTTCTTCCTACAGAATGCACGCAGGGTTTGACCTTTCCCTCTTTGGTAACATTGTCAGCTATTAGCTGCTTAAATATAAACTCATTCAAATCTAGAGTCATAGCAGCAGTTTGTTTGGCACTTAGAATATTTAATTTGGCCTCTTACTCGTTCACTTTTCAGCATATGGTGGATTGAAAGTGTGCTATGGTTCCCGACAGAAGGAGGGAAAGGCTCGGATGGTGTCGATTTTGTCCGTATCTTTGTTATGTCCTTGACTGTGAGCAAATATGTGTGTCCGACAGTTTTCCTGGTGTATGTACATGTGCGAAGGGGGTGAAGCAACTGATTCAGAAGTGTGTGTTGGTGATGAGGGCCTCACTGGCTGTGTAAACAGGGCCCGACTTCCCTGAGAGCTGATGGCTATCGACCATTCCAGGCCCAGGAATGACAGGTCTTATCTGGAACTGGGATTGGCTGTGTGAGATACATGTCTATGTGTGTGTGTGTGTGTGTGTGTGTGTGTGTGTGTGTGTGTGTGTGTGTGTGTGTGTGTGTGTGTGTGTGTGTGTGTGTGTGTGTGTGTGTGTGCGCGTGTGTGTGTCCATGCAATAACTACTTTTTTACGTATACTCGGTTCAGACTTTGTTCAGGGAGACTTTAAATAAATATCCACGTTGCACACAATGCCACTACTGCATGATTGACACACCGCCATCTTTGTCCGTGCGAACATTGTGATCGATGTCCGTGTGAGTTATTGTTGTTCCTCACCCCTCTGCCAGCTCTACACATTGAGAAACGAAATTCAAGTGCTGCATGCAAAAAGGAACTTTGAGATTGTGGGTCAAGGGGTCACTGGTTTCTCTGACCAGAGGATTCCTGCAGTGTGGGAGGCAGAGAGAACTGCCAGATGGGTTTAGACAAAAAATAATACAATCCTGATATACAGTCAAATCACAACTCTCATACAAAAGACGAATAAGATTAGGACTTATTTAAAGTCATAATTTCACCTACTTCAGTTCAGAAGTACTACTTAATCTGTTGTCTGAGCACTTCTTATCTTACACTTATTTTAATACCAATTGCACTGTTGTTATCGTTGATTGTTGTTTGTCTCGTCTAACGTCCCATGTCCATGTCCAATGTATGCACCTTCCGCCTCAAAAAATTCCTCATTTGTGTGAAAACATTCCTGGCTAATAAACAGTTTCTGATTCTGATTCTGATTCTTAAAATATAATTATAAACACTTGAAATATACCGAGCGATGAGGTACATTGGTACTGGAGGGAGCAGCACAAATAATGTGGCCAACTGATTGTAACATTTCTTTCTGACAGCTTCACATGAAGACATAATTTATTCCTGCAGCTGACAGGTTGACACCCTCTGTCTAAATTCACCAGAGGCATAATGAGACATCTCTATCTGACTGTTTCCAAAGGTAAACTCCAGAGTACAACCAGACCTTCTAAAGAGGAAGACAAGTGCTGACCTGACCTTTGACATGACCTGCCTTTCACAAAGAGAAGAAATGAGCAACACTGAAAATGCACCTCTAAAAATGTTTGTGTCTGAACCTTCCTCTTTGACAATCAGTTAAAGGTCAGGCCACTAAAACTGCTGTGGTGAATCACCCTCCGCTGGAAATGTTTCAAATTTTCTTTGAAGAAGGGAGAAAATAATATATCATTTGTCATAATTTCCCCCCGTTGGACAGACTCGGCTCAGCGGCCAGTCGGCAAAAGTTCAAACGTGGTGTTCAGCGGGCTTGGAGTGACGTTCTCACCAAGCAGGGACAACCCGAAGTGTTTGAGGTGGTCTCTCAGCTGGAATTCTGAATCCAGGAGTGAAATGGTTTGTCAGGGTGATGTATGATGTAGAGGGGACAGAGGGCTGGCATCCTGGAGGGAGAATGTCTACCATGCTTCTCGTGCAAATAGACAGGAAGCACACATGCACAAGATTTATTTTACTGTCTCACACATCTGCATGAAAATCTATGAAGTACTCGCGTGACGAATGTGTTGTAGGAGGCAAACAAATCAACAACAATGTTCAAAAAGAAATTATAATCCCAAAGTATGAGGACTAAAGTCAGTCATGTGTGAGCTAAACCATAAAAAACAAATGGGAAAAAAATACTTAACCAGAGATAAAAATGTCTATGACAACTGGCTTTCACATTTCATGATGTGTTGTGTAGTTCCTCTGACTATAAATATGTATTTTTCTTGTGATCACTTTTCTAGAGACCAAACACGAAGGAAATGGAATGCTGCTCACATCATCTTTGCCACAATTGAAAGTAGCCCTGCATCGCTCTCCACATCTCGCTCTCATTACAACCTCTTGGCTCATCTGCTGATTGATTTCCATCTTGGACTGACACCCCCTCCCTCCCCTCCACTGCCCGCCCCATCCTGACACAACCCCACCCCCAAAACTCTCCCACACCCCCTTGCCCCCGCCCCTCGCCTTGCGACTGCCTCTTTGCATTGATGCTCATAATTACGAGTGAATGGATCTGCAGATTCCCATGGATGTCAGCGGAGCCTTTGGCCTGTTCTGTCGCTCCCCTCCTCCTCTTCATCCTCTCCTGCTTCCCGAGTCTCCCCTTCCCCTTCTCAATGGGGATTAAGAGAGAGGGAGAGGGGCGCGGGATGGAGAGGGTGAGAGAGGGTGCTTGCCCAGACTGAGGGATGGTTTCCCATGCAACTGCCTCATCTATGTCACCTTGCCAATCAAGGCAGTCACCGTGATTAAACCAGAAACACTGCCGCATGTTTTATTATTTTGTGGAAGTACATCACCTTAAATGTCACTATCAATTTGCTGTTGACGTATTGATAAGGTTCTTACTTGGGAAAATATGGTCATAATAAAGTCAAGGTGAATCCCACGACACATTAAAAAGTGAAAACCTGTTGGAAAATAGGTTACCTCTATAAAGAACAATTGTGGAAAATCCAGAAAAGAGGGAAAGTAGTGGATTCCCACCATTTCTCCTGTGCAAGCAGAGCTGAGTGGATCTACGTCATAGCCACTGGGAGCCCACGCACCCTCAGCATGCCAGAGGTAACCGATACCCAGTCAGCGCTCATCCAAGCTCAAAAGCCCACTAAAGTTCTGCTTTCTTCCAACAAAGTCCAAGGAGTGGCCAAGCTGGTACACCACAGTTAATCACATCACACCACAAAGAACGGCAAGAAAGGGAAAGCATGCAAACTGTAAAGAGGTGTACTTTAAAGTGGGCAAGAGACTTGGCATGATGGGCTAGATAAAGACAGAAAGCTGTACGGGAAGAGCAAAAAGAGAACATGATCTTATTTTTTCCATTAAAACCACTATGTACCAGCACACTACCATGCGTCATAAGTGACTCTTTAATGCAATATGTAACATTCAACATCAAATGTGGACATTTTCCAAGACCAAGTAGTAATTGTGTCACTCTTTCTTCGGACGCAGCTCCAATTTGAGAAAATGGTTTGGAGCGTGTTTAAAGGCGACTGTGCTGCAGGAGTGTTTGAAACCAACAAGGTTTGGCTCAGGGCTGCATGTCAACCTCACTTCAAATTATCCTCATTAGCGACATTTCCAAGGGGGAAACGGCCATTTGTATGTGTGTGATAGTACTGGACACACACCAGCAGGAAAAGTGGCATTTATTAGTCAGGGTCACAGGTTGTACCGAGCAGAGTCAGCCAATAGCAGCTCTGATACTGAACCCAGGATTTGTTAGTTGACGTCAGAGCCACAAATGTCAATTTATCCAATTACTGCCCTTTTTATATTGTGCGTACATAGAAAAAGGAGAAAAAAATATCTTTATCTGCTCAAACATGTCATGCATCTTGCAAACTTGGAAAGTTGAAATGAAACTTAGAAAACCAGAGTCGGCATGTGCTAAAAATAGATGAATAAGGCAGAAAATAAAACTCAAGCGAGGGAAGATTGAGCAGGCGTGAATCCGCTGTCTTCATTAATTAAAGAAAATGATTGGTGACTTGTGGGCTGTGCATGAGACCACGTCCCTCTCCAAATGCCCCCCTCTTCCATCCCACAAACGCACACACTCCCTCCTTGAACCTCATGAGAGAGAAAGTGAGACACAATGAAACTTGCACCAAAACTTGGCGCAACTTCAAGTGAGAGCCCGGCGGCTGACACAAAGCTCGTGCTTGACATTAAAGGTTTGTGGCTTGACACTTCTTGCTGGAATACATTTATTTTTTTGCGTTACATCGATGCTCCCAATAGAGCAGAGGTGGGATAAAGAGGCCACCATTATATCCAAGACGGTGTTCCTCATACCTCCCCTTCTTCCAGTCTCCTATGATTTCCCAAGGCTGTTTACCACAAACACAAGAGCAACACCGCCCGAGCTCATTATGGACAGCCAAGCCGCAATATATTGCCAAGTCCTGCCCCAAAGCCTCTGTTGTCTTGGGAACCCAGCATCCAAGAACATGGAGGGGAGGGTTGGTTGTGTGCTGGTGCTGTTTGTGATCTATTGGGGGGGGGGGGGGGGGGTTGCATGATGTCATCCTGTGGCATGGAGGGGGCCAATCAAGCCCTGAGAAAATTATGTCACCTTTTGTTGAGCTGGTCCATTCAGGGCTATAGAAGTGCAGTGAATTGAGAGCTGCAGAGAGGTCATTTTTCCCCTGAGCTGTGTATGTGTGTGAGAAAAAGCGGGGGAGAAAAATAAAAGAGGGGGAGGCAGGCAAGTAGGGAAGTCCATTGTGGACATGCTAATGTTGTTGACCATAAGCAGGGCCATAAAGATGTCATGAAGCTCAACTTCCAAAACATCAGCGCCGGGGCCTTCACACCCCTTTTCTTTTACAGATGGCGATGACCTCGTCCCCCACAAATTTGATTCTTAATATGATCTCTATGATGCTTTGAACAACTTGTCAGAACATTGTCAAGCGCTAGAATGAAAGCCCGAGCAAACTGCAATGGAGTCTAACCCGCTCCGCTTTGTTTTATGGGGGAGAGAAAGACAACAATAAGCAACCCCTTGAGGAATAATTACCCCCTTAGCAACTCTGCATTGCCGCGTTCCTGCACCCCGCACCCACGTCCCATTCCCGGCTGCTCCCGCCTTCCGAGCCAAACCTTATTGAATCACAGCTGAAATTGACAGTGAAAGACAGTTGAATGGGAAGTCACTGCTGAATTCTTGAACTGTGAAAATAAGTGAAAACGATAAATGCATTTGTAGTATCCGCTGGAATGTCTTTCCGCAGAAAACAGTGAAAACTTTCCCGGAGTTTCACTTGTGTTGACTGTGACATTAAACACTTCTCTGTTAACATCATACATGCAAGGTTTACAGAAGCTAAACTCGGTGACAAACACATGTTCCATGATGTCATCTCTTGCGATAAAAGTAAAAAAAATGTTTTTTTTGCACAATAAATTGTTATACCAATGAATTTGACCTATTATTCACACTGGCGTTAGTGAAGTAAAACCTGTGATTCCCGATAACGATTCAGCACATTGACATTTAAATGTCACTTTTTTCCACTTTCACTTTATACTTCACTTTCACTTAGCTTCTCATTGCCTGGCCAGGGAGAGAGAGAGAGAGAGAGAGAGAGAGAAAGAGAGAGCGAGAGCGAGAGAGAGAGAGAGAGAGAGAGAGAGAAATAAACGAATGATACAACTCCTGATAGACCTCCTCAGAGCAGATACTGGCCCAATTGGTAATGAAGCCAGAACAATTAATAATAATAATAAATTTTTCGGCTATTAACTTGTAGATCTGCAGCCGCAATGACAAAAGAAACTGACAGCAACGTGGACACATCTTTTGTTTTTATTTCTCTTGCAGGGTTTCACAGACACAAACACAATTATGAAGCTCTCAATCATGATCAGAACAAACAGCATGACAAGTCTATTAACCAAAAACTACCGAGGATGCCAATGAGATGTGGTGTCAGTAGTCGTATTCATAAGCACCTTGATTACAATGGCTTCTTTGTGATCGCAATGGGAAAATGTCAAATGTCCATTGACAGAGTAATCCTTCTGAGAAATGCGTATTAATTAATTTTACACAATAGGGAACATGTATTGTGCTCCTCACAAGATGCACTTTGTATGCGACTGCATTGGTGTAAGTGCTGTTTTCCGGCTGTACAAATAATAGATCTAAAAAAAATGAAAATAACATCTGATTATTTTCCATTTACCGTTCCAGCATTTGTTGATACTGTATCCAGAATAACACAGTATATGTCACAACTGCAGCAAATGAGCAACTGCGTGAATAAACACTGAATATCAAAAGCAGATGTATATACAGGGGAATATTAATCCAGGTTCAATTTAGAAAGAGTCAAACAATGTGTAGATCCATTGTGGTAACGACAGTAATCGTAGAGTTGACTTTCCTACCGAGTGCCTCTCCAGACAGGGTTGACTGATCTGTTCCATAATATCTGAGCGGCCGAATACACTCCACTGTCCTGCTGAGTTTATGTAACAGCTTCGCCGAGTCCGAGCTGCTGGCGCTGCATCCTGAGGGCCGGATTGTCAGTGATGGAGCTCGCGCTGTTCGCAGCCACGCCAGGAGCAAACATCTGCTGCAGGGGATGCTGGTCCGCGGTCCAAACCAGGATTTAGCCTGATCCTAGAAACAAAATACAGAAACTAATGATTCATGGAGGCCAAAAAAAACACTTGAACATTGACACATGTTTCCTCATGCCCGTATACTTTTGGGATGGGCATGAGGTTTAGATTTTTTCTGGCAACATTCCCTTTTAAATGTTAGAAGTAACTGTTAGGTGAAGTACTTAAAACAAGCAGAGATTCATAAAACACCCAGAATTGATCAACACAAAGTTCTTCCCCACCGATGCCTTCAGCAGGTTTGGCTGCTTTCACAAACTTTCCACTAAAAATAAAGGGGCTGGAGGATCCAAACTGGCATGAAGACGATGCAGATGAAGAGCCACATGCACATTATTATCACATTACGAGTGGTGGCAAAGGGTTTTTTCTTCCAGCAGAGAAGATACAAATCACCGAGCTTTCTCAAATTGGAGCTTGAATACCAGAATTAAGATGTCAAACAAACCGAACATCGCTCCAGGCCCACAGAAAGTACTGATTCGAAATAAATGTTAAATTTCAATGATTAAATAAATAAAAACAGACTTTCATCTAGAATACGTGTGTGTGAGAAGAAGACGAGAAACTTGTTTTACATCTGTTAAAACAGTGGGATGAATACGTTGTTGTCTAATGAGAGCGCTGTTGATCAGAGTAAAACATCTGATTTCTTCACCACACCGACAGAGAGGTGAGGTAATGCAGGCAGGTGGCCTCTTGACAACCTGGAGCTTGCTTCACCCGTGCTTGTGCAACCACTCACAACATGGCATTACGTCGTCTGGCTCCAAACACACCATTCACTCAGCCAGAGTGGCGGGACCGGCCTGTCCCGCTTTGCCCGGGGAAGGAACAATGTATCAGAGGATGAGTAGACGCCCGTCAATGTTTCTCGTCTTCTTTCTGCCTGTCTGCACCTCCGAGCCGGTTTACCTGCGAGGAGTCACGTTCCACCGGCATACAGGATGTGGCCTGACTGGCGTAGCTCTTTCTTCATCTCCCTCCTCCTTCACTTCTCTCTTCATCCCCTGGGCCTCACACACATCATCATCTCTCTCTCTCTAGCTTGCTTCCCCTAACCTAAGCCACAACCACTCTGTTGCTTTTTGTTAACACTCTCTGTTATTATATACCCTCATATTTTTCAGCTCCACCACTCGACAATCATCCTTTCACCTGATTTTCTCTATCGCTCCCTTTGCCCTCTGCTCTGGTTTTTCCCTTCCCACGTTTCTCTCCTATGCCTCACCTTGGAGCAGAGCCAGTAGAGCAGCATCAGCACACAGAACCGGGTCCCAACCTGCCTTTGAGTCTCAGCCTGCCCGTGTACGCCGGTCTGTGCCTCGGGCCTCCGACTGAGGCCGGCCCCTATCGCCCTCCCTCATCAGCACATCTACTGTACCTGTCTGCTGGCACCCTGCCATTCACACACACACACACACACACACACACACACACACACACACACACACACACACACACACACAGTTCCCCTTCAGTTACCCAGAGAACCTGGAGGGGGAAAAAAGAGCCCATGCAAGCCTGAAATCTATAGAAAAAGACTACTCATGTCAGGGTCAAGCAAGTTTGACCTCCATGGAGAACACCCACGGCTACCCTGAGAAGCACACGTATACAGTACCACGCATTGAGCCTGCTGGCTGCCCCGCGCAAAGCCCATCAACAAGTTTCTTTGAAGGGCACCGACTCAGTGGTGGGCCATCAAAGCATATCTTCATTCATGTCCACTGAAAGGATCTGAGGCTCCTGAGAGACGCCGTGTTTGAAGTGATATCTCTGTGCCACTGCATTCTTTACCGTGCTGTCATGACTTGAGTTACACAATCAAAAAAGCAAGAACATCGGCGTAAAGCCAGTGCCACCACCCTGATCATGTCTTGCATATATGTGAACTACTGCTATCTTTGTTTGAACAGTGGATGTGCCATACTCTGGTTGTTTATAGCAACTGGCAGTTCCTAATAAGGCGGCACTGTGTGTGATCACATATTCCACTTGAAGATCAAACAAAACATAAAAACAGTCATCCTTACCTGTTGTATCTCTTGAGATCATGTTTCCATTACTCAGCATCTTCTCTGTGCTCACCTGAGATCATCTGAAAAAGATTAAGGATAGGGAAATAAAATGATTCAGAGAGGAGCTCGTTCAAGAGTAAACACATTCGACAGAAAACAGAGGAACCAGATGTAATTGCTCTGCCCAAACTTGCAGCAATACTCCAACAAAATATTTACTTTTCTACAGTAAGGGAGGGAGCAATCAGTTCTTTCCTCTGTTTTCACAGGTATGATGAGGTTACAGTGCAGTTGTTTTCAACCTTTAAGTCTCAAAACAAATTTGAGGACTCCTGAGATGATGAACAAAATAGGATAATGACAAGAAAATGCATGGGTAAGCAGTGATGATGGGCCATATATGCACAGTGCTTTAGTTTAATGGGACAAAAGACAAGAGGCTGGGGACCACTGGTCTAGAGCAGCGGTCCCCAGCCACCGGTCCGTGGGTCCCTTGGTACACAGAAAGAATGAATGAAAGAAATGTTGATTGATTATGTTTTATTTTGAAAAATGACCGGATACATCCGTCTGTGCGTCTGAGCCTCTTGACACATGTCAAGAGGTCATGTGATACGTTACCGCAAAAATTAAACGTTTCAAGGCAGAATATCCTGAGATCGCCAAAAAAGCTCTGAAAACCCTGCTTCCATTTCCAACATCCTGTCTTTGTAGACTGGACACAAAGAACAGTCAGGTGTCGTTGTCTCCCATTACCCCGAGAGGGGGGTGATGGGAGATTGGAAGGTTGGGGACCGCTGGTGTAGAGGACCAGCTGTTGGCAGCTGTATGGCCTAAACACGTGTCGCACCACCATCACCATCAAAATCTAGGAAAAAAGCTTAAGTTATCACCCAACTGCCCCGACTACCTTCTTATAGCTATGTTTTTCGACTCTTGGTCAAACAAACCTGGTTTTATAATCACCACAAGACTCAAGACCTTCTCCAGTATCTTTACAGATCATTAAAATAAACCAAACCCAGAGTAGTGACATAAATTGACCTGCCAGCTCTGCAGGAGAAGGGAGGCAGTCAAAGTGGCTTTTCCAAAGTACCATTTTAAATTACTTGTGCTAGTTATATTATATAAGGTTAACAAGTTCAGTTCGATATTGGATCAAGAAAATTCTCGCGATCACAGGTTTCTTCATACAGACATGTTTAGGACTGAAGCTGTGCTCTCTGGACCGATTACAGCTCCAGTCCCTCTTCATCCATTCACGGACAAAGGTGCTCTCTACTTCTGAGTTTCACTGTCCCAGACCTGTTACCGTGGCAACAAATGCACTGTTTCCGAGTGACACAAAGCCTGAACTTAAGAACCTCCTTTCAGGTCGAAGGCTCCAGGAGTTGAGGGGAAAACAGCAATAACAGGACGGCGGGGAGAGAAACTGAATACCGGCAAATTGCTTCCCAAAGTTTCTGGAAGACACAGTAAAATGATTCTTTCTTTCCTCTCCCTTTTAAAATACCTTTCCCCGGCACCAGGCACTATAGGTAGTTGTGTGCTGTGCTGGTCCCATTTCTTTTCTATGCCTTCTTATATTTCCGTTTTGTCTAGCTATCGTACTGAGCTAAGTGAGTTATCATGTAGACCAGCAGGCCGGAGCAGCATGTGGCTAGGCTAAGCCTCCAGATGAGGTAATGTTTAGAGGGCTGGGGAGCCAGGGGAAGGGTTGGTCAGGTCTTGATTAGCTCAGGGGTATGGGGCTCTCTCGAATATTGGACACCCTTTTGTGTGGTGAGATTACCACCTTATGAAAAAATGCCCCTGCTGACACGCCTGATAGGATCAGAGCTTCCTGCCCGCTGCATCATCCCGCTTATGAGTTCTCCACACACACACACACACACACACACACACACACACACACACAGGAGGAAAAACACACAATCAAACACCAAAGCTCACACACTCGTACCTCTCAAGGGAGACGCTGGGAGATCATACACACAACTCACGTGTTCTGTACAGGCTTGTGTGTTCAGTACAACAAGCATGTACACAGACACACCGACAAGCACACACACACGGCTGCAAACGTCACCTCCTAGGGCCCCCTCTCTTCCACTTGTGTAGCCTATATAATGACCACAACTGATGACCCCCAGATGGAAAACAACCTGACTTAATTAACAAGGCCAGATGACACACAAACACACGCTCACTTGCTTGTACTGTGGTCGTCTCCTCCGGCCACCCTCCAATGAAAATCACATGATGGACCACGTCCAGCAGAGAATCTCCCCCCCCGAAAAAAACATCAACAAACATTGTGAAAAAACAGAGAGGATTCAGAGGCAAAGCTTTCAGGGGATTTGATCCCAGCAGTCCTCTAGAGAGGGCTGAGGCTATAGGATGATTTCAATTATTTGATATAATTTCTGATGGTCCATTAGTTCAAAATAAAGCTCTGATTATGAGGGATGTGTTTACAGAAAGTTACAAACAAAACCTGCATCAGAGTCTGAAGCAGAGCTGTACTTTTTCCAGATGTGTAATCGACTGTTAATAAGCAGTGGCCTTACGTTCATAAAACCTTTTCCCAAATAAAGCCAATTTCAAAAAACAGAATAAATGCAGCATTTTGGTTTGTTCAACCGCATAGCAAAGTTCAACACCTTTCTATTTCTACTGTTTAGGAGGCTGCACAAACAAATGCTCCTATTTCTGCCGTGCACTTTGCGGAAGCAAATAAATAGCTGTCGGTGTATACTCGCAAACATGCAAGCACACATGCATGCACACACACACACACACACACACACACACACACACGTTACGGACATGGCACAACCTTGCGCCAGTGGTCCTTTAAACCAGTCATGTGAAACGACCCGTTCATTTCTGCAAATCAGATTACATCTCCAAGCTGAGGTCTGCAAGTCCACACACTCATTTAAAGCTTGGGGCTCACGTCCATGAAACACACACACACACACACACACACACACACACACACACACACACACACACACACACACACACACACACACACACACACACAGCTTAATCAGACTCTGTCACACACTTTGTTCGCAAACTGCAAGTATCAGCCAAGGCCACGCTCAAAATGTAAAATTATAGGATACAGCAAATACAACAGATATGAACTTTATGCTAAAGTGAGTGTAGCTAAGGACACAGATTCCCTTGAAGAACAAAACAATTTCTTTGTCAAGGAAAATCATAGAGCGCTGTGATAAGCCTCCTTTCAGCAGTGCTCGACTGCTGTTTGGCAGCTCCGCTGTGGAATGAGCACATGTGGAAACATGTTTATAGTGTGTTTGGCAGGAATGCAAATGATAGATGATTCCCAAATGATTCAAGTCTTATTCAGGAGGTCAGGATCTATTGTATTTATTGTAATTATTCCATTGAGTTGGCAGATAAATAGGTATGTAAATTGTTGAATAAGCAGAGTAAGAGTGATAAACATATTGAGCATGCAAAGGTTTCCATAATGTCTGCTTCTACTTTTAATGTCTCTTCACATTTTAGCTTCACTGATCGGATTTGCAATACAATGTAAAAGAAGCTGTTTGGCTGGCTGGCTGCTGGTGGACCGGTCGGCCTAATTAAACCCAGACAGTTGGAGGAAGTACAAGTCTCTGTCCCTACAGGATCTACATTAAGTCTCCACTCTGCTAATCAGAAAGCCCTTCAACTACATCAGCATGTCCCCCTGGCCCAACAAACAACCAAATCTCATTTGTCTTCGTAACTTTTTAAGGAAGCTTAAATTACTTCTCTATCGAGTCTGGAAAATCAATCACGGCTGTCCTCTGTGTTCATCATAATCAGGGACATCCTAAACAGATCAGCTGTGTAGCTCATTGTCTGTTCTTCTTTTTTTGCCCTTGGTACCATGGAGGTCAGAGGGTGGGAAGCTGTGGGTGGCAGGAAGTTGAGAGCGTTGAGCCTACAATGGGGTGTCAGGACTCTGTCAGTCAGCCCAACTCAAGTTCAGCTCAAGCGGGTTGATTCTATCTCCACAGTGACATCGGAGAAGTTTAGCGATGGAGACCGGCAGCGAGGCCAATGGAGGAGCAGAGGCACCGCTCCCTGGGTTAGATTGCACTGAATGCTCAGATAAGACGACAGGAAAGGGCGGCAGGGGGAGCTGGCCGGGGCTACTGTTACCCCAGGAAGCGCTCACTCATCCCTCAGATCACCTGTGGAGGTCAGGACCCGATTCAGTCACGCAGAGCCACCGGCCAGGAGGTGGACTCAATGTAAACGGATGTACAGTTGGGTCCCTTCCACTGCAACTGTGTACAATCAGTTACTGTACTAGTGGTTTTACATGTTTTGGCCAAACATGCTGGCAACCTCTTTTCAAAGCACATCAAGTTATTAGATGTGGAATATCCATTAGTTTTCTATTATTTTTTTGTGCAGAAACATAACTTGCAGAGTGACTTGAAGCATACATAATTGTAAATTGATTAAATGTGGGCTCTGGTAAAGATGATTATTTGACTATTATTTTTGACATTTATATGAGCTGAACAAGCGATCAATTCATTGATAAAAATAAACTGCTGGCGTAGTAAGCAACCGGATATGGAAATGCTGTGATGCAATTCAAGAGACATATGGTCAGTCCTGCAGCACACATTCCTGACAACACACACACACACACACACACACACACCGGTAAAATAAACCATGCTGTAGTATCTTCATCTGGAGTGCATTTCCTGTCCTCTGGCTTGGCATATGCTAGTGGCTCCTTTACAACATAGCCACGCTCTGTTGTAGCTCCCCGCCTGCACAGAAACAGCTATCCAACCATTTGAAACAGAACTTTAGGGACAAGGACCACAACCTTAGACTTCTGTTCTGGGTGTTGAAAATGTAAAGTGATGAGATGCACTTCCCACATCTGGAAAAATCCTACACGGTGGATACTGTTGGTTTAGGGTATAGTTTTGACAAGCACCGTTTCCAGTTTTGCTTAATTCTCTCACCAAGAGGCAGAGAGGTGCAATCATCGGTGTCACACACTGACCCAAAATTCACTTGTGGAGTGGAAATTTAATTCAAGCAGCTCTTTAACAAGACACATTTGACAGCACAACCCACCTCCCTTGGTGAGCATGCTGTGGAAAAAAACTAATTTGTGTGTCAAATTTTACAAGGTGAGAAGTGAGAAGACACTTCAATTCAGGAGCAACAGTGGTGATGAAACAAACAAAAATGTCACAAAATGATATCACCTTTTTAACCCGGCAGAGGTAGTAACCAGAAGTGGTCACGGGAGCTGTGAAATGTTAGTTTTGGAGTGAAAGTAAACAGCCTCTCCCATGGTGGGCCTGTACCCTACACAGAGTAAGCACATGTTTCCCATTGTGGTTAAAAGGGAAGGGGATTAAAGTGTAGTGCAGCCGGAGCCACAGCCATACACCCCATGGTGGGATCACAGTGCTCTCAGGTCTTTCAGTACTGCTGATGTAGCCCAGTTGGAAGTGGCTGGTGTGCAGGGAGAAGCAGTGGCCAGATCTATCAGATGGACTAGGCAGGGTCCTCTAGAGCCCAAATATGAGGCCTTCCTTTGGGGCTGAGGAGGCAGACATGTTACCATGTTGACAGAACCGCCTGACTGAGGCTGGCAGACACTCACACAAACACAGGCACGGTTAGGATTATGAGGAGGTGTTGAAACCGAGCGGATTTGGGTTTTCAGAGGCCCGATTTTGTCCCTATGAAAAAGAGATCACCTTCAAAACCTTTTTCTTAAAGACAAAAAAAGAGGTAGAGAAAAAATTGTTTGAGACTGAAACCTAAAGCAGAAAAAAATTGTGTTAATGGTCATTGGTTTTGGCTGCAAAATATGGGTTTTTCACCCCAGGGCCTCAGGGTCAAATAGGCCACATTCAGGTGCCACAGGGGACAGTTAAAGCAGGAGACTGTGACTGTGCAGCCAATTAAAGGACACTTTAAAAAAGGCAAATAGTGCAAGGGACATTGAGGAAGATATGCATAGTGGAGCATAACTGCACTTACCAAAAACTGCCAATTAACCAGCACCCCATGAAGCTCAGTTGTGACCGCTTCAGCTGGACAGCTTCCATGTGCAGCGAGAAAAAACACTTTCTGAGCAGCGTAACAAAGGAAGTGGAGGGAGGGTCAGACACTCTTTGAGGGTTTACTGAGCTGGATTCAATTCAAAATTTGGACCCAAGTCATAAAAGTTCAAACTTGACTTGCACTTGACTGCTCCAAAACTGCCTAAAGACTTGCCTTGAGACTTGAAAACCAACTATTAAGAATCAAGTTTTGACCTTACATTAACATGACTTGTTCTTAGCCATGTAAACACCATGGATTGAAAATGAAAATGCAGCATCTTAAAATAGAATAGCAGAGAATATTATCTTTACATCCATGTCTGTCCAAAATGTCACTAAAATTGTGATAATTAGCATATGTATTCTTGAGTAACGGCCAAACACATGTTTTGTGAGGTCACAGTGACCTTTAACCAACATTTTATAATCAGTTAATCTTTCAGTGCAAGTAGAGGTTTGTGCGAAATATGAAAAAAGTTGCCCAAGACATTCCTGGGAAATCACGACAATGATGCAAACGTGAGGTCACGGTGACCTCGATCTTTAGCCTCTCAGGTGGATGTTTGTGCCACTTTTGAAGACATTTACTCCAAGCGTTTCTGAGCTATCACGTTCACCAGAATGGACCAAACGGATGGACGACCAGACGGATGGACAAACCAAAAACATAATGCCACCGATACGGCTGTGGCCGGCAGCATCAAAAGCACAAAAGCAGTTACTAAACTAAACACATAGGTCATGTTACACATTTAAAACAGTCAATGTCAATGTCCGTGGCTTAACTCTTCTCAGTCATGCGACCATTGATGGTGCTTAATCACATTTTTAGTTGCCAGAGGTTACTCTTCGCTTTCTCCATTTTCGACTTGCAATTTTCTTATGGAGACTTGTGACTGGATGCGTCCTAAATGAGTTGAAACATTGATCTACTTTTCCCCAAAGTCATCAAGTGAGATATAGTTCTCACCCAGACAAGTTTTAGTCAAGTTATTCCAGAAGGTTACGAAGTGTCACCCTCAACCTCTTTGCCTCAACACCCACACACTTTAAACAGAGATAATGACATGTCTATGTCACAAAAGTGTCTGTCAGTCTTACACTGGTGCATCTTCCTCTGTGTATGTTTGTGGGAGGAATTGGGGAGCGAGTAAGTTTTCGTGCAGATTTGCAGGACTTTCTCACCCACAAAAACAAGTACGGCATGTGCGTGGTCGTGTTTTTGAAACTGGAAACAGATTTATGTAGTGTTAGGGATCAGCTCTTTAAAAGGTCACATTGAACAAGTTAGGTCTGCTCAGTAAGCTCTCCTCTCTGATCCAGGTGACTCAGGGCCAATAGTTTCACAAGACTCGGGACAGACACGTAAACACTCCGACTACTTCATGACATCAGACATTTCCGATTCCCAATGACGCCAAGCTGACATTCTGCATCTTTGATTAATTAGTTCCTATCGGGCTTTTTATGCGTTTCCTTTATAAAAAAAATACCCTTTCTGGAGCCCTGAATTTTAAGACCCGAATACGCCTTCAGCCGCAAGGTCAGCTGCAGAGCTGTGTGTGTGTGTGTGTGTGTGTGTGTGTGTGTGTGTGTGTGTGTGTGTGTGTGTCTGTGTGTGTGTGTGTGTGTGTGTGTGTCTGTGTGTGTGTATGTGTGCATATTGTCCATGTACACATTAACAAAACACACACAACTCCTTGTGTAAATGCCGGGACTGCAACGGTGGAAAAAGGTGGGACGAGGACCACATCAAGTCTAATCCAGCCAGGGATTAGGAGCGGGCAAATATCACCAATAATAAACAAATGAGTAACGTTCTCGGTCTGTGTGGTTGCAAGCCCCGGGGCTCCAGCTAGAACCCGGCAGGATCTGGATCCAATCCCGGCTGTTTATCAGTGAGAGTAGAAACGGCCACTTGTGAAAACTCCATGACAAACCCATAATGGCGAACAGAGGAGTCCAACCAATCGCTCCTCCCACTTTGCTTTACATCTCAGATCTGAGACTCAGCTTGATATTCAGACCAAAGGGGCCATTTTGTTACCACTGCATTATTCACTGATCTTGCCTTCTTGTTAGCAGTATGTTCTGTGAGGCGATTATCTGATTTTGCCATAACCAATCTCCAGTGACTGACACATATCCAACTACTTATAACATAAAGCTTCTTCTTAGATATAATCATATGCTGTTTTTTTTTCTGTTTTCATGTAATTTTGAATTCAACATCTTTCGGTTCAGGAACCTTGTTGAAACATAAAAGTTGAGATCGGAGCGGTAACAAATTTTTTTTCTCACCTTTTTCCTTACATTTTAAAGACTAAAAGGTTAATTCGTAAACATAATTAAGACAGATTAATAATCAAATCAAATTGGTAGCTCTAGATTAATATATTGGCCTTAATATGTTCCAATGTGACACAACTTGCCAATAACTTTGTTAAAAACCAGGGAAACAGACCATACTTTTATGTATCACTCCATGAGATTTAATATTTGAGTGTCTGGAAAGTCCTCATGCTTCAGGGCAGAAGGGATTTTATGACACAAGTCAACACAAGAAAGAAAGCAGAGCAGCACACCTGTTTAGCATTATTGACAAATATTGATTACTTGTCAAGGCGTCACCATGGAGATTATTGCAGAGGAATGTTGGACAGATAAAGTTGGCCATAAATTCCTTTAAGTAGTAACAGGGTTGGCACATTAGCGAGAGAATGTGATAAAACGGAGATCAAAAGTAAAGCAGGGAAAGCAGTTTGTAATTTGGTCAGTGCAGTTTTCTGCGACAAGGAAAAAGTGTGCAAGAGGTGAGAGGGCGTCCACTGGAAATGCAGACACAGCATGTTTCCCTCCATCTGTTCTACCAGCTCCTTTGTCTTATGTGACATCAGATGAGATGCTCCAATAAGTCTCTACTTGGGTGAATGTTCGGAGGCCTTAATCTCACCGTGTGTGTGTGTGTTCAGAGCTATGTCTTCCCTTTGCTCTAATCCACCTATTTTGTTCCGCTCCACTGTTCAGATTCAAGGTGGAAAAGTGCCGAGACCACAACGTTTTGTCCTCTCCGTCTGTCTGCCCCACAGAGCTTTACCTGCTGAGCCCCGAGCCTCACCAAGCCTTCAGGACGCTGTTGCCTTAACCCTGTCCCCAAACATGTCCCTGGCATGCACAAAAGCCATCTGGGGTGCGGCTGAGAGCTTTAGCAACAAAATAACTCTTTCAATCTGCACTCTGCATGGTTCTGACTGCAGGGCGCTGAGGTCGCCAATACCAAGAAGACTCTTACTGGACTTCCTCCTCCTTCTCCTCCACCCCTCTAATCCTGGCCTACATGACTGACTCCGACTCAAAGCCCCACACGCCAGAGGTGGGAGCCAAAAGCACTGTGAGATTGGAAAAAAAAGACCACCTGCTCAACAAACTAAATTGCACTCACTCAAGGCAATGGGGTACAGAGAGAATGAAAAGGAGGGGAGCAAGAGTGGAAAAAAAGAAGTAAGAATAAAAAGAAAGGCAAGTCACTGCTCTCCCTCTGTGATCTAGGCAGACAAAAGAACAAATTGCATTTCTGCGTCATGGCACCCGAGGGTCAAAATCGGCATAGTGTCCCTCTCAGTGCTGTTTGTGTGCGAACATGCTGATAACGGTTCCATCAATTCCCACAAGAGAGCCAGAGAGGTGCACAGGCCTATGTTTCAGCCTTTCATCTTGGCTTCTTTTGTATTCCGCTCCACTCTGTTGTCTCTCTCCTCTATTTGGCAGAATTGGCTGTTATTATTCCAAACAGCATTATCTTTATTAATGCCACAGGTCTCAGGACTGTGCACTCCCCGGGAGCTGAGGTCCGGAGAGAGCTGCAACCAATCTCCCTAGATAAAAGCTCAGCGGAGAGCTGTATGCAAGCCAGACGGCTCCAACAGGCCTTCATCCTCCCTCCTCATTCCCAGAGAGAGGTATAGGCCCTACAAAGACTAAGATGTGGCTTTAATCTTAGCACTTTCAGTCGGAAACATTTGAACTGAGATCAGCTCTCTGGGAGGCTATCAGAAGCCACCGGTCACAACAAACAAATCGTATTTGAGTAAATACATGAAATAATATTTGAAAGTTGCAAAAAGAATATTATCCATAATGACCAAGTTTTGAAAACCTGGATATTGAGGGAAAGGCTGAAGTCACGAGCTGTTCCGGCTATAAGTCATGGAACTGTATCTTCTGGTGCTACAGTGTGCCCCTCCTTTGCTAGTATGTTTGTTGGTGGCCCGTATGGACTTGGAGCTGAGGCCGTTTGCCGAAGTCAGCCATGCATGACGAGTTATTCTAAAGGTGGTGTGGAGAGCTGACGTGTGGCCGGGCCGGGCCAGGGCAGCGGCTGGGGTCTCGGCTTAGTGCCTCAAGCCCCTCGCTCCAGTGGTCACACAGCATCAGCTCCCGGCCCGAGCCCGGACACTGATTTATGGGACAGGGGGATTACCATCAAACCAGCCGTGAGGACCACCCAGATGGTGGCACAGGACGACAGCCGCACAAACAGACACAGGCGCACACATTCAAATATACTAAATATATTCGCAAAAGCACTAACATTGACTTTTTTTTTTACACAGATACCCACAGAAATCCACAAACTTAAACAAACAGTGACTTGAACGCAAGCAAAAGCGTTGCTGCATAAGATGTTATTAAAGATTAAAACCCTCTGGAAATAAACAAGCATGAAAAGCTGCACATGCCATTTGTAATGACTCTGTTAACCACTCAAGTGCAGTGGGAGGGATTAGTTTGCTGAGGCTTCCTCATTACCACAAAGCGAGGGAGCCAACTTTGTTCATCGGGGTTCATATGTATCTACAGGATGTGCCTGGTTAGAAGTAATTCCTCTCAACCACGTCATACCTCTTCTCTTTTTTCTCACTTCAGTTTACAAAATGCATAATTAAAGAGTGACGACTTGTGTAATTTTCTATCTCAACTGATCCGGGTCCAAAACAAGAAAGTTCCATGTAGTTACGGGCGGACAGCTCAAACCCTGTCTTTCATCAAAACTTTTGTAAATTCTCTCAAGTTGGTGACAATGAACAATTGTTCTCTTGCTCGATAAAAAAGGTCTGGACACATCTCACTTTCATTCCAAATGCATTCACCATCCTAATACTTTTCCACCAAGTCAAATTTTCTTCCAAGAACACGTGTGAATACACCGAGCAAGAGAGGAGAAGAAAAAAAGGAAGAAAAGCACATATTTCTCACTTGCAGCTCAACCCCAAGGCACCAGTTGGATGAGCCGAACAATAAGAGTCTATGACAAATCGGACGTGGTGCATTCCTTGGGCAAACACCCACTTCATAAAGGGAGACGGGTAGGCAAACACTCACCTGCCCTAAGCTAATAACTCTTGCGAGGGCAAACACACACACACACACACACACACACACACACACACACACACACACACACACACACGCTTCTATATGTTGAGGCAATGATGGAAATCAAACTGCTAAAAATTGCATCAATATAGAGAAAATACGACATTTCATTTTAAGGAGATTTTTTTTTTGGGACCAAAATCATAGCAATGAGAAATGCAGGAGATCTGTGTCTCTTTGTACTTGGTACCGAGCTGTGTGACGTGTGGAAATAGACTGGTACACATCTAGAATGTATATGGTAGGCTCGCTAAGTTTAGAGTTTCTCTTAATCATTGTATTGCAAAACTAACCAGAAGATGAGATATTTTAACTAAGGCCATCACAACGGCTGCAGGAGGAGAATTTAAAATGCTTTTACAAAATGTATTTTATACTAAGCATCACATTATAAACCACGTCTGTACGAAGCCTCCTTGGTAGTGTCCATTTGTGATTGTGGGTTTAAAAATGTCTACATGCGTGTGTCGTGAGATCATCAATGACTGTAATTACTTTTTGAATGAATTACTTAATTACTTTCTTTTTCCCCTTCGGCATTCTTTCCCAGCAGAGTAGAGCAAAGCTCGAGTGACAGCAGCGCTTCTCTCAGTGGGATGCACCCTCAACACTTCCTGACCATGTGACTTCCTTTCAGCTGCCTTTTGATTGGACGCTCACAGGCGACGAGAATGAAGAGAAGAGGGGGACGCTTGTGGCGGGGTGCTGGTTGGCAGCGGACACGAGAGAGAAAACAAATTCCTGCCCAATTGCCATGGAGATGAGTCAACAGCAGGGTTGTGGGGCACAGGCCGACCCGCTGTAGTTAACAATTCATCCCCGTATCCGGCTCCCAAATGATTGGGCAAACACAGAGTGCTGCGGAGTCAAAAGGGCCCCGAGGGGCTGAGAGAGGGGCATCACCCTGGGGTGACATGCTGACAGGCACACACTGATCGGTAGAGGGTGGACCAGCTGAATGAGGGAGTAAGGGATAGGGGGCACCAGTGGGGAGGAAGGGGGGCTGATGGGATAGGGGAGAGGGGCTAAATACATTGAGTACTGCAGCTACAGCACAGTCCCAAAACAGTACTGATGGATGTGCTTTTAAGTATGGAGGACCGTAAATGACTTAATTATAAATAAATAAATGCAGGAATAAATACAGGAATAAATAAATGCTTAAATAAATGTATAAATAAATGCAGGAATAAATAAATAAATGCTTAAATAAATGTATAAATAAATAAATAAATACAGGAATAAATAAATAAATGCTTAAATAAATGTATAAATAAATAAATAAATACAGAAATAAATAAATAAATGCTTAAATAAATGTATAAATAAATAAATAAATACAGGAATATATAAATATAAGTTATACCTAAACAGGACATCATTAAATAAATCTATTTCTACATTTCTGTATTTATTCATTTATTTATGCCTGTATTTATGTGTCCACACGTATTTCTTCATTTATTTATTTCTGTATTTCTGTGTCCTTGTATGCAAATGAGCTGGGGCGGTCCGAACCTCATTGTTAAACAGGATTGGTCAAGTAGGAGAGCCAGACAGAAGCAATCGATCCCTTCACATGGCCCCTGTAGATGAAGTCAAAAAGCTGTCCAGGCTAGGGTGACCATATCCAACACCAAAAAGGAGGACACTATGCAGTATTTTGTGAGGCTGTGAATAATTGCACAGGAGGGGTGCAGTTTGATTTTATTAAGTGTGAAGAGAGATGTGAGCCCTTTTTACTGTAATTGATCTCCTTGGAGCAGGCCTGGCCAACCCGCGGCTCCCGAGCCGCATGCGGCTCTTTGCTTGGTTTCATGCGGCCCTTATGTTCATATCGAAGTTTGTGTTTGTGTTATTTATTTATTTTTCTTTTAAAATCTTTTTATTGATTTTGCAAAAAATATGTCGACCCATTTAAGGCGGAGACGGACTGTTTGAAAGCCCCGCTAGTCACAGCTTCTTTGACGCACCTTGAAATATTTCAGCAAACTTCTCCTCAGACGTCAATGCTTATTGTGTGAATTACACCATAGCTTGAAGGCTGTGGAGTGGTCCAGGCTTTCTTCTTGCAGAGCGTTTGATGAAGAGAAGCGCTCTCTCTCTCTCTCTCTCTCTCTCCATTAAACATGACAAACATCAGTAAACAGCTGGACAAGGCTTTGAAATCACGGATTTCGTGAGTTATTAGTTTGTTTATTTTTTAGGAAACGTCGGACCAGTTGCGACGTAATGTTTTCAGGTTCATTTATCACCAAACAACGTCGGGGGATTTCACAAACACGTCATCACCTGTTTGTCTGACGCTGCGGGTCAGAGCAGAAGTACGTTAGCTGCACCCGTTTAGCGCTCAGCACTGCATGAGCACTACGTGGAGGAGGAGGAGGGGGAGGGGGGCTGTCGGGGCGAAAGTCTCACAATAACTCAAGTAAATGCCCCGTCAGATATCAAACACATTTGGGGGGAATTGATGACGGAGAGAGTCATTTTTATTCTTAAATACTGATGAATGAAGAACAACATTGGGCTCCAGCAGAAGGGGCACTTTTCTCATCCAGGGCAAAAGGGCAGGTTGAGCACCACTAGGGATCAGCGGATCATTTCTAAAAGTCCTGCTGGGAGCCCGGTGCTGCGGGACTCACGGTCCCTCAGCAGGAACTCAACTGGTCGGCGTATCTTTTTAAGTCGGCTGATTCTTGAATAACCAATCACAGATTTGATGCTTAAACAACTAACTTCTCGCCTGAAAACATCCTAAAAGTACATGTTGTGACTCAACAACAGTAGTATTCAGAGAACGTCAACGTCCAGTTGTGAGTTTCCTCATCAAGTACAGAGAAGAACGCGTATTGAGAAACGGCTGCTGGAGACATCTTAACGCTGATTGGCCAAGACTCATCAAAGATCTTCTATTATGAAGATCACGACCACTCCAATCTCAGAAACGCTGGCCGGCCAGTTCATATATTTTGATTTCAAATCGGCGAATTTCGCCGTAAGGTGACAAGTTTGCAGGTCTGTAAAAAGGAGGACAAATACGCGTCCGGCTTGATGCTGCGCCGGACGCCGGACAGGGCATTGAAAATCCGGACTTCTTCTAACGGTTAGCTGAGCTTGCCAACTTCAACAACATGTGAAGGCAGAAGTAGTACAACATAGAGCACAACATAACAGGAGCGATCACACTCCTGTGACCAATCATGCTTTAGACAGAGGTTCGGACCGCCCCAGCTCATTTGCATACAAGGACACATAAATACAGAAATAAATACATGTATAAATACGTGTGGACACATAAATACAGGCATAAATAAATGAATAAATACATAAATGTAGAAATAGATTTATTTAATTATGTCCTGTTTAGGTATAACTTATATTTATATATTCCTGTATTTATTTATTTATTTCTACATTTATTTAAGCATTTATTTATTTATTCCTGTATTTATTTATTTATTTATTTCTACATTTATTTAAGCATTTATTTATTTATTACTGCATTTATTTATTTATTTATACATTTATTTAAGCATTTATTTATTTATTCCTGTATTTATTCCTGCATTTATTTATTTATACTTAAGTCATTTTCAGTCCTCCATATTTAAGAAGCTGTGTGATTAAATGCTTTGAGTTAAAAAACACATTTTCAGGATGAGAACAATCTCTTTGGTACATCACAACAAATATATTCTTCATGTGAAGCTAAATAATTCATATTTGGCTCCGAGTTGTGACAAATGTCGTGAGATATAGTAGCCAAAAGAATAGTAACACTTAGAGTCTCTGGCATACGTCCACTTTGTTACAGAAAACATCCAACACACCTGAGGTGGTGTTTGACACATTTTCTTTGGAGAAAATAAGAACACAACATCACCTTACAGCCGCTAAGCCGGGACACACGGTTAAGGCCACGGCCATAGTGTGCTCGTGGTGTTTCAGTTCTCTCCTGTAAACTTCTGCTGAGACTATTTGCAGTCTTTTGAAAAATATAGGCTACTCACCAGAAATTCCCTGGGAAGCAATTAAAGGTTGACATCTCATTCCAAGAACTTGGATTCCTTCACTGTGAAAAAAAAAAAAATCAAAAGAGGACAAACGTCACTTCATAAAACTACAGCATATAGTATTCCATTGCTATATCTGCTTCACTCCTAACTCCATTTGTCCAGCTGGGTTCATTTAGGTAAAACAGTGTTAGAGCATGTAATATGAGGCACAAATGGAAAATGGTTAAAAGTCTCAACCCACAGGACCAGGTTCCCAAACATTGACCACTTTACCGTGAAGCAGAGCGGCGCTTAACAATAATGGGTCAGGGACAGAAATAACAGACGGGCGGCGGGCGGCGGGCAGATCTCATCAATGTCACATACAGAAGAAGCACCACAAATAATAAATACTGTTCTTATAATAGGCTAGATGTATTGTATGGTTCTCTCTCAGTCAGCATAGGCTGTCACTTAATGCACTGTCATGGTGGCAAAGCAAATCCCAATATCCAATTTGCTATCTTACTTTGAAAGTGTTGAAATGCCACCATTACAGCAGAGCATGCACTGGGCAGCGGTGTTGGGAGGGTGTGCAGAGAGGACCCATTACTGGTTCTCACTGGTTCTCACTGCTACTCACGTCAGAGTACAGGGTGTTCACAAACACTGCTTCAGCATGTCGTTCCTTTTTAGTGGGAATTGGTATCTCCATAATAAGAATATACCAAACCAATCTTATACATGAAAAACAGCACTCATTTATAGGTGAGAAAGGAACAAAAACAGAGGGAAAAAGTACGATCGTGATAAAAATAGCAGATGTTGAGAGTCACTTCTCGAAAGGTGTGTCATTCAGGGAGTTTGGGACGAACCTTTGGCCGCGGCTGAGCTCTAAATTTAGCATATTTACTAAAATAAAAAGTGAGTTCAGGCGCTGGCACTGGAACTTTCTCCTCCCCGTTTATGACCTCAGTGGTGCAGCCGGCGTCACTCATGACGAAATACAAACCATATAAAACAACAAAAAAAGACCTCCTCAAATACTCTGAGCACACGCGGAAACAACCGCAATTTAATGTTCCCCGTAAATTATCTTATTATGGCGATCCAAGACCAGATCAACAGAATAATATGGTTTTGCACATTCTAAATTTAGAACAGAGTTTGGGCACGAGTTATCTTTTACATAACAGCTTTTAACAGAACAGTCTCTTGTTTGATATGCAGCAATGGAGAACTAAACAAACCTAACTTTCTATGAATGCACACTTGACTGTACACAAATGAAGGGAATAAAGGATGTAGGAGAGCAGCTACTGTGTTTGGGAACTGTTCTCTACATGCCGATGAGGCTGTGTGTGGCGGGCTGGGGAGGATGCCCCTGGGCCAGGCTGAGCAGTAAGTGAAGCAGAAGTCCCATCTAAGCTCGAAAGCATGCGAGTATCAGGCCTGTAACTAAAACACAAGCATAAACACAGGCGATGTTAGGGATTACACGCTGCCATACCGCCGCAGGAAACCACAGACAGCACAGGTGGAACCGTCACCACGGACACATTCTTCCCCATCTCCGCTCTGCCAGTGGAGGTCTGATGGACAGCTCATCATCTCCCCGTGTTGGCTGTGTGAAACTTGTGTAAACATCTGCAGGCGCTTGTGTGTGTGTGTGTGTGGGTGTGTGCGAGCGTGTGGAGTGGGAGCCACAGGTGAGGAGGACACACACACAGAGACACACACAGAAGGATCAGAACGGCCTTATGTCATGTCAAAGAAGCCTTGCAGCACAATACCACACACTTGACAAACCTTTCCTTCGAGAAACTGTTTTAATGATTACATTTCTTATTATTCGTCTCACTTTCCTTTGAGAGTTGAATCTGATCTGATCCATCAATTTTGAAAATAATATCTGCTACTGTAGGAGCAATAAATAGGATGTTTTTAAATGTTTTCTCGAGAATGATTGAGCGAGAGCAGCAGGGATGAAGAGAGAGACCGTACATTTCCTCAGTAAACAGCACCCTCTAGAGCAACACCATACATTCAGTCCTGCACCGCTCTCCTATTGTTACAGCCTGTCTTTTCATGAACACCAGAACATTATATGACTCATTAGTAACAATTACTTCATGTATAAATACCCCCCCCCAAAAAACTGTTGATTGTTAAAATGAGAAAATCAGACAAGCTCCCAGATTTATGGTCATTTATAGGCGGGTTGTCTTATTTCTGAGCCACATATGAAGGATTACAGAGGTGAGGTCGAACCACTCATTGTCCCAGTGTGAGTTGATAATGAGGCAGGCCATTATTAAGATGTTGGCTTTAATCGTGTGCAGGGTTATTAGGGGCAGTTTACTGTACACAGGAGAGATTAACACAGGCCACGCATGGCGTAAAGAGCTGAGGAGGCCAACGATAAGCCAGCTACCCACAACCGTGAAGCGGGCTGAGAAATATGAGCGCACAGTAGGACATGAAACCCAGCAGGACAAACCTCTCCCTCTCTCCCTCTCTGCCTCATTCGCCCTCACTCTCTGTTCGCGTCAAATCATGTTACACAACCACAAAGGAATGCCTCGTATATCAGAGACAGATTTAAAACAAGCGGAAAGAAAAAGCACATTAAAGAGAGGATCGCAGAGGGATCTATAGAAGCAGTGGGTGTTGTTTGGTTCCTTTCTGTTTGTATAAAAGGACAACATGGCGGGGAGCTTGGCAGTACTATAAAGACACAGTGCAGTGACACACAAGTCCAGACGCATACGCACCGCACTACTTCACACATGCTTACATAAACTAAATCAGCCCAAGACGCCGTTGTGTGCACCAACCAGGGAGCACTACACGCTTCCTCTATATTTTTCCGTGCCATTAATAAAAATAGACATCGTACTGTTTCGATACATTTTGTTGGAATTTAGGGAGCGCTTGGAAATCCATCATTTTATGAGCTTCCAAACTTTCCCACAGAATTCCCACCCTTTTATTTTCCATGCCTTTGACCCAAATACATTAAAGCAGCACTCAATTAGGACGGCAAACTCGTATGCTACTTAAACACGACACACAGCACCCAAAACCCATATTAAGACCCATGTTTAAAAAAAATAAAAAAAGTATATTTCCTATAATGTAGACAATGGAAAGTCCTTCATTAAATACACTAAAAACAGAAAAATTGTTAAAGCTGTGAACTGAGGCTAAAATTGAGCTGAACTTTCTCGGTTTCATCACACTTGTGTTTTATCAACCCTCCAAGGCTAAAGCACGGATTTGATCTTCGTCAACATTATGCTGGTCTGTGTTGCTTTATCTCATTCAGTTGCACAACTAATAAACCACAAAAAACGGAGATGGAAACGAACATTTCACAAGCACGGTCTGACTGCATTAGGAGAAGGGGTGTGTGTGTGTGTGTGTGTGTGTGTGTGTGTGTGTGTGTGTGTGTGTGTGTGTGTGTGTGTGTGTGTGTGTGTGTGTGTGTGTGTGTGTTTGTCTATGTGTGTATGAAGTTAGCAGAAGGTCATAGTGGTGAAGTATTAGAGCGCTGTTTGCTCTCCTCCATGTACTCTTGGGGACCAGCCAGTTTGAGAGTTTGAACAGTGATGTGTGAAACCCGTAAAAACAGGACATAGCGCCGCTCTGTTTGCTTAAGAACACCCAAAGAATGGAGTGCCATTACAAAACAAATCCCTCAACCTGCATTCCTACTGTCCATCAAACCCTACCTGTTGAACAAGATATGGCACAGAGCGGAAAAGGTAGTTACAAGAAGATCTACTTCGTGGGGGAGGACTATGATCATTGTGGTGCAACAAAGTGTAATTAAGTCCAAATGTAATTCTGTGGTTTAATATAAACCAGAGAATTACAGTTGGACTTACCGTTATTACACTTTGGTGCACCAAGGTAGAGCTGCATGCAATAATTAAAACAAAAATAAAAATGAACTATTGATTCAAACAACCTCTAGCACACATTATGCATGTATTACAGGTTCTAAAATATGTTTTGATATCATTGTAAAATTAATAACTTTGGATTGTTAGTCAGATGGGGTCACCCTGAGCTCGGGGAAATTGAAATGGTTTTATCACAAACTTTTCTGACATTTTCCACACTAAATAGGGAAAAAATAAACAGATCAGGGCAGTAATTAGTTCTCGTTTAATCCACCTTTTTTATTTTTTATTTATTTAGATTAATCAATGAATTGTTTGGTTGATAACACATGACTGTGAAAATGTCATTCACAAATCAAGGTGACTGTCCAACAGTCCAAAACCACAAACACTATTTAATTTACTGTAATGCGAGATAAGGGGACGCAGCAAATAATCACATTAGAAAAGCTGGCAATTGTTTTCTATTTTATAATGAAAATGATCAATTATTAAAATAGCAGCCAATTACTTAATCATGAAAATACTTTATGTTTGCACACTGCCATGAGTATCACGAGATTCCCCATAAATTGCATCTAAAGGTTTAGAAACACCAAAGGCAGTGCAGTCAACGGCTGCCTTCTGTCCAGTATCTGTTATATGAAACATTTTAATGATGTTTTCAGCAGAGCTGCCGGACGTGGCCTTATGTAACATGTGATTCAGCCCATGAAAACAAAATGATGGATCCGATAGTAAAACTGGGGGTGACACTGGGTGGAAATCCATCAATTCCAACATATGAAAGGGGAAAGAGGCTCCACGAGATTCCAGCCCCCTCCCCTCCCTGCCATCATCCTCGTATCAGAGGAGCCATTGGGAGAACTGGATGTGATTTGTATGTGTGTTTTTGAAGAGGGGTGCTCATAAACAGCCATGAAAGGGGCCCCTCTATTCAGCCCGCGAGCAAAGATGCGCTTCATTGGGCCGGTCTTTTGTTTTCTGCTGTTCACAAAACCTTAAGCACAGAAAAAAGGGGTTGATTCTCTCGATGTGTGCTGGCCCAAATGATGCCATTAGATTGGTGCCCGCTTTGGGTGAAAAAGGCTTCAGTAGCGCTTGAAGTGATTTAAAAGGTGCAGGAGAGAGCTGCCTGCAAATCCTGTTTGGGAATAACACTGGAGGAGAATGGGGAGGCAAAATGCCAAGCTCGTAATCATTCTATAGTATGCAAAAATGCTCTCAACTCCATGAGTGCCGTGGATGTTAAAACAAAAGATGCGGAACATTCCTTTGTCACGTGATGAGGGTCAATGTGCCACGGTAGTGCGTGGGGTCAGGAAGTTCACCAAAGTTCCCACGCTGCCTCACACCATAAGATTACGTTTAAAGCCAGTAACACTCTTCATTATTGGCAGGGGGAATTTTGTTTCAGAAAAGGTCCAGCGCCCAAGTGCTCTCACAGGGATGAGCCATCAGAAAAAAAATGTATACACAGGACTTCCTCTTCAGCATGACAAAGCTAACAAAAAAATACTCAGATGAAACTTTGCAAGACAGGGCAGGGCGTCAGGTATGCTAGTGATGTCACAATGGAACAATAACTAAACGGTACAGGTACATCATCTATTAATACAGCTACACTATAATGAAACATTGCAATCATGCAAGCAGGTGATGGAGTGACAATGACAGCCTGCCAGCGGCATTGTGCCGGGCATGTCATCATGGTGCCTGCTCGCCGACAGCAACCTAATAGGCATGAGAACCTTGCAGTGTCAACAAAAGGGACAGTGCCAAACAAAACCACTTGTTGTGAGTGAGAGGGCTCCTGAACAGGCTAGGTCCGGTTCCACTCTGCTCAGCCTTCATTTCCATTATTTCCATTTCCATTTTCTCCTTGACATCTCAGCTATCAGGATGAACATTTCCTGTTTGTTTTCTTTCACAAATGATGCGCTATTTTCAGCAGCCAACCACGCATAATCTCAGATGACCTTTTCAGGGTTTTAATTATTATTGTATTAGACTCTCTTTTGTTGTTACTGTTGCCCAGTAAAGGACTGACAATTATTACAACATTTAGGAATAATAAGCAGGGAGGTAACAGTTATGAGTGATTATTATTATCTTATTACATTAGTGGTTATATGATTATTGACCTGTAATTATAGTTTTGCAATTACTTGAGCGCTTCCCTCACTCCACAGGGGGTGATCAAAACAATTGTGTGTATAGAAAAACAATTATAAATGCAAAAGTGCCGGAAGATTATCATTAGAAATCGGTATACACACCAGGTGAGCTGACTTGGAGTTGGTTGGAGAAATTCAGTTTGCCAGCTGTCTGGCCTGCAAAGACATCGCCTCTGATTGCACACGACAGGGTTGTCAAATGCACCGAATACCTCACTTATCAGCGCTCGTTAGTAACAGTATGAGATAAAGTTTCTGCTGTAGACTACAGTCACCTCTGGGACGTATGGACAGTAACTTAATGTGGACAAACTGTTTTCTCCTCCACAGGCATTCCTATCTACAGGAAAGGATACTGAATGAACCGACTCTTGAATTACACTTCAAGGGAGAAACTAATGCTGAGTCCTGCAAGGAAGCTTATTAAGCATTGAGAAGAAAGGCTGTGAGGAGAAATTTGAACTCAACACAACAGCATTGTGTTTCCCAAATACTGTATGATATGTAAAAGATATACAATGAAAAACACAATAAACTACTCAGCAAAATCTACGCTTTTTGAGATTGACATGATGATTTTTTAAATCTTCCGGAAAGGAAAGCAACCACTCGACAGATTACAGTAATCAATCAAACTCATCGTAGAGTGTTGCCAAAATATTCCTGGAAAAAAAGGCCAGGACTGAACATGTTCTTTAAAATAAAATAAAAACATTGACAAATGTGTCCATCATTCTAACACTAAAATGAGCCTCTGTTATTGTAATTCCAATATTACTCATGACATCCAACACGTCTTGAACAAAATAAATCATGCATCCTGGGTTTTTGTCAGGCGACAACCTCCGGTTCTGCCAAGTGAAGCCAAAGAGGAAGTGTCGTACAACTTGCATCTCTCTGCTGGCCAGCAGGGGCGACTACCCTGGTTGCAAAAATCTGATTGTATGGAAGTCTATGAGAAAATGACCCTACTTCTCACTTGCTTTATTACCTCAGTATACATGGTAAACATTAGTTGATGGTCTCAATCGCCAGTTCCACGTTCCTTAGGAGGACACATTTACATAGTTAGTCAAATCCTAACTGATTCAAGACAATATGTGGTTTAATTCTCTCACGCCTGGGGGTAGATTATGTGTTTGGTCGTGTGTGTACGTTCAGGTGTGTGTGCACACCTGTCTGTCCATCCACCGCTAATCTCAAATACGACTGGACCCATCAGCCTAATACTGTTTGGGGCTGATTTATGACTATATGCTCAAGGACTTCTCGTGGTTGCGGTGATTCAGGCTATTTTTGAAAAACACATTTTATTGATTGTTTTATACCGCCATTCACTGCTGACTCCTCACTCCTCCTAACTGGCTGGTACGAGGCCGCATGTGATCAACAACATGTTTGAGTTTGGAAACTTGTTTCCGCTACGGATCAGGAATCGTTCCCGTCCAGATTTGCACGCCTTGGCGAGTCGGAAACGTCAGTCCAGTTGTACTCCTGTTCTATTTGTCCATCAACCATGATGCATATGATTGTGTGTGTGTGTGTGTGTGTGTAGCGAGTGTGTGTGGTTGAGTGAGAGAGAGTGTGAGAGAGAGAGAGAGAGAGAGAGAGAGAGAGAGAGAGAGAGAGAGACTGGCAGACAGCTGTTGGCGATCGGAGCAGAGGGAACGTTTTGCAGTGAAGTTGTCGAAAGAAAATGTGCAGTGTAGGTTACAGTTTGTCCATGAATAAACACCGCTAAAATACTCCTCAATATACCAAAGAAGTTCCCATGTCTTGCTTCCCAGCTGCTGGACAAGAGAGAAGTGAGAGTCTGTGGGATTGCAAACCGGTCTCTGGACCGATCCAGAGTGCAACCGGCTCTTCTCAGGCTAGGTTGCTAGAAAGTGCCCTTTTCTGTTATTGTCAATGCTCCCGTGTGAAACTAGGTGAAACTATAACTGGTGTAGAACCTAGAGGCCATGATGTCAGTGGAAGTCTTTACCGGGATGCTTGATACGGCTCCTGTGGGCTCCTGCTGATAAGATTGAGGAGCAGGTCATTAGGAGACCCTCAGCCAACTGCTCGTCGGCTAACAATGCTGCCTCAGTCTCAGCTATCAGGACATCTCCCCACAGACCTCATGTGGGCTCGCCGGACAAAGGTAATCAGGACTGTCAGAATGCAACCAGCTCTTCTTGCAGGAAACCATTAACCGCCATCTCCACCCTATAACGTTTTTTTTCTCCTACTGGACATACAGGATAGAAACTTGTGCATGAACACATTTTATGATTTTTATTGGCTGGAAACACTCCATTCTGATGGTAGCCGGGCACTTCTGCAAGGACTCACGTTGTGCTTTGTGTCAAGCAAACATTCCCCACTTGTCCTCCCTGAAGTGACCCTCCTTGCACAAGCATCGCCGCAGACTCTCTGTCGAACCGGTTGGTGGAGAAATCACTGTTTGCTGCGATGCCCGTCGTCATGGATACGCCCAGGTGTCGCTCACGAGCCAACGCAAAAGAATCAGAAAGCCGAGGCGCTCGCTAATCCTCCTCCATACCAGAGTGTGTCAATAATCAGGAATGCACTGCCTAAACTAAAGTATTGTTCCCCTGCCAAGAAAATCACAAATATAAGCACTGACACTGCCTCTGGGCACGGCCGTCTCCGGGACTGGAAAAGAAATGAACTGAAGAGAAGCAACAAGATTCAGAGATGTAAGAGGGATGCTTTGAAACCTTTCCAGACAGCTTAATACTGTCTAAATCATAAAAAAAAAAAAACTTGCGGGGGGATGTATAGTGTTGTCCTGTTGGGGATTGACGAAAGCTGAGTAGTCGCTTTTCTTTTCATACAGTCGGACAAAGTCAGAGCTCCCGAGAAGACCAGCTGCTGTCAACAGTTGGAAGGCTTTGAACTCGCCTGAAGTCCTGAGACAGCAGGAAATATCCTCTTCACGTCTTTGAACTCAGCCCCATTAGAGATCAATTCAGAACATAAAATGTAATAGAAAAATAATCTCACAAGGATTTATACAGACGCCCTTTACAATAGCGTCTGATCTTTGTGGACAAAAGCCACCAAACAGAAGTAGCGGTTACCTGCTGTTCATCCAGTATGGAGTACATTTGTATTACTTTGCTCCTGAGAATGGTATGCGGCCTTGTTCACAATGACCTGGGACTCTCTCAAAGCCATTTGTCTCCCGTGTCATTACTCTTATGCATCTTACTTTTAGGTTGGGTGAATGCTCGCTGACATGTTAAAGAGGCATCTTGACATAAAGCGGCAGCAACAACTGTCTTACACTAAACCACAGCTCGTACTTTAAGATCAGAAATGCAGACATGAGTTCTGAGTCCATCATATGGAAGACAAGACAATAGCTTGACTGTTGTCTCTTCTGCTCTATGCGGGTGTGTGTGATTTTGAATGTTGCGGTATGACAACACAGAGGAGCTCAGAAGCAAGCAAACGGATGCGGCCAGAGTGGTGAGACCATCGTGGAACGCCCCGGCACTGAAAAGGTCCTCCTGGGAGCTTTATTGTGTGGGGCGGCTAGCCGCAGCCAGTTCCATTTCCTCGAGATGCGAGGTCTCGCTGCAAGCCTCAACAATGAGCATCGTTGTCAGGCAGCACTATTATCTTTTTTGCACATTACTGCAAATGACAGGAGAGGGTAGTGTGTCGTAGAGCCCATTTAATGAGCTCCAGGTATGTGCTTGTCATAAAATGAGAAACTAATTCAAACATCTGCAGAGCTGAGCTCATGCGCCTTCATTTGAAAAGCTGCTTCTAAACAGAAAATCATTTTAGCAGTTTTAGCACTGCGGAAATGCAGTCAACTAAATCTGATCTCAAATATATTATCACAAAACACCTTGGGATATTAAACTGAAATCTTTGGGGACTAACGTGAATTTAAAACCGTGTGTAAATTACACATTTTTTCTTTGGCAAATTATGAATGAAATGCTTTTTTGTTTGGGTTCACATTTACAAGTGAAACAGGGCTTGAGGTTTTATGGACACACATGTTACTTTGGGCAGAATGCTGGTAGACTTTTTGGTAGTTTAGATAATTTAACCATAGAAGTGGCTATGCTCATTGTGGACTTCAAACAAACATAAACAACAAAAAACATCTTCCACTTAAGGTTGTTTTTCCACAGCTGGTGTGTTTTAAGTGTCAATCCGACAATGCAAACCACAACAAAGAAGACAGAGGCGCGCACACTTTCAGGAAGTCTTAAATCAATGGAATTTTTCTCATCTGTACAAATTAAACTCAAAGGGTCCAGAGACGGATTGAATATCTATTCACTTGGTGCAAATGCACCCTGAAGAGCTAAAATCCACAGATCATCTGGTTAAGTCAACAGGTCAGAGACAATCAGACACTTGCAATCAGAAGCACTTGACCCGCTGTGCTACATTAGAGCTCAACCTGAACTTGACCCTTCTGTCACCCGGTTTAAGAGCCTGCCTTTTAGACGGCGCTGGTTGGTTGAGGATCATCTGACTCCAGACATGTAGAACTCGGCCCTCCTCTCTTGGCAAGTGCTCACTCGTCCTGATGTCACGCGTCTAATTGCTCACAGTGCGTGGGATGTGAAGTCTGATATAAGGTACATTGTTGACTGTGTGCGCGGGCTTGTGTATGTCATCAGGAGCCAAGCTTACACTTGCCTGCAGCAACACACACACACACACACACACACACACACACACACACACACACACACACACACACACACACACACACTCATGCCACAACCTATCATTACCGCTGTCACGTAGCCACCTCCGCAGCGGGCCTCACAAGCCCTGACAACCACCGGCACACACACCTGGAGGGCCAAACACTTAGTTCCCAGCCTGTGCTTCATACACACACAAACACACACACACACACACACACACACACACACACACACACACACACACACACACACACACACACACACACTCCTATTCATATCCTGCAGCCTCAGCTTCTACCTTGCCCCTCCCATTCGCTGTAAAGTATGTCTCCCTTTTCTATCTCCCAGACCACAAATACTTTAGTGCCATTTCATTTATTTCCTTTGTTATCATTTTCCACACCAGCTGAGTGAAACAGCACACAAACGGCAGAGCCAGGTTGGCAGCTGCATCCAGGCTCCTCCTGTGACTAGACAAACAACAGGCCGCAGTATGTGTTCAAGAGCAAACACAGTATGGAGAAATGGATTCTGAGAAGTTAAACGGTGAAAAAAGAACTCTCTCATCCAGTTTCAGCCGAGCAGATTTGAATTCTACAAACCCGATATTTAACTACTATGTGCTCACACCCCTGCACATTTCTTCATCTATGTTTGCTTAAGCCAGGGCAACTTCCGAGTGTACACGGTTCAAAGAATACATAAGACCACTGAGCAAACATGCGGCTGACGTTGCACACCTGAGCACAGCCCGCCTGCCACACGCGTGACCTTTACAAAAGCCGTCACCGTGACAAATCAGAAGGAAGGAACAACTTTGGATGAGACCAGGCTGCCAGTTGAGGGCAGCTCAGTACAAACAGACACTTAAGTCCGACTCAATTGAAGGAACAATGCGGGGCCAGTGGAACGTGCTACCCCAACGGACGTCTTTGAAAAAGACAAGAATCACTGTGGTGTTCGCCCTCTTTTGTCATGTTACAAGGTTGGCTTGGGCCTGTGCTTGCTCTGCACCCTTTTCTATTCAGCGAGGGCTTAGCATGTAGCAGGTTACTCTGAAAGGTGTGTGGAACCTGAAACCCACGGTCTTTAGCAACAGACTGTGCAAATGGAGAATCCGGAAAAACAGCATGTCACATGCTGCAGGCTTAGTTTTCAAGAAACCAAATGCAGATTATCTTAAAAATCTGAGAATTTTCTTTCAAGGACCATGAACATGAGCGGGTTTTTCTTTTAAATTAGCAAGTGCAGCATGCCGTGGAATGGCATGTGTGTATAAGATATACATTACAGTTTGCAGAGCATGTAGAGTGTGAAGAAAGAAAAGAGAACCGACACCCTCTTCACTGGAAATGTGATTCTGCTTTCCTAAAGGAACATCGGTATGATCTCCTTCCCCCTAAAGGAGGGGTTTTGTCAGTAGTTCAGTTGTATTATGGGTAATGCAGGCCCTGGGTTTTGAATACAACACAATATCTCTGGTTCTGCTGCATCAGCTTTGATTCCTTTTTTTGTATTTGCCCATTGTTAGTATAATAACATAGTGTAGGAGTGCAATACTAATTCAATGTAGTACTCTTTTAAAACCACAGTCAGGTTCCCATGGGTCCATTGCAACATACATCCATACTGGCTGTTTGTATGTAGATGCATGTGCAATGTGAGGCTCACCTCTTTTTGTCTACCTTGTTTCTGTGCCTATACAATTGTGTGTGTGCTTGCTTTGCCGATGTACCTTCATGTGCTTGTGTGGAATGACCTCATCAAACCCTAGAATATACAGCAGAGGGGTCTGGGGAACATCATGGTCGAGATACGCCACAGAGCGCTGATGGTCTGTCCCCGCTTCATTTACATACAACAATATACAGGTCCACAGCCCACTCCCAAACACACATACACAGACCATTCACGGCACGCTAAACTCAATCTCACTCAGAGCGCGTCTGCGCACGAGTGTGTGCATGTGTGCGTTTGTTTGTCAGCGAGCTGAAGAAAGGGCATGGTTCCCAAAAAACATGTCATCTGAATTTAGTATGGTGAGAAAGTGGGTTTTAGAGGCTGAGAGCGAGATGGCACAATGGTTTTGTGTCTCAAAAATCAGTTAAGCACGTCTATATTTCCCTTTGTTTCTGTAACCGGCATGCGCAGGACAAACTATTGTGTATACGTATTCCTTCACCAATCTGCTGCTAGAGGCACAGTTAGAGGCACAGGGATTTCCATACGGCCAATGTTGAGACCTCAAACATGGAGATGATTTCAAAACCACAGTAAGGGGTCTGGGTTTTTCACCCAGACTTTGGTTCCTGTATCGTGGTGACTTATAGAGAATAAAATGCAGCAGATTTGCCAAAATGCATGCCAGTTTCCTTAAAAATGTCCTTGAGAAACCAGAATTATTCTTTCCAAAATGTCTGAAATTTCTTTCTTTTCGTACTCTGCATCTCTCACCCGCTGAGGCAAGTGTATCTGTATTGTTGTCCGGGTGGAAACAGAAGACTTTATAGCTGCGATACACCAAACGCGGCGCAATAATTTGTGCCGCATTTGCCGCGTCAGTTTACTTGCTCGACAATAAAAGTGAGTTCACGCCAAAGGGGGCGTGGCTTATCTCTGTTGCTTATCTCCGTAAAAGAGCTATAATTTCCGCTATCGACCATGGAAGAAATAACCATTATTTCTGCGTTATACTTGTTGTGGAAGTCCCAAAAATGTCAGAACATCAAACGCCCTCGTGTTTGGGTTCATAACACCATCCGTAGCCGCACACAGCTCAGTGAATTTCACCGACTCCTCCAGGATCTCCGTAAAAATAGTTACCGTTTCCGCCATCCACCATGGAAACAACCACTAGTTCTGCTTTATACTTGTTGTGTAAACTCCACATACGTCGGAACATCAAACTCCATCTTGTCTGGGTTCATAATATTATCCGTAGTCCCACAACAGCGTCTGAATGACGGACGCTTCCAGCGCTACTTTAGGCAGACCAGCAGCAGTTTGATTCAGCGACGGCAAGATGGCGGTGATGACGGGCAGAGATTTCGGCAGAGTTGGAAAATGTTAACTCGCGCGAATTCACGCCGCGTCAAACGCTCTGTTCGCCCCGTGTCAAACGCGTCATTCGCAACCTATCGCGTCTGTGCATTAACTTTGCATGTAATCTGGTCGCACGTCAAATTCGCGTTTGGTGTGAACGTAGCATAAGAGTCGTGGGGCTTATACACACTGGACAGTGCCAGACACCAACACCGATAACGAAAAGAATTAAAATGTCATAAATTGGGAGAAATACGAGAGAATTGTGATCCCAGGAGGAAACTGGATGTGGGCAACAAAAACAGGAGTCTCCGTGGAAAATCTGGACGGTTGGCAAGTCTGGTGATTGCTGTGAGAAATATGTAGAGCTGTCTCCTGTGAGAGAGCTTGGGGAATGATCTAGCCTTAGGGTGTGTGTGCATGTGTGTGTGCATGTGTGTGTGTGTGTGTGTGTGTGTGTGTGTGTGTGTGTGTGTGTGTGTGTGTAAAGGCAGAGGGCTCAGGCATGATCAAACAAAGCACATCCAGGTACAGTATTCCATCTGTACTTACACCCCCCCGCCCACAAAAAATGCACTCCTCCCGCCCATTCTCCATCTTGATGCAGAGTCCTCGCAGTATACGGAGTGTCAGAATGAAAGAGGCCTTGTCTAAGAGGTTAATCCTTGGGCGATTAGTCAACGCGTCTTGATTAAAAGATGGCAATGCGGACACGCCCCCATTCCTCCACCCCACTCCCCCCAGAGGAAATGGCAGCCCACAGGTGTCCATACAATGCGTCTCATTAGAAAAGAATGGATGGCGAGGGTTGGGGGTTGGGGGTGACTTTTATACGAGACAGCTGAGAGGAACGAGGTAGGAGCAGGGCCTCAACAGTCCCTCAAACTACTTGACAGCAGATGCAGGAATGCCAACACTGCAGCATTTTTTTGCGGAAAAAGTAGGAACCAAGAAAAGAGAGTGAGAGAGAGAAAGACTGAGGAGTGAAAGAAGTGGCACATATACTTTCGACAGATTATCCCCTAAGCGGTGTTTTCTGTAAACAGACGTTTTGAAGTGGAAGGATTGAGAGCAGAGACAGGTATTTCACCTAATCAGCCTCATACACTGTTGCTTTCCATCAACATAAATATCTCATTTTAGGGGTATTCCCATGCCAAGACATGCCAGCAATGACTACAATAACTTTGACGACACTGTGACTATTTGTGCTCCCTCTGAGCGTCCCAGTATGTGTACAAACTGACAAACACAAAAATGTTTGTGCTGAAACAAAAGTCTGATGCTATGTTTTTGAGTAAAAAAAAGTCTTTACAATTGTCAATCACATTAGTAAGAGTCACATAATGTGTGTATTAGTGAGGAGTGATGCGTTTTGAAGTGAAGGCCAGAGCTTAAGGCCCTTATTTTCAACACAAAAGAGAAATGGAAAGGGCATTAAAAATGAAAAACAATAAATACTTTAAAGATAAATCGTAATGCTATTTCCCACCGGCTTATAATTGGTCACAAATACTGATCAGTTTAAGTGATTACTTTAAAACTGCGTAACTATCAGTGGCCTAATTCCTCCATTGTCATTGTGAGTTTAAGCTATTTTTCTTAATCTGCTCCTAGTTAACCCGTGGCAGCTTGAGTATCAGGAAATGACCTTTGGCCCTGGGGACAGACTACTGTACTTCCCCAATCACATCCATCGTGTGCCTAACCTGCAATGAAGCGGGAGGGAGGGGTGTGTCTTTGGAGACCGGACACAGAGAGGAATCGCTTACCACTTTCCCCAAGAGACCCCAATGGAGTTACACAGAGGGGGGATTCAAATAACAATGGCAAGAGGGAGGGACTGTATGTTTCCTGAGATCACATGTTGTTAGGAAGACCACATCACTTGCCAACCAGTCAGCCAGGCCGGCTGTATGCAGAGGTCCACAGGGTGAGAACACACATGGTTTGAGTTTGGCTCTGTGTAGGACCGGGAGGAAAGAAGGGGCCTGGTAAGAGGAACCCTCCAATCCTCACTTCCTGCTTCTGCTGGAAATGTGATATCTGTGCCCGTCGTCCCCATCAACACAGACCACAGTGTTCACCCGGCAGCCGAGGGGATGGCATGTTCATCCACAGGGCACCCCATCACACCGAATCAGCCTGTCAGCACCCTGAAACCCGGGCTGGTGTTCCCCTAACGAGCTGGTGGGGGACAAAGACAATCCCATTCAATCACGTCGTCAAACCTCTTGTGCCTCAAAGGCAGGTTCGGTGACATTTCTCTCTGCAGTAACCCATTTTTAAACAGAGGTTGATCGTTAAATGCATAGTTTGAGAAGAAGCACTACTTTGTCAGCAGCGACACAAACATGCCTTAAGGAGCATAAGTAGAGCACTAAACATACAGTAGATAGATATTTACAGCTGATAATGAGAGCGGAAAGAGACGCCATACATGGTTGACGCATGGGGAGAGGCCATAATTATAGGCTTTTGCAACCGTCTTGATTACCTTTACTACCTGAAAGCCAAATCAGTGTCACGTAACTGGTCCTGCAGGAGAGAACTCCAGCTGACCTCGCCGTCCCTCCTTGACAGCGGAAGATGACTCAACTCAGAACACATCAGGTGACATTTGATCAGGTAAACATGCCACACTAGCAAAAACAATCGATAGGGCCCACATGTATGCACCAAGGATCCACGTTTGAACTGATGACTGTGAAACAGATAGATGGTCTGGGAAACACCAGGGCTACTCGGGACAATTCTGTAAGAAGTGAAGCAGCTTTTGGGCAACAACAATAGTGTGTGTGGAGCAGAGTGTGTACTGTTGTGTGTCCATGTGTGTTTGCCAAGGCCCTGTGCTCCATTGTTTATGCTCTGCTGTGTCTGGGTCAGCAGGGCTCTCGACTGAATTCTTGCCCCAGCATGCAGAAAGTTTTAACGGTGTTGTTGCAAGAGGAGGAATGATTACATTATAAAAATACACCACACCATATGTTCTGGAGAGAGCCCAAACCACACGATGACATACTGTAGGATCCTTTAACCCTGCTGCTGCACCTTACGAGCTGACACAGTGCAACCACGTCTTTGGGCGAGCACTCACCTGAAGTTATTTTCAGAAAAAGAACAGTATGGAGTGACTTCCAAGACAGCGGATGCTTCTTCAGCAAGAATGGGAATGAAAGACATCACAAGGGAGAATGTGTGCGTAAGAAAGGCTTTGGTGAGCTTACGCTCTGCTTTAAATCATCCTCTGTCATGACCCTAGAATTGGCACGTTTATAATCTCACCAAACACATTATTAGCAGCTGATTTTAAGGATGTCCACACTTCTCCTTCCTTTTTCTGGAAGTGCAATTAGCTGATGTGGTGTGGTTGGGGAGGGGGAAAACATGCTCCTTGGTCTCGACGACATTATTCAGCTACACAGTGAGCCACTGTGGGAAAGGTGCCAGCCGAGAAGCCTAAATGCAAACTGTGGCTTTGGCAGCAAAGGTCATGAGCGCTGCTTCACACATGCACAAACACGGCACGACCAACTCGAGAGGGCTCCACAGCTTTTGCATACAACGTTGCTCCTTCTGTGTGAACCTTTCCCACACAAGTTTACCATGGTTAGGAGCCAGTCGGTTACCTCGATCAGAACCTCGCCCTGTTTCTGCCCGTCTCCATTTCACTCTCTCTGTACTCTCCTTGTGTCTCATAACAAGACAGAGCATGCTCACTGTAAACCTCTTGGGGGGTGAAAGGGATTGGGAGATTAAATTTATTTTGAATTCCTTCCCCTAATGTGGCAATTACCCTCCCCGCCTCGCTCTCACCTCTTCTCTCCTCCCCGGCAGCAACAGCACAGAGCCTGTTCCAAAGCACATCTCGTTAATGTTTTGTACACAGAAAGCATTTCTTTCACCCCCAGACGTATCTCAAACTTCACAGCAGAAACTTACATTTAAAGGTGGATTAGATGTACGTCTATTGCTGCAAAAATGTGTGCTGAGAATGAATTCCTCAGTTTGAGAAGGATAAGAAGAGATCCAACCGAAATCATTGAGAGTTCATTTATCAGTTAATGTTGCATAATACACACAGAACTACCAACTCTGGCTTTAAAATGGCTTCAAGGGTTGCAGAAATGAATTTAAAATGCAATTATTAATGTGATGTAATGAGATCCTCGTTTGTTGCTAATTGATTTCTTGATGTGAGAGACAAAGACCTTTCATAATGACATTATACATATTGTTCCTTTAACTTGAAGTACTACTGCTGACGGAAAAAGCTCAGGGCTCCACGTTAAACTAGTCTTGTGCTTTTCTTAATGAGACAAAAGTAGATGGCTAAAAGCTTTAAAACCATCTTAATCACACATTTTTGCTGCGTCATAAGCCAGGTAATTTGTGTCTAATCTTCGTAAGCAGATCAAAAACTATGTGAGTGTGTGTGTGTGTGTGTGTGTGTGTGTGTGTGTGTGTGTGTGTGTGTGTGTGTGTGTGTGTGTGTGTGTGCGTGTGCGTGTAAGTGTGTGTGTGTGTGTTAGGTGTGCATGCACGATGCAGCTGTGCCATGTTTTTTCTGCATCCAAGACAAAGGTCAGAAGTGCCAAAGTCGCCAATGCTACAGTTACAAAAGAGTCCAATTGTGACGTCTGAAATCCCTGATCTAAACCACTTGTGTAACAAACCCAGCCGGGGATGTGAGATTCCTCGACTCAATTTTTGTGCCACTTTTCAACACTCAGTGTCGAACCTCTCAGAGGCAACACAGACTCTCCTTTGGTAAATGAATCCCACCAAAAGGCTCCATTTCCCTCTTTTCTTTGGGTGGAGGGCCAGTCACAACCCCCCTTTTCACTGCTATTTCACACATTCAATGCATCCAACATGGTCTCGTTTTCTATCAACTAAGCTTCTTAATTGACCGTTCTATATAGGGAGGGATTAGCAGATAAGAGGAGGGGGGGGTAAAGAAAGAGAGAAATCAAAACAAAAAGAGGAAGTAAACGGTCAGTTGGAGGGGGAGGGTGGCAGGACACCAAAGGATTACCCCTGTCGTCTGTTCTGTGATCAAAATACATCTTCAGATGCGTGGGGAGACGGAGCAAAGACTTTGTGAGGCATCCAAGAAAAACGTGTGCTATCAGTCACTTCGGAGGCACCCCTCTCCAGGAGAGAACGGAGGAAGGCCCCTGCAGTGAGGATTCAGTGTTTCCTCCACCAGTAGCTACAGTTAAGACACTCCGAGGACCCGGAGCTCTTTCCAAAGGCATGCCTTCGATTTTCTCTCACAATGTTTGGCCCATATCTCTCCCGCTCTCTGTTTCTTTATGTTACTTTACACAGCTGCCCAGGGCCCAATCGTGTACTAAATATCCACATCATGCTGCAAAGTTCTTTTCCATTGTCTGCCAAGTTGCAAGCATGTTCTATGATTTTAAACAAGTACACATTCAGGTTGTAAAAGAAGGTTCCATGCTGTGGCGAGAACTCCAAACTCTTTAGAGCAAAAGCTGGAGAATGACTAAGTGCAACGGGGACTGATATAGTCTATAACCTGTGAGTACACACACACACACACACACACACTGCCAGCTGGGCTACTGACGTAGGTGGAGTCCAAGTATCAGGCCAACACAGGCCTTTATAATCGTGCTAGATTTATAGGTGTGGTGCCTTGTGTTCTATATCTAATTACAGATTTTTACAATGATAGCATGCTAAGTGAAATGTAATACACGAGCGTATAAGAACCACTGCTCTGACCTAGACTGAGCAGCCCATGAAGCCCTACCTTTTAATTTCACCATATAAAGTTTCAGCGAAAAGGGTTGATATGCTTCCTCCTCAGGTGTGAAGCGGTAATGTCACAGGCGGAAAAGCAGACAGGAACGTTTTTTTATTTTTTTTATTATCTTTCAGTCTGTCGTTTTCAGCCTTATCACTCCATTCCATCGAAGCTCGCCCTCTTCCCCCTGTTCTCTCGTTCTCTTCCCCTTTCTCTTAAAAGAGGTGCACTTTTATCTTGTATTTGACAAACAAAGGTGCCATTAAGTGGCATACCTTCGAACAATATTTCATTAAACACGTATAAGTGGCCAAGTCTGACTCCAGGGAAATTCCAGCGGGGTATGACCGGGGCTGCTGGGTAGTGGGCGGGGCTCTGGTGGGGTGAAGCAGTGCGAGAGAGGATGAAAGTCGAGCTCCATCTCTTTTTTTACAGATTGGTACAGACACGGGGAAACTTGACACGTCGTTCATTTGTCCAATGCTTTCCATGTATGCACATATCATAGTCAGAAGAAAGATGGGCTTTAGTCAACAATACCTGAGCTGTTGGTGCTGATTTATGCTGCAAAAACGTCTCGACAAGGGGAGAAAAATATACTCACCAACAGTCTGTAAAGCTAGTACAGTCAGTTGTCGCTATAATCTTCAATCTGACACATGGCGATCAGCAAACACTTATTATCAAAAGAGGCATATAATTTACTCTTGGACAAAGTAATCTTTTTTTTTTTTTACATCTGCAATGAAATTCTCAGAAACTAAAACATGCTGTTGTATTTGTCAGCAGTATTAAACATCACAATACATAAATCTGTGTTTCATAGTCTCCTGGACTCTCACATTTGCAAAGCAGATGTCCTGATTTAAGCAGACCAAGAACAAGGGAGACAAGACGAGGGACGTGCAAATGACTGCAGACGCATGGGTTCGTCAAAACAGCGGTTTGTTCAACACTAAAACTGTTTTGTTTTTTAATACCGATACAGTGTCCCGCTGATTCAACACATAGGCCATCAGATTGCACATTAAATAAAATATTGGATTCAGTCCAAGATGATTAGCAAAAAAAAAAAAAAAAGCGAAGCCCACCCGTGTTTGCTCATATATAAAAATGTGCCTCTCATGTCCAATCACGTATCATAGATCAGATTGTTTATGAGACAACCTGTAAAGACCAGAGGCAACGGCTCAGCCACATGTTTTACTGCTCCGTTTGAATAATCAGGTACAAGTAAAACAAACAGCTTCGGAAGGGATGTTTAGCAAGGAGCTCAGGATCCAACTCGGGGTAATAAGTGTTCATTAGTTTAAATAGCCTGGCTCCTGGAGCAAATGAAATGAAGTCCATGAGACCACATCCAGCTAATGTAAATAAACCAAAAATCTACCCCACTGTCTGTCATGACACATTTTTCTCTCTCTCTTTCTTCACAGATTGCGTAAGAGTAAAGCAGGAACTGGGAGATTATACCGCCCTGACCAAAAGGTACAGTATGTATTCTAGAGTAATGAAAATATGTTTATAATAATAGAGCTTTAAATAACTAGAATTAATATCTCCAAGACAACAGCTACTCCTAACGTCCACTTGGATCTGCACCGTTTTTCCTTTTTCTTCTAGACTGTTTGCTATGCTGGGACTGAAAAGTATTAAAACCAAGTCAGGGATTGTTTAAACTTCAATAACAGTTTTAAAGAAGAAAAAAAAAAACATATCTCCAGTGACCCAATGGTTATGTTTTAAGCCTATGTCAGTCCATTAAGCAGGCGCTGGTGTTTGGTGGCACATCTTGATTCCACCTGAGCCCGAGAGAGAGGCGGTGAGGCCGGCACAGTGGTCCAGATGGCCCCCCAACACAGGCCTGAACATAAACATGGCTTGGGTCTGGTTGAGGAGAGGGAGACCCCGTTTATTTATGGATATGTCTGGGTCTGGGACACAATTATAGATAGAGGAGGCGAGGGACAAAGGAAAAGGGCAGGAGGCGTCCAAACTTACACGTGCGGATGGCTTCCAGTATGGTCAGACAGTAGAGCTGGCCCACCTACACAGTAGTAGCACAATATGAGTGTGTGAGTGTGTGCGTGCGTGCATGCGTGCGTGCGTGCGTGCGTGCGTGCGTGCGTGCCAGATTATGGCCACATTCTCTTTCTTATCCACAGATTCAGTCCAATGTACAAACTACAAAAAATATATTTCTTAACTGGAAGGGGGAAGGCAACAACTCGCTGGATTTGAGGAACTAATTGACGTCAAACGCTCCACAAACCAGCCCATGCGGCCGGAGGTTCTGGCTGCAGGGCGGCAAAAGTAGAGCAAGGGTGTGAGGCCGGGGAATTCAAAGAATTTTCCCGTATGCTTACCGGTAAAAACCACAGTAGGTTTATGAAAGTATGGCTGAGTGAGGTCCTTTTCATCTTTGCTGCGCTCTCCGCAACTATATCGGTTCAATCTCGATTTTTACAATAGGGCTTTACAGCTTAATGGCCTGGCTACAGAAACCCAGACATCGTAAGGTGTTTTTATGGCTCTTGTCGCTCCTTTATGAGTGGACCAAATGTCATTTATTTACTGTACAGCAGGTAGTTCTACAATACTACGGAACTAGACAGTTATTTCATTTTCATAATCACTGTTGGATCCCTGACGTAAACCTGAGACACTGTGGTACACCATTGACCTCGGCACACACACACACACACACACACACACACACACACAGTTTGCACACAAAGACCGCAGATGAAAATAAGCTACATTGCCTCATAATCTCTGCAAGGTCATATGTTTTCTGTTCCCTTTCACAAAACAAGCATCTAAAATGAAAACAAAGTTACATTGATCCATCCCTCATGGGAGCCTCTGCAAATCTGCAAGATGTTTGCTTGTGAAGAAAGAGAAATCAGCGCCACTTATTACTCCCTTCCAACATGTTTTTTGTGAGGTTGAGCACAAACTAAGATTAGGTACATATAGAGGAAAAAAGCAACAACATCCACACTGTTTCTCTGTGTCATTACCGGTTATCAGTCATCAATGTCACTGTGGCAGGGTCTGTCTAACTTCAGCGTCGTTACAACATCGCATACGGCAATAAAACGCAAGCTAGGTGATTAGCATGGCGGCCTGACACAGCATGCACACACACTCTTACGCACACACACACACACACACACATATTGAAGTATAAACATTACACAATCACACCAAACATAAGAGCAGCTCCAGCTAATTAAGACCACGCTGCCTTTTAATGCCTGTTTATATCTGACTCTTAAATGAATGCGGCCCCCGGAGCTCCTTCCAAAACAGCTCAGTGGAAGAGCGGAGCCGAGGGAGGAGACGATAGGCGAGGTGGGAGGAAAATTACAGTAGGAAGGGGACTGGCAAGTCATTTTGCCCTGCAGTGCAAAAAACAAGGAGAAAATTGTTGAATTAAGAAATTGTTGATCGGAAAAACGGTTTAGCAGGAGGATGATGTTTATATTATTTTAGCAAACATGTCCATTGGATGATTAAAAGAAATCTACGGCCGAGGCAATTTGAGAAAGCAAGATTATCAAACGTGTCGGGCTGTTCCAATTTCTTTGTTCTTCATGATTCAGTGAATCGGTGAACTCGAGCAAAGGAAAGGGAACTTTAATGCCTCTCAATCAGTACCATGTGGGGCTTTATTGGTGTGCTGCTGCCATTCTTGCTGGCTTGGCGGGCATGAAGGACACAGAGACCCAGGGGGCAGAGGGACTGGCCATCGCTCGCTCACATCGTTAAAGTCGATAAGCTGGCAGCTGGCAGGAGGGAAGCCTGCCATCAGTAACCACCAGGTCCCTGACCACTTCACTCACTTTTTCCAAAACCTTTTCACAATCTCCCCTTCGCCTTTTCTCCCCGGTTCGACTGGACTCGGCCCACCAGAGCACAGGCCAGTCGGTCTGATGCATGGCACCGTTGGAAAAGTCCGACCTCACCTGAGCGACCTTTGACCTGTCCTCAATACGACCGGGCTCTCCGTCAAACCTCTGAGTAACACTAAACCAGCTACTTAAACATACCTCCTTGGCTTTACAGGCCACACAGTGTACATAACGCACAATTAACACATGAATTACCCATTTTTAATACGTGCAGATTTTTGGGACACACGGGTTTGGATTTCAAGTTGCAGCTTGTTTGGACTTGGGGATTAATTGAGAAGGTAGTGTGTGTGTGTGTATGTGTGTGTGTGTGTGTGTGTGTGTGTGTGTGTGTGTGTGTGTGTGTGTGTGTGTGTGTGTGTGTGTGTGTGTGTGTGTGTGTGTGTGAGCAGGAGACAGATGTCTGGAAGAGGCTAGGCTGGCAAAGTTTACAGTGGAGGGGTGCAGGCTTTGTAAACGAATGGAAGAACACACACAAACATACGTACCCACCTCACACAAACTCCCCTCTTTACACCACACTGAAACCCAAGCTTACAACAGCCGTGCACCGCTGCTAATGTCATCCTCGTGTTTATAAGTTGGTGTTTGTGTGCGCACGCACACGTGTCTACTCCAGCTCTGCTACAAGTCGAGCTCCAGACTCCCTCTCTGCAGCTGTCCACGCCACAACGCACGTGCACCCCATTTAGGCCGCCGCCGGTTGAGAGCTGCAGCATTCAGGGGAAGACGCGGTTATTCATTTTCATTGCGCTAGCCCTGGTTTCTAATTGAGGTATTGCCAATGTTACCCACGAAGTCACAGTGGAGGTTACCCAGTGGAAGGGTGAAACAGTGTTGAGTGGAGAGGGGTGGGGGTGCTACGTATACGTTAGGAAGGCCAGTGAGGAGCCACTGCCACTAACTGCACCCCATTAATTTCAACCACAGGGAGCTCAGATACAGAACCATACGGAATAGTTAGAGAGAGAGGCTCACCATGTAATGCTGTATTGCACTGCGGCAAAAATGTGGTTAACACAACAGCCAGCGTGTGCATTCTGTGGTTTGAAATGTGAAAGATGCAGCTCATGAACAAATGGTTTCCGAAAGCCTTGCTTGTCTGAAAAGTACAGAAAGTCAGGGTGGATGATTAACCCGGGACAGGAGACAGAAGTTTACCTGAGCCATCGACTTGACTGATAAAACACTCAGACTTCCTCCTCCGTATCTCTCCCAAGCTCCACCTTGACTTTCTCACTTTTCCCGCCCTACTACGCCTCAACGTACTGTCTGCAATAAACAGCCGCTTGGGAAAAACATGGACATCTCCCCTGAAGGCAAGTGAGCTCAAAGAGTACCGGCCTGCCTGCCTTGGACACGTCTCGTCGGGTTCTTATAGCTCGGCTGGCTCGCGGGAGCTGTTATCAAAAGCTGTTGACGGATTGAGATGATCCATTATTACGAAGAGATGAGTAAATCTGGAGAAGATAAGCAGCTGGCAGCAAGTGTTGCAAGCATTGACTCCTCTTGTGGGTTACTCTGAAAATGTACGAGATTTGACGCAGGTGCTAACGTCAACAAGCACTCCTCAAAGGCAAGCTTGCACTTTCACTCACAATGAATAGAAAATAAGTGAAAAAAAAGAACAGGAGCCGAGGCAAGTAGTGGCCAACAGTTGATAAGCTCACAGTTTGGAATTGGATTTTGGTTTTGGTCCGAAAGGAAGGTAGATAAGAGAGATCCGGAGGAACTGCACACAGTGTATGAAATACTACAAAGGTTATGCAGAAGACTGTGTGTGTGTGTGTGTGTGTGTGTGTGTGTGTGTGTGTGTGTGTGTGTGTGTGTGTGTGTGTGTGTGTGTGTGTGTGTGTGTGTGTGTGTGTGTGTGCGTGTGTGTGTGTGTGTGTGCGCACACTACTTGGTAGCGCCGCTCTTCAAGGTGGCTAAAGTCCCAAAAGGAGAAATCTGATTCGCTGTAGATTACGGAGAAGTTGACATCCACCTGTACCGGTGCAAGAGGCGTGGCTATGTGTGTAAAGTACATAGACACTGAGCTGATACACAAATGCACTAAACCTATATCATAAACCGCCCATCTGTACATGCGCACACATGAAATAGTTTATGGATGCATGACCGCGTGCGAGGTCAAACTATTTATATCAAACAGGTTGCACAGCACACAGGTGAACAATCCACATAGGATCACTTCTTCCCATGAGTCGCTTTCCCATGATCTGCCACTGACAGGAACCAGAATAACTACATACTCTAACATCTGATGTGCTGAAAGCAAATTGGTCAACGTTAAAAAATGTAGCGCAAGTGCACACGGCTGTTGCTTGCTCCGGACGGCCTGGTTGTTCAGAGCTCTTAAAGGAAACGGTAACCAGAAGGAAATTAATTTAAAAGAGATTAATCAGGAGCAGATGAAGGGAACGTGTCATATTTCAACAGTGGTTTGAGTTTGCAGAGGTCTCATACAGATCTCACTCAGAGATAACTTGTGCTAGTACAACCACATGCATGGAACAATAACAAACAATATTTATGAATACCTGAACAGGATTCGCCCAAGAAATATTAGGACACTCATACATAACACCTGTGGGAACTTAACTGTAAGTGGCATTATACTCGTGCTATTACTGTCACCCAACCATAAGCCGCCCCACCTGTTCCTTCAGCATGTCACCTGGATCTTTCTTTTCATTCTCTGTGCCCTGCAATGCCGCAACACAGAGGAATTGAAGCCAACAAAGAGCCAATAAAGGACTGAAAGTTCCTGGATTACGATTCAAACCGCCAGACTGGCTGCCGATCATTTTTTTCATGAATATTTAGCTCTTCTGTTGTTTCTTGCCGAGCTACACTCCCATACACTTAACATTGTATCCTCAACTTTGCTGAAATTACTCTGAAATCCTTTTACTTTGAGCAATCAACATGAAGTGCCCTACAACAGTTGACTCAACAGCAATTCCACTTGTAAGGCCAGGAAAGGGTTTGGAGCGACAGATGGCTTTATTGAAGTTCACGCTGGGTTTATCAGCATCGGTGCGCACAGAGGTTCACGGCCACTTTGATCTTCAAAGGGAGATGAGCTAGACTCAGGAGCAATAAGAAGATAATAATGCCAATCTACATCCATTACTCCGTAGATCACAGGGACCCCGACATGCAAGTAGCTTTTACTTTTCAGAGAGGGAGCCATGTTTCGTGTTACCACATTGCCATCTAGTGATTCAACTTGAGACTGACCTTTAGTCCACTGGAGAGGCTTACAGACGTGCTGACTGTTCCCTACTCTAATAGGAGCTTAACTTTACTAAATATAATCAAAAGTATATATATATATATATATATAAACTGTGAAAGAATTCAAGCAAAGCAACAGTTATTTTTTTCTACATTCTACAAATGTCTTTCATTTTAAACAGTAAGAAGTATAAGACATGTACATGTGCGTATCAAATTATAAAAATTTTGATTTCTGAGGAAACAAAAGTAGAGAACTGCTCATTGTATTGTAGACCACTAGAGAACATCATGGACCCATTCATAGCTTTATGCAAGAGCGACACCTTGTGGCTGATGTAGTGAACTGTAGCGGCATTCAATTAGAAGATTGTATGTTCACCCAGTTTCAAACCATGAACATCTCAACACGACATGTAAATTAGTTTTCAAGATTAAATCCTCCACCAGTGTTTTAGACAGTATCACAAATACGTTTTTAAAAGAGATATTCCCCACAATTGGTCCTTTTGTTTTTTGGGGGATTATTTAGTTTCAAGCGTGCACTTATTAAAATGCTGATGAACATTAAAACAAATTTAAAAATCACTCTGTTATTACAGACCAATATCTAAATCATCACTTATTTATTCTTTGCTGGAGAAAGTAATTCCAACCCAATTAATCTATTTTATGAATAGCAATAATATTTTCTTCGTCATCTTTCATTTTCTTTTAAAATTTTCAGTCAGGTTCTACAGCTCACGCAGCACAAAGGCAACCCTTGTGACCGTCTTACTTTTAACCCCCACCAGAGGCGACTGCTCAGTCGTCGTGCTTTTAGAGTCGAGGGCTGCTTTCAACACAATCGATCACTGTCCTCCTGCCCCGTCTGGAAACCTGCGTCGTTTTAAAGGGAACCCGTTACATTCTCACCTCTCCAATAGAACCTTCTCTGCTATTATAGAAAATGCTTTTTCCTCTTTTGCTCATTTGAATTGTGTTGGTTCCTCACGGGTCCATTTTGGGGCATCTGTTGATTTATATATGCTTCCTCTCAGACAAATCATTCAGTCCCATTGTTATGCGCATGACACCCAGCTTTATGTCCGACTGTAAAGCACCTTATGTTGGCACCAGCCGGAGCTCCTTTCACCCACTCCAACTGGTGCAGAACGCAGCCGCACCAGATTGTAACAGACACCAACAAATATGAACATATGACTTCTGTGCGGGCCAAATGGCTGCCTGTTATGTACCTTATTCATGTATTAATTAGCTTATTAA